>JARFXV010000766.1:370000-952447 GCA_031761425.1 Cosmopolites sordidus | reverse complement strand
TTCCGTATAGTTTTGCAGAGCTCCAGCGTTGTCTTCATTAACTCAACGGTTTCACTGGGAAATTTTTATCTGTTTGAAGCATTTTTTCTTACTGGTGCTAATAAAGTAGCCGTTTCAAGGACATTGTTTGTAATTTCTTCATATTGGGCTGATATTTCCATCTTGTCCGGGTCTTGTATACACAGCGGTTCGACAAAGCAATTTCAAAATCGCTGCCCTTCTCCAGCAATTTCCCAGAATCCACTCTGCTCTTCTTTGACCTTAACATTCTTTCGCGCTCTCTTCGGCAGTTAATCCTAAACTTTTGCTCGTACCATTCGGTGGATCACCTCCAACATTAAACTTGTTATGGGTACTGTCCCATAACAAATAGTAAAATATTGTTGTATAGTTGTTCATGATATAATCAATTTCACTTGTGAGTCCAGATGGACTTTTTCATGTCCATTTTCTGCTGATTATTTTCTTATCGAAGGAATTCATAATATAGAAGTTCTTGTCCTTCAGCATATATATATATATATATATATATATATATATATATATATATATATATATATATATATATATATATATATATTTATATATATGTATATATATATATTTATATATAGTATATATATATATATATATATATATATATATATATTTAATATATATTTTATATATATATATATATATATATATATATATATATTATATATATATATATTATATATATATATATATATTTATATATATTTATATATATATATATATATATATATATATAAGATATATATATATATATTATATATATATATATTATATATATTTATATATTTATATATTATATATATATATATATATATATATATATATATATATATATATTTATATATATATATAATATATATAATAGAATGCTGCGCCAAAATAAGGACAAATTAAACATGTTTTCAAACATAATTTTTATTGTATTTTATTGTAAACAGAAAAGTTTGCATTTTTTGTAACTAAATTGTTTGTAAGGTCATAAAGAACACATTTACTCAATATATCCCACCTTGCTTGAATGACCGCCATTCTTAGTCTGAAGCATTCGCAGGCTCGTTTTAATGTGTCACGGTCCATATCAACGAATGCCGCTTCAATAGTGGCTCTCAATGATGCGACGTTTGGATGCCTGGACTTGGTGACCCTTTCAACCACGTACTATACATGGAGACGTTGATCGACAACAAATTTTGAACCAAATGACTTGTGTGGGCGGGGGCACCGTCCGCCTGAAAACATACGGCTTTCCAGACGACACAGCATCAAGCATCAGTTCTCGATAACTGAAGTTAAGCGACGTGGGTGATACCTGGAAGGTGACTATACGCAAACCGAATATAGGCAACTTGTTGTATTATAGATTATGAGAAAACATGATAAAACATGAATTTCCCTCAACTAGAAGCCAACACTACCCAAAAGTTAAAAAGAAAATTCATCCTTCGAAACGAACGGAGAAATGAACAGAGAAATGAACGAAGAAATGAACCATCACACAACAAGAATTTATGACAATCTCTAAAATAAACATCTATATAGATTACATAGGAATGCTGTACCAATTTAATTAATGTATATAGTTAATATTTATCAACTATTAGAAACTAATTAAGCTTTAATAAACACTATTACTAGTGTGGGGAAACATTATATTGTTTTGATATAACATTACCTGTACATATTACGGAAACTGCATCCTTGAAATCAATTTCCAGTAATAACACATAAATCTCATCATGCCATCGGTAAGGATACATCGTACATGAAATTTAAAAGACAACTCTTATTTTTTCACCACTGAAGTACGAACCATTAAGAGAAAATAAATTATTTAAGAAGATAAACAGCAATAAAATGCGCTGGTTATATTGTAAACAAAATGTTTAAAAATCAGTTATTATTAGCATATTATATTATTTACTATGGTAAATAAATTAAAAAAGAAAAATTGGTTTTTAAAATTTTTTCTGTCGCTCTTGCCGATATATATGGTCATACCCATCTCTGGAGACACTTGCTGACGTTTGAGGTGCGGTTGAAAAAATGAGCAATTATTACGTGGAGCATGGATGAATTTTCCTCGCTTATTGAATAATTTTAATTCTCTGGACCACTAAGCAATTTTTCAAAAAATAACACATTGTTTTTTTTTAATATTGTTGTTTAGTCAAGGATAATTAATTTTTGGCAATTCTACGAGGATAGATAACTACCTGGCCTTGACAAAAAAAAATATTTTTATGTGTAAAAATTATTTTATTTTACAACGTAATCACTTTGCAGTTCGATACACTTAGTATAACGTTTTTCTATATTTTGTATACCCTGTAAAAAATGCCTTCTTCGGAGCAGATTGGCCTGGAAAAACCCACTGTATGGACTTCTCTTTGATCTCTGGTGTGCTGTGACAAATCCATATTTCGTCAACAATAATGGAACGACGTCAAAAATAATTCCAATTGAGTCTTAACATCGCTAAAAATATTCTGCACCCGTTCAATTGAGATGCCCGCAGTATCAGCAATATCACGCACCTTCACTGTCCGATCGATATCGTGGATTTTTTCAATCATTTCTGAAGTGGTAACCTCATTTGGATGACCTGGACGATTTTCATCAAAAATACTTGTACGGCCCCGTTTGAATTCAGCTGTCCATTTTTTTTTGGTTGATAACGAAGGTGCAGAATCCTCATAAACTTCGCTCAGCTCCGTTTTGATGTCATCATTTGTTTTCTTTTTCAAAAACAAATATTTTATCACTGCTCGATATTCCTTTTTTCCAATTGTTCTAAAATCTCAAAAGTAGTTCTATTTAAATGGCTGCCTAACTAAACCATGTAGCGACGTAATAGTTTGACATCATTGTTGTGAAAGGCTATATTTACGAAAAAGATAACTTTTTAACTGCTAGCAGCGCCATCTCTGGCGCTACTGAATATCGACTATTTCTTTCTTAAAGGTATCTTAAAAGGTTAGAAATGAAAAGTTAGAAAAGGTTAGAAATTAAGACGTGCCGCATCGCAAATTTCAATTCAATCAAAATTCAATTTCCCATTTAAATAACATAGGATTTTTTTTTACTTTGGAATTTTATAGCTCTTCAGTGGAACATTGCTGTGGAAAGATTATTACATATCTTTGTAGGAAATTCAACGTTCTTCAAGAAAGATCTCATAAATTTGCGATATATTTACCTTTTTAAAAGTTATTCGAGGCTAAAGTTGAGTGCATAATACATTTTTACATTTTTTCGACGAAAATGTCAATTTTCTCGAAAATGTTATTCGACCGCTTTTATAGATCATTCCATTTCCTATAAATTGTCATTAATAATTTTTTTCAAAACTCCGTAAGGACCATGAGTTATTTAAATTGAAATGTGAATTTTTCTAAATAATCGGATTTTTATTGTTTGTAAAATTATGCAATTAGTCAACTAAAAATTATTTACAAAAATTACTTTTACAAAGGTCGCATAAAATATCGATGGTGCCCCATTTTTCCCACTAACGAACCCACATCGGCACCTGCTTCCTGTTCCGGCATGTTCCTGAGAAAGGCGCTTATAGCGGCACCAATCCTCAAATTAAACTCCAGTCAATATTATTAGCTCGATTTTAGTGCAAGCAATCGACCCATTCAAGCCACCAACTAATTAGATTATCACTTTTGAAAGTGGGAGGAACCATTAAACTGGTCTAGCAAACGGCGGCGACATTTGCTTACATAAACTCCTAATTGCATGGAAGACAATTTTCAATTAATAGCGTGGCAACGTGGCTCGATTAATAGTTAGACTATTGCATAGACCTACAATTGAATGCAGATTGAACTAATAATTTAGTTTTATGACTACGATTTTAAAATCGTTATAAAAGAGTCAACTTAGAATAGTAAATAGAATTATCCTTAACTAAACAACAATATTGAATAAAAAACAATGTTTAATTTATGAAAAATAGCATAGTGGTCCTGTGGAGAAAATTAAAGATATTCAAAAAGCAAGGAAAATTCATCCATGCTCCACGTAATAATTGCTCATTTCTTCAGCAAAACCTCAAACAAACCGTCATCAGGGGCTCGAGCTGAAAATTCGGAAAGGAGCTCTGATGAAATGACCAACGTAGACTATTCACCACAGGACGGCGTGAGCTGCATTATATTGCAGCCTGATTACGGCTTAAGGCAGAAACCGGTCTCAGAAGACGTTTATTAATTTTTGGGGGGCGGCTGAAGAAATGAGTAATTATTACGTGAGGCATGGATGAATTTTCCTTGACCATCACTAAAGTCCTTGTATCACTCGTAAACATTTTTTTGACATAGCTTCATCGTCGTAACGCTTTAATTTAATGTAAACATAACATTTAATGTAAATTCTTTACTTGAATTTTTTTCTAATTTAAAAAATTGTCTGCAAAAACTTGTAATAAGTATAAAAGATGCTAGAATTTCAAATTTAACAAGCAAAATGATATAAAACTTCTGACAGGTAGCAAGGATAGTCATACCACCTTAAAAAACAAAACCCACCTTACTTTATCATAATGGTAGAAACATTTTTTTTACCTATCAAATAATTGATAAATATTTTTGATACATCGAACTACGAAAATAGCAAATATCCTGCGAAAATAAAGATCATAATTTTGTAAAAATCATAGCCCAATTGTATTCTGAAGCTGATTAAAATTTTTGAAGAGAATGGTATTGTTTTGCAACGTCTGACTCCTGTGTATGTGAAAGTGTGGCCGAAGAATCGATTCCAAAAAGATCACGATAACTTAATATAGTTCTTAAAGGCTAATTTTATATAAAGAGCTTTGTCTATACACGTGTAAAATCTATACACTTGTAAGATCTATAGCGTATCAGATTAGTAAATTGGATCTAAGAAGTACACGCAGTCCATGGTGACGTTTCGAGAAAAATTAATTATAATAATGTCGAAATGGTTGATAATGTCGTTTTCGCAAAATTTAAGCGTTTATTTCCGTAACAAAATAAATTACCTTAATAATCAAACTACTATATTGGCCATCGTGAGCTATTACTTTTTTCCATCTTTCTGTCAAAGAATGGATTCCGCATCAAAAGAACTTTTGGTTTTTTGAAGCCAACCATTCATCAAGTCAAATTTTCACTTCTTCGTAAGAATGTAAGTGTTGTTCTGAAAGTCCGTGCTGCATCGATCAAAATAAGTGGTAGTTCGAAGGGGCTAAGTCCAGTGAATATGGCGGATGGGATAGGACGTCCAACATTTAACGTTTCCCAAATAGTTTTTATAACATTTTGTAACATGATGCCGAGCAATATCATATTGAAAAATGACTTAATCGTGTCTTTGGGCATATTCTGGTCGTTATTCCTTCAATGCTTAGTTCAATTTTATCAATTATTGTCGATATCGATCGCCAGTAATCGTTTCACCAGCTTTCAACAGTTCGTAATACACAGCTCCTCTACTATCCCACCAAATATACATTTCCATGTATATTGCGTACCGGTTGTGATGTTGAAGGCTGGCCTGGGTCTATCCATGATTTGTTGCGCTTTAGGCTGTCAAAATAGATCCACTTTTCATTACCTGTCACAACTCGATGCAAAAAATATTTTGTTTCCTGTCTGCTGTTCTTTGAAATGAATATGTCACTGCATTCAGCTGCAGCATTCATATTCAAATAAAAAAGGCAATACCAGTGTAAAGAGGTATAGGCCGTTTCAAGATATTTCGTTGCCGTTCGGCAAAATGTTAATTGCCCCCAATAAATCTCAATAAAAATATTCTTAGTTTTTTAAAAGGCACCAGAGCCGGAGTGGTTTACTTTCTGAATAATTTTGGGAAAAATAAAATATTGTTAAATTATGATTAAATTATTAATATTATTATTATTATGTATGTCTAAAATATTGTTTATTGGTTTATGTATTTTGAATTTATTAGTACAATAAAAATAAATATATAAATAAAATTATCTATTAGTACTATAAAAATTATAACTTAAATTTAATTATACATTTAATACGGTTTGGCTCTCACTGTCACTTTGATCTACATTAATTATAAGTGGTTATATATTATTAGTAAATTATACATAAGAATCTCCTATTTTAACATCTACAACCTTCCTAATTAATGTTGCAGCACTTGCACTTAAAATCGGAGAAATGCTTTTTGCTCTAACATTAGATTTTACCTGATGCCACAAATGCTCAATTGGATTAAAAATACAGTAATACGGGGGAAGGCGTAAAGCCATATGTCCCATATCGGTAGCAATGGTATCACATGCATATTCGTTTTTAATAATAAATGTTTTCAATAATTCTAGACCACATTTTTTTACATTTTTTACATTTTTTACATAATTTTACATTACGTAATTTCGAAGTATACCTCTATATCGTTTTTTAACATATAGTTCTGAATTTCCAATTTAGTGTTATTTGCATTAGGAACTTTATTTTTTTGGCGATTATGATAACTAGCATTTTCCATTACAATTGCGCTTTGTTTAGGTACATTGGGCAAAAGGCTATTTATAAACCAATCTTCAAAAAGTTGTGCTGTGGTGTCGTCGTCGTCATGGTAGTCCAAAGATAAAATTTTTGGAGGACAACCGTAAACAATTTGGAACCCATTCATCCCCGAACCAGCATGTAAAATTGTAATTATTTTTCCCTTGTTTGCTGGGGCTTTGGTTTGGCATTTTCTTGATATATCTACCCATCCTTTTGCTGGCGTCTCATGTGTATCGAACCATGTTTCATCAAGGTAGGTGATAGGACGATTTTCTAATATGTATTTTTTAATAGAGTTTAACTAATCAAGCCGCCATCGTCGAAATCGTTGTGATTCCATTAATATTTGTCTTTTATTAATGGTACGATATGCAAAACCCATTTGAGATATCTCCGGAGGCTAATTCTGCTGCAAAGAATGTTGGTTTCAACTTTTCTCAGTCGCTGTTGCAATGAATGTAATGTAGGCACAGTTTGCTCTTCATACATTGCATAAATTTTGCTTCGAATTAAGTCTTTGTCGTTTTCGTCAACACGTTTGTTTTTACGAGAGTCACTACGGACTTTTTGGCTTTAACTAGCTTTGTCGCAATATCTTTAACTGCAGACAATGGAGTTTTCGTTATTGAAGACGTTTCTGCTGCGGCTGCATTTACATTAAACCCCTTATTCAATAAAGAAACATACACATTGTTAACAATTTGCTTAGCATCGGGTGATAAATATTTTCTTTTAAAATTAGCACTACCAGAAGCACAATGATCATTATCTTGCCAAGAACACCACATTTTTAGAACGTTAAATAACGGAATAACTAAAAATACGATCGAAATTATAGAACTGCACTGTTTAAGAAAAGAATGCGAACTAAACTAAAATATTTCGAACCAACTAAACCAGGTATAAAATTAATTTTATCTTTTTTCCTGTTATTTTATTAGGCCCGGCCCTGTTTATGTTTCTTACAACTTTGCCGCGTTTCGTTACGGCAGGGGTTGTTAACAGTTTATTGCAGTCAATCGGTCAACGATATATCTTGAAACGCACTATATATGCATGTTTTTAATAGAAAAAATTACTTAGATCGCCGAAAGATCAAAGACAAGTATAATGATCAAAATGAAATAATAATTAAATTCATTACTTTGATCCAAAATATTGTTTTAGTATAGGTTACCATTATTTTTTTTTCCTTTCAGTTTTACTCAGAATGATCACGAATTGCGAACTCGATTGACGAATTAATAGCAACGTTGTTTGAAATTGAATTTTACCCTCTCCATTTAATCCTGTAAAATGGTAAATGAGAAATGCTTTCAATCAAATAGTACATCTCTCGATTCCGGTTTCATTTAGGGATGTAAATTCACAAAGGTAAATATCCGTTGTTCCCACGTTGATACTCTTCCAAATCAGACTAAAATCATCTGCAGTTTTGATATTCGTTACTCTGGTGGAACGAAATGCAATCAATATCTGTATATAAAGAAAAATTGGAGTGGTAAAATGAATGACTGAGCCTGAAAATAGCTTAATGGATACCGAACGAGACATGAATTGAATTGAAAACAATAAATATTTTTACGAAATGAAATAATCGAAACACATCGGTCAATAAGACCCGGACCTGACAAATAAAACACACTTTTTTGCATATTTCGACTTTATTCATCAATATATTCTCTTTGAAGAGCAATACAATCACTCCAATACCTTTCTAACATTTCTACACTTTGTTATAGAACGATTTCTCTTTGTCTTCAAAATATCCTTCAGTTTTGGCAATTACCTCTTCATTGGACCGAAATTTCTGTCAAGCGAGCATTTTTTTGAGGTCTTAGAACAGGAAATAGTCGCTGGGGGGCAGATCTACAGAGGAAGAGGAAGCAATTCAAAGTGCAACTCATGCAATTAAGCCATCGTTGACAACGATTTGTGTCACGGTGCATTGTCTTGTTGAAACAGCACTTGTTTTGTTCATTTGGAGCTATTTTTGCGATCTCGTCCTTCAAACACACTAGTAACGCTATGCAATATTCGCTATTGATGTTTTTACCTTTTTCAAGATAATCGATGAACAATATCTCATGAGCATCCCAAAATATGGCTGCTGTCAACTCAGTTGACTGTCGATTTGACTCCGGAGTGTAGTGATGGATCCATATTTCATCCATTGGCGCATACCGCATGAAAAAATTATTTTTATTTCACTTAAAAAGATCCAAACATTGCTCACAATCAATACGTTGTGGTTTTTAGTCCGCTGTTAGCAAACGCGGTACCCATTTCGATAGCAATTTTCGCATTCCGAAATGTTCATGCAAAATGGTGTAAACACTTCCTTTCATATTTTCATGATTTCAACTATCTCCTGCAGTTTTACTACGATTTTGTAAAATAATCTTGTGAATTTTTCTGTTTGGTATAATAACCTCTTTCGGACATCCAGAGCGTTCAGCATCATCGGTCTTGTACGGCATTTTTCTTCGTCAAAAAGCAATGCTTAATCAACACAAGAAAATCTTGTTCTTTTCGTTGTTTTGAAAATAACAAAAATAGCGTCACTTAAAGCACAACTCAGAAACCAGTAGACAGATTCTCATGAAATTTTGACACATAATGTTTGGAGGTGGGCACAATCGACCACTAGTAAGAATTGTTCGTAGGTGACGCAATCTATATGTCAGACTGGTGACTTATTGAGCGATGTGTTTTATATATATATATATATATATATATATATATATATATATATATATATATATATATATATATATATATATATATATGACTGTTTCAAATAATCGACTATTTTTTTTAAAGGTAACGAAAATATTATAAGAAATGACGAAAAAAAATACTGTGGAAGTTAGAGCTTTTAATATCAATATTAAGAGGCGTCGCAACGTAAATTTCAATTTCCCATTTAAATAACATAAGATTTTTTTTTAACTTTGGAATTTCTTCAGCGATACATTACTGTGAAAAAACTATTACATATCTTTGTAGGGCATTAAACGTTCTTCAAAAAAGGTATCTTATAAATTTTCGATAAATTTACTTTTTCAAATGTTATTCGAGGCTAAAGTTGAAGGCATGCTCACGATACTTACAGAGTTTCAAAAAATGTATTAATGAAAATTTATAGGTAATGGAATGATCTACAAAAAAGGTTGAATACAATTTTTCGATAAAATTGATTGTTTCGTCAAAAAATTTAAACAATTTAAAAATTTAATATGCATTCAACTTTAGCCTCAAATAACTTTTGAAAAAGTAAATTTATCGAACATTTAGAGAGACCATTTTTTTAGAACGTTCAATTTCCTACAAAGATATGTAATAGCATTTCCACAGTAATGTTTCGCTAAAGAGCTACAAAATTCCAAAGTTAAAAAAAAATCCTTTGTCATTTAAATGGGAAATTGAATTTTGAGATACGGCACCTCTTAATATTAATGTTAAGAGCTCTAACTTTCACAGTATTTTTTTTTTGTCATTTCTAATAATATTTTCGATCCTTTAAAAAAAAAAAAGTCGATATATATATATATATATATATATATATATATATATATATATATATATATATATATATATATATATACTTATATAAAAAGGAAGTTTGGACGTTCTCAATGGGCAAGTATGAAACAATAGCAAAAGCGCAAAGATCATTAGCAATAGCACAATAGAAAAGGAAGAGAAATTAATGGATCAAAAGAGCAAATTAAAAAACAGGTGGCTGAATAAAAATAAAAATTAGCAGGACATAACAACACACGGAAAATGAAAAAGAGAAAAAGTTAATGGTAGACTGAAGAGGTAGGACAAATGAGATAGAAGGATGACCTAAACGAAAAGTTAAAAAAGGAGAGTTGGATAAATATTGCAATAAACAGAAAAGAGTATCAAATAAAAGGAGAGACTTTCATCCAAAGTTCAGATAACTACCTTACCCAGTTAGGAATTTTACTAATTTTAAAGAATGTATTCACTCAGTATTTCAAAAAGTGTCCCTAAGATCAACAGATCTGGTATTAAGATATTGTATCTGTTGCTATGTGATGTTGGCCGCTTTCAAGAAAACCGAGAAAGATACGCTACGAGTACAGAACTTCGAAGATAAACTACAGTACACCATAATTGCCACGAAATGTAATCTTTCCTAAGAAAAACATTTCCAAATATATCCTATCATTTAGAGTGGCAGCCATCAGAGTCTGATGATGTAATGTCAAGACTATTCTGTAAAATTTTACAGAATTTTACCAAATTTGTATCACAACCTTCTTTTGATAATATCAGTTTCCAATATCGTTTGAGGTGGATTATAACAACTACTTAATGCGTAAGCTCTTAACTGAGTGCCCTTAACACAGGTCAACATGATTTTTGTAACATTAATAATAATGCTCTTCTTGTGTTTCATTTAGGTAGTTATTAAAACACGTTTTCACAGAAATGGCCTAACACGTACCATTTTCAAGTAGCTGCGTCTCCTTTATATCATGGGGTTATTGAGATTATTTGTACCTGATAGGTATATTACTAGGACTTCGAGAGGCTTTTACAAAGAATAGATGTTTTTGATATATATGGAATAGTAGGACCACAAAAGAACATTACAGTAAGAAAGATTGGCCTTATAGAACTTCTTTTGAACCTGGTACTTCAAACATAAAAGATTCCCTTCTTGTTAACCCCCAAAAAGGTGCTTTTTCCGCCTTTCCATTTTAAGCTTGGATTATTGAAAAACTTTGTCAAAGCCACTGACAAAGAAGATAATGGTTTCAACTTCTTAAAAGAAATATTTCCTCAGTTGAGTGATGGAAAACTAAAAGAAGGTATATTTATTGGACCTCAAATAAAGAAGCTTCTAGGTGATTTCCGTTTTCAAAAAATTAAAAGAAAAGGAATTGGCAGCATGGAAATGTTTTGTAAGTATAGTGAAAGGATATCTGGGCAACATGAAAGATGAAAACTATAAAAACATCATAGATGAACTCTTGAAGGCCTATGAAATACTAGGGTGTCGCATGTCCTTGAAAATGCATTTTAATACTCTCATTTGGATTTTTTCCGGAAAATTTGGGTGCAGTAAGCGACGAACAAGGAGAAAGGTTTCACCAGGACATCAGGACGATGGAAGCAATATACCAGGGACTCTGAAACCCATCTAGAATCCCCCGCCAGAACACAAGAGGAAAAAGTGAAAGTTTTTGTTGATGTATGATCTCCTGTAATATATTTTTTATTCACATAATCGTCAGTAATGTTTTTGCATAGATTTAACACGTTTTACATGTTTATATTAAATATTAGATTGTAAAAATATGTCGTCTCCTTTTTTTCCCACCACCGACCCCCTATACCAAAAAAACTGTACGTTTTACAGTAATTACACATATACCTACACCTATTTTCATCAATGTTACCTCAAAAAAGATAAAATTTGTTGACCTGTATAATTAGGAAGCTGTAAAAAGCTAGTTATATTGCTGATATATTCAAAAGATGAAGCTTCCATTATATATTCCACAGGTGTAAAGGGTTGTCCAATAAAAGTGTCAGAACTTTAAAGTGAGGCACAATGATAACTATAAATATTAATTCGGTAATATATATTTTATCTTGTAGAATAAACAATGACATTATGTTCTGCAAATGTCGTTCAAATGTCACCCTCGGCTTCGTGTGTTGGAATGGATTCTGCAAACCCAATTTTCGATCACTCTCACAAATATCGCGTGGTATATTTTCAGAGATGACCTGAATCTTTCGTTTAAAATCATTAGTTGTTCGGGGTTTATTTCTGTACACCAAAGATTTAGCATAACCCCACAAAAAATGTATCCAATCGCATTATCTTGGTGGTCGGTAACGCGTCCAGGAAACTTTTCTTGCAATAAATCGATAGTCTGGCGAGATGTGTGACGAGTCGCATAGTATTTTTGAAAGAAAACATTGTTTATATCTACCATTATCAGCTCATTTTTTTTTGGTTTTTCGCCACCATTTAAATATTTAATTAAAAAATTTTTTTTAAATAAAATTTCCGACATTAAAATTAAAAACCAAAGTTTAATGGTTAGTTTGGACGTTGTGAGTTTATTTACTAATGTACCAGTTGATAAATCACTTTTAATAGTCAGAAAGAAATTAGGACATGACACAACACTAAAAGACCGCACAAAACTAAACATAAATACAATTTTGGAATTATTAACTCTATGTTTAAGAACAACATATTTTCAGTTAGAAAATTATTATTATCAACAAAATTTCGAAATAGCAATAGGTTCTTCTCGATCTCATTTGATGAGTAATATCTTTATGGAGGAATTCGAGAATGACATATTAAGTAAATCTCTTAAAAAGTCAATAATATGGCTTAGATATGTTGATAATATTTTTGCTATATGGCAACATAGCATTATGATCTAAATAATTTTTTACAAGATATAAATTCTCGAGAGCTTACAATTAAGTTTGCTTTAGAGATAGAGGCGGAGAATAATTTGCCATTCCTCGACACTTTAATAATGAAACACAAAAACACATTAAAAACAACAGTTTACAGAAAACCTACAAACACAAATAGGTATCTCTATTTCTTTTCCAATCACTCAAAATCAGTCAAAATAGGAGTAATTAAAAGTTTAGATGACAAAGCAAAACTGTTGGTTCCGACAGTGATACACTACAAAAAGAAACATCAAGGACATTTTAATAAAAAACAATTACCCAAAAAAAATCATGGATAAATCTTTTAAACCTTTTGATATCAGACAAAACAAACAACTTACTAATAACAATAATAATAATAACTCTCAAGCAATTAACCTCACAATTCCTTACATCCGCGGTATTTCTGACACAATTAAAAGAATACGAAATAAATACAACATAAGAACGACATTTAAAACAAAAAATACTCTTAGATCTCTATTAACAAAAGCTAAACCAAACAACACACAACAAAATACCAAAAATGGTTTATAAAATTCCCTGCGAATGTGGCAAATTTTATATAGGTGAGACATCTAGACCGTTAGATGTCAGAATAAAAGAACATAAAAACCTTCTTAGAAAGGGTAATTTTAATAAATCTAGAATTTCCTTAGAAATCTAGAATTGGAATAATTCCAAAACGGTATTAAAAGAATCGGTAACAAAATACAGAAGATTAAAAGAAACCGCTATAATTAATTTAAATAAAAATAACTGTATTGCTATGTCTTCGGTAGATTTAAATTCAATATGATTCCCGATTCTAAAGAATACAATTGAAAACGTTTAAGTATTTCAATATATAATAATCACACATTAAACCTAACCTATATATTTTTTTGGTAGTATGTCACTGTCATTAAAAACTATTATTGTCAATGTAAGTATCATTGACATACACAAAATATATTTACTTTCTATATTTTTATTATATATAGAAATTACTATAATTTATTTTTTAGATTCGTTTTGAAAAGGGGAGGAGAAGACCTCCCGAAACGTGAACGTTCAAACGTTTGTATTTATTTGAGAATTTTTTTGTATTTTTTAAAATTTTGTTCGTTAGGCGAATTTATTATAGAAAAAATAATCACTGAGAAACTTGTCTCCGTTTGGTTTTTTGTTTTTTACCCAGGGATTCCTTATTTACATAAGAACAGCTATTTCTGATATTTTTGTGAGTTTTAGATCGTGGCGAAAACCCAAAAAAGAAATATGAACACGCCACAATTATTCAGACAATATTATCAGTTCACGCTAAAGATATTCGGTTTCACCTTTCTACAGCGTTCACAATTGATTTCCAACATCGACTTCAAAAAATAGAGTCCTATCACTCTTTCAGTCCAAAAACCACACCAAACAATAATTTTCTGCTGATGAAGAGGTAAATCCTGAATTACTAGGGGATTTTCATCGGCCCAGATACTGCAATTATGTTTGTTCGCAAACCCATTAAGCAAGGAAATGCGCTTCGTCGAAAAAGATTATTTTTCCCCGAAATGGAGTTCGTCCTTCAACTCCAGAGCTCAATAGTTAAATATTGTATATTTCCATGGTGAATTGACACACTGTACTGAATACAGCAGTCTATGAATGACATTTACATTTTAAACAGTGTTGCCGCTGTTACGTTTCAAAGTTCTCTTACAGGAAGGGACTATTTACAAATATTGCACCAAATATTAAATATATGCTATTTAAAACTGCAGCTATTCAAAGGTGCTTGACTAAAAAAATCTGCCCTAAAATAACAAAAAAATGAAAAAATTTAGAATTAAGCCGAATTAAAAATTTATTACAAACTATTATATTAGATGCATAATAAAATACTCTTTCACCTACATCAATTGTTCACATGATCTAATATTTAATAATAGCTGTGCAAATCTAATTTTGCATTAATCTTAATTACCGAAAACCCAATTTACAGACAATGGTCACAAAAAAAGCCCTAAACGGAATCGCTGACGTGGCCCAGGCCACCGTTAACGAATCCTCACCGGTACCTGCTTCCTGTTCCGATATATTCCTAAGAAAGGTGCCTACTGGAGCGCTTACCCTCAAATTAAACTGCAATTAATATTAACTCGATTTTAGTGTAAGCATTCGACCGATTTGGGCCACTAACTAATTAAATTATGGCTTTTGAAACTGGGAGGAAGCAGTAGGATGGTCTCCAACGACCAAATTGATGGAGGAATTTGCTTACATAACCCTTAATTGCCTAGGACATGATTTTCCATTAAAAACGTGGCAAGGTGGCTCGGTTAATGGTTAGGCTATTGCCTGACTCATTATCGAATGCGGATTGAACCAATAATTTAGTTTTATGGATGCAATTAACTATGATATAGAAAAGTCTAGTTAAAGAGAAAAATGAAACTGACTAAAAGGAGTTATACTTAATTCAATAACAAAACTGTAGAAATAATTATTATGCAAAATAATTGTTTATTCATAATATAATACATTGTTGTAAAGTTAGTGGCAAATACATAAAAGTACCATACGTACATTTATATTTATAAGTATAACTTTATAAGTATAAAAAAAATTAATTACCTATATATACATACACGTTATACATACATAATATATATTCTATTCTGAGGAGGAATAACACCAAGATAGCCCTATATGCCGACGACATAGCCATTATAGCCAGAACCATACTATCAGACTACGCAGTCGGATAGTTGGATACATTCAGGAACCCCTGGACGATCTGATGAAGTGGTTAATAGCCTGGAAGATCAAGGTGAATATCGCCAAGACACAGGCTATTCATGTCGACTATCGAAAATGTAGACCGAGTGGACCACTGCAGATTGAAGGCGAGGATATGATCTGGCAGGATATGGAGAAGTATCAAGGAGTCACATTCGACAAGAGAATGACAAAGAAACAGCACAGAAAAGCAACACGAATTAAAGCCGCCGCTGTAATGTAGATGATCAACCCTATGATATGCAGAAATACCAAATTCGGGTTGAAACACAAACTTCCAATAATCACGTCATTAGTAAGAACCGTCTTGATGTACGCATCGATCGCGTGGGGCTACGCGGCAAAATCCTACATCAAATCACTAAAGCAAATCGAAAACAGACTAGTGAGACGGGCTCTGGGCGCCCCATGGTTCGTGAGAAACGACCAAATACACCGAGAGACAGAATGAACGGGAGTCCATGCACTACTATAAGCGAGCGATTACAGCAGTGCATCCGAAAGAAGGCAGAAAATGCCTTCCTGAAGATTGTTGTTTACCCCAATCAAGAACTGCGACAACTGACAAATAGTGAATGGTTTACTTTACAACTGGATGTTTTACTTGTCCTGCAGCGAAGAGTAGTGCGAAGTGTTCTATCCAAAATCGTCGTCGTGGATCGAACTACGGAAACACCAAGGAAGAGAAGATAATGGTGTCTCAGTGGCCCAGGGTTACGGGAGATCATTGCCCCATCTACCTGATGTGTAGTTTCGGGGTTATAGGGGAGAGTTGCCGAATTTCGACCACTTAAACATTTTTTTTATAAATAAGCTTGTAAAAGCATTTTTAATAAAAACATTTAGGTGGAAAATAATTGTACTAATAATCTTCAAACTAACATTTTAGTTTAACTAACAACTATATTTTTTTTAGTTATTATCATAAAAAAATTAATCCGGTTAAACCGGTTTCCTGCGATGGGCTACTGGTTCCTTACAATGGACTAAGTACAATTAAAACAAAAATACTGCTTGATCTTTGGACTCATACCAGCACATTTTATATGAACCCAAGCGTGACATGTAATGCATTAAATCATCTCTTCTTCCCTCATTTTATCACATATGGTACAAAACCATGTACTTTTCATTTGTACTCTTCGTTTTTTCTTATTAATCTTCTCTTCTTTGCCACATATTTTCTTCCCAATATTTTGTGGTTCTGTCTTTATAATATTTTCTTCGATGCTACCTTTTTATCCCAGAACGTTATGAATAGTTGATAATAATTGTGCTTTCTAAAAAGTACATCTTTGTGCTCGAGAAGACGATGGACCCGGCTGTAGATTTTGTGTTGGTAGCGGTGATATTTTATCAAGAATATCCTCAAAGTTTTTACGCTTTTACTCCTGAGAAATATAAACAACAGCGGAATCACTGCCACTTTGACGTACTTGCTGAATTTCCAGTAATTCTTTCAATTTCAGTAACATTGCCACAATGTTGAGGTTGTAACATATCTGATGGTGTAAACCAGTGATCCTGAAAGATATGTCTGTTAACTGGTCAAATACCAGTGGTACGAAAGGCATTTTCAGCTACTGCCACAGTTTTTTACACAGTAATTTAGAAATTTGAATGTGATATATCTTATCACCTTTATATTGACGAAAAAAAGTTACTTGGGCCTGAAATAAATATTTCTGTAGCGACCCAAAGAAAGCAACATCTAGAGGTTGAAAACGATGGGTGGTATGCCCAGGCAACTGCAGTAATACTATTCAATTATCTCTAGCAAATGTACAAGCGTTTAACTTCTTGCTATGAGTCGTATGCCCATCAAGCAGTAAAAGGACTTTCTTATCTTGATTGTAGTTTACATGACTTTTGCAAGGCTTGCTTGCTTGCTTGAGGTCACATGAAGTGGACCTTTTAGCTTTGCTGCGAGGCAATTGCCAGCGCAATTTGTTATCAGCCCAGTGGTTGTCTGGCTCTTAGGCCATATCCAGGCTACCGACTATATAATTATCGTAGACGGGCTACCGAAATACTACTTCACTGACTTTCGTTACTACTTTCTCTCGATAAAACCCGTCCGAACAAAACAAAAATGTTGCGATATTTAAAGAAGCACGTGGATATCACGGCGACTGACTCTCGTCTCGTTTCACACGATGTGCACACCATGAGAAACGAAACGGAAGTATTTTGCAAGGCTTCAACCACTCAACAAACAATTCGGAATTTATGTAACCTGATTATAATATAGTAACAAAGCTTGCCGGGTGCCCCAATTTGCAGATCTTTGTTGTTTGTTTTTCTTTTAAAAATGATCATCGGACGAACATAAAACCCAGCAGCACTGACCGTGCATACTATAGTTGTAAAAACGCCACGTTCAGCACTTGTCACGCCTCCTACTTGGCGTTTACCTTTATAAGAAACCACCTTTTGTAGAGTTTTTTTGTACTGTCGAAAATCCAGATTCATCGACATTAAAAATAGTTTCTGCGGTGAAATTAAACTCGCCCACAGTTTTTTCTAAAATATCAATAAAATAAAACCACTTTTTCCCTGCTATTTTCTTTTCTTTATAAAATGTATGTGGCAAAGAGTATTTTTCAGCGACTTCGAAAGCTAGTTTTCGTACTTCTCGGATAGTCAAACCAAAAAAACATTCTTCAAGTTGAAGAATATGTTTGGTTAGAATTGTTTCCATATCTTTAGTAAATGTGGGCTATCTACAAGTGGTTTCACTTTAATTCCAGTAGTATTTTTTTATCCGCATATGTCTTTATAGTTGCTTCAGGTACATGATAAATACTACTACACTCGTTCAAACTAGTATCACCATTCCTATAAGCTGCAACAGCCTTTAATAAATTACTTCCTTATGTCCTCTTTTATCCATATGGGCCCTAAAAGACATAAAAGATTAATTCGGAATTGTAGTTTATCAGGGTTGCCTAAATTGAACGGGTCCATTTTGCAACTGCGATATGGTCCAATCTAAGCAACTGGACTCATAATGCCAAAATATTCTACATAAACCTACTTTTAACTTGTGCTAATAAAACTATAACACTAATTTGTACCTGAATAAAATTGTTTTTAAAATATGTAATACAATTTGTTGTTACTTACTTTAACAATGATCAAAAGTGTTTCGGCGTTTGTTAAATTATTTAATTCAGATCTATTAAAACACTAATTCTCTTCTATCTCCACTGTCAAACAATGTACTGCAGTATTACTTTTTGCAGCTTTACGCTAATGTTCAATATAGTGTCTACATTAGCACATATATGTGTTATCCGTCCTAGATAGAGTGGTGGTCCAATCTAGGCTGCGGTCTAAATTCGGCGACTCTCCTCTATATTTTTTTTGACACAGACAAAGTACTAGTCTATCACTTCAAATAAAAAAGTAGGTTTTTAAAAAAATTACACTATATATATATATATATATATATATATATATATATATATATATATATATATATATATATGTATATATATATATATATATATATATATATAACTGTACTGTAAATGATTACATTTATTCAATATAGTATGTTATTCTTGTCCGATAACTACAAAATCTTGCGCTCATAGAAGTTTTGAGCTTTCTCTCTAAAGAATTAATTCAGATGATTGTTAAGTTTTGCAAGGAAGTTTTACCATCAAAGTGATTTTGGCGCGATCTAAATAAAATGTAATCGGAGGGCGCAAGATCGGAAGGGTACGGTGAATATAGGCAAAACAGAAAAGTTTGTGTCGGTGTCAAAGACCGTGTGATCTAGCATTGTTTCAACAGAACGCAATGCCCTTTCTGTTGGTTAATTCAGGCTTGCTTTGATTCACCCAGTTGTGAACAATAGTTTTTCGAATTAATGGCCTGGATTTTAGGTGACAGCTCATAAGAAACGATTCCCTTCCTGTCCCACCAAACGCATAATAACCTTCTTTGGATGTAAACTGGCTTATGCGCTGTTCGAAGGAGCAACTCTGCGCTTACACCATGATCTCTTACGTTTAACATTATCTATTTATTTTTAACACTATATATTTCTCATCACCTGTAACTATCCGCTTTAAAAATGGATCGATCTTGTGCTTCAAGCAGAAATTCAGTCTATCAAAATTGTATCCGTGAACACATGCGGCACCCTTACTCGGCCTTTATAACCATTAATAACCATAACCATTAAAATTGATGTAATCACCTTGACACAATTGACTAATTGATTCCAAAAATTTCTCAGATTTTTCGAGTTGTTCCCTGCCGATCACTTTCAATTAGCGGCAATATTTCGTTGCCATCAGCCCCGGCCGATTGTCTTCAACGCGGTGTATCGCTAAAATTAAAATTGTTTTCACGACACCTTCTAAACCATTTATTGTCTGCCATTTTCAATGCTTAACAAAATTTAATAAACACAAGTATTCTCTGAAATGCATCCTGTCAAACAAATCAAAACTTTTCACGTGTAGCATAGATATAACTTCGGTTTTGCAATGCAATAACAACTAGCCATAACGGGACGAACTTTTGCATCAACCCAATATAATATAAATATGGAGAAAAATATGTAAATATATAGAGGCTTAGGCCCCCAGTTCTTTTGACAGGTTTCCGTGACAGGACCCATCCAAGTGATGATACTCGAACTGATATTCGATGTGGCGTGGTCTTAGCATATCAGTCTAGTAGAGTCTAAGTATTAATTTGCTTATATACTCAATATTTTGAGACGAGTAAGTTTCTGATAAGTCATTAACTAGATAATAAATATTATAACTAGGTACATAAAACTAAGCATTTTCAACTGAACACGATTAAATATTTAGTAAATAATTAAAATATACCACAAGGATCTGTATTTAAATGTAATGTGTGTGTTTAATTAAAGGATACCACAAGGATCCGTACTGGGGCAGCTTCTATTTCGTATGTACACTTGCAGGATATCTGATTGGGTCAATATTTGTTCTATACAACTGTACGCTGATGATACCCAACTTTTGTACTCTTTTTGCCCCAATGATATTGAAAAGGCAATGAAGTCTGTTAATGATGATTTGGAAGGACTGTATGAATTTTCACATAAACAATAACTTTAAATTTACATAGCCAAGTCCTGTTATATGCTTTTTTGCATAATTTCAGATCCAGTTACAAATAATTTTGTATTATCGATAAATAATAATATTCTAAAAAGAGTCGACATAGATGAAAATTTGGGCTTAATTTTTGACAAAGATTGGAGGTTTCGGCCACGGATTATTAATAAGCAGGCCTATACTAATTTAAAGATGCTATATCCACATCGACACTTTTTGTCTACTATATTAAAAATCAAGTTGACGGACTCTCTCTGGTCCTTTCATGTTTTAACTACGCTGATGCGGTATATGATCCGTGTTTGGATCAAGGAAATATTGCTCGTATACAGGGACTGCAGAATTCTTGTCTTAGGTATATATATATATATATATATATATATATATATATATATATATATATATATATATATATATATATATATGGTATCAGAAAGTTCTCTCCGATAACACACAAATTATATGAAGCTAAATGGATATCTATGGCAAAAATACGAAGAGTGCACACGGTCGTTCTATTTCATAAAATAATTTGTAACAAATGCCCCCCATATCTCATTGACAGACTAGCGTACCGAACCAATGTCCATAATATGAATCGTAGATTTGTGGGCCTCATATCGCCTCCTTCACATCGATTACAAATTTTTAAGAGATCATTTACGTCTAATATTTATAAACCTTATAACAATGTTTCGCGCAAACTAAAGAAATTATCACCAGACTTGTTTAAATATCACTATAAAATGAATATCGGATAATGTATCCCACAGCATAAAGAGATAAAGGGCTAGAAATGGAGAAGTGAATTGTTTGGTTTCTTTTTTCTGTTTGTGAGCAGATGGTGATTTTTAAACACTGTGTCTTGTGTCTGTTCCTGTTATTTTTTACTCATTTATTCGTACTATGTTTGAATTAAAAAAAAAACTGGAACTGGACTAGATCTTTTTTAATTGCTTTCAGTTCCATTTTGCGTATTATTAATTGATGTTGGTGTAAAATAATGTATTTATATTTTATTATAATTATTATAATTGTATTATTGTATATTTTTTAGTTATTGTATTTTAATCATTGATACAGCAAATAAACTTATTATTATTATTATTACTAAAAGCAATTAAGTATTTAGTAAAGTTTAGTTAAAGGCTAAAGGCTTCAGTTAAAGATTAAAAGTTAAAAAAATTGAATTCCCGACTATTATCATTTATGGTATTATTAGATCAATGGACCTTTGAGGTAGTAACTACTTTTCTTCCTATAAAGTTTAATCTAGTTTTCGTATTTGCAAAGGCACAATCTGGCGAAACAATTGCAATGCAAGTTTTGAATAAAAGTAAAGTTTTAGGGTTAAAAGCGCATCAACGAGTTTTGAATATAGTGAAAATTTAGATATAAATCTTAGTTCGTGTACATAAAATAATAAGAAGAGGAAGAAATATACTTAAGATAAAGAAATATTTATCTATGAATGTATTTAAATTAAAAACACCAAAAAAAATCTAAAGGACGATTACTAAAATTATATAGTATTTTATCAGCAGTAAAAGATTTTCAAAGAATAATTCACTTATTACCGTAGTAGGTTTTGCGAAATATAATTGCGGACTACCCCGCAACTAAAAACTACATACGAGTTAATTAATATTATTAATATCCAATTATTTAATTGTTAATATATAATTAAAATTATAAAGATTTAGAGTTTGGAATTCCAACGGCTTGAGATACTAAAACAGTAATTAACGTAAATTCAATAATTAAAGCATTACGAAGTGTTAAATAAACTAGTTACAAACGAATATTTATTTAACTGATAGCAAATTCAAAAGATCAATCCTCCCCTCTCACAGTTGTATAAACATCGTAACAAATGTTGAAACTAGACAAGTTTGAACCAACAACTTCGTAAATCATGTTGACACTTTAAGAGGAAAGTTGTTTTGAAAACTAATGAAATAATGGAAAAGCTCCACCGTAGCTTTTAAGAACAAAAAATACATCCCTTTTTTTGTATCTAAAACAAACCACTCACGTCAGTCAATAAATACGTTCTATTTTTCTAAGAACAAAAAAAAAGTGACGAATATTAAAACAATTCAGGTTTTAAAAGATATTTGAGAAACGTTTATGAAATAAAAGGAAAATCAAAGGAACATTGCAAAAAAAATACTGTAAGGGCACAAAAATAACTGACTTTTGGATTTCAAATGTTTTTCAAAACAAAATGCACTATTAAATATATCTATTAATATATTAAATATCACTAAAAAAGTAATAAATAAAATACGATTAAAATTAGTTATAAGAGAAATTAAAAATGACAAATAAATTTAAAGATAATCTAACATAAATTAATGTAGAAAGTAAAAGAGCCGATAAAAATTCTGCGGTCAAACATAGGAACCCGAAAAATGACAAAAATATGCAAACCAACCGGAAGTGAAACAATTATAACAAAATATATATACTACTATAATCAAAAAGTAAAGGCAACTCTTCTACTGGAACCTTCAATGTCAAACACTAAACTAGAAACGATTTACCACTAAACACCAAATTACTTTTTTTAAACTTCTCCACGCAGGTTTCGCTAACCATTTTAGCATCATCAGGAGAATATTCAATCTGATTCAATGATCACCTAAATACCTGTCGAGAAATTAAATCAAGTTATTTGGTATTTAGTGGTAAATCCCTTTGAGTTTAGTGTTTCAATAGAGGAATGGATAAAAAATAAATTTTAATCATCTCCTGATGATGCAAACATGGTTAGCGAAGCGTGCGTCGAAAAATTAAAAAATATTATTTGTTGTTTAGTGGTAAATCCATTCGACTTTAGTCAAAAAGTAAGGTGACCTTTTTAAATATAATAAACACTTATTTCAAGGTTTTTTCCAATATACGTTTTTGTTTTTGTAAACCACTCCTGGTATTTCCTTCAAAGCGGCCAAATAATTATCTTGAATAGCTTCTGTGGACTCAAAACGGCATTTACGAAGTGGTTTCTTCAACCGAGGAACAGGAAAAAGTAACATGGTGCCATATCTGTTGAATACGGTGCTCGTGGAAGGGTTTTTGATTTTTAGCAAAAAATTAAAGAATAATAATTGCGATGTACGATGGTGCAAAAACATTTGAATTTTTGGCCACAAATCTGAACGTTCTATCTTTAATACTTAATCAGTCATTAACAGTACAAGATCCGTGATTTTGGCAATGTTTTCTTCATTGATTGACGTGGAAGATGTTCCTGAACGAGCTTCATCTTCAAGTGTTTCTATACCATTTAACTCCTTGTAGCACTTGTAAACATTTTTTGACATAGTTTCATCCTCTTAACATTTTGAATGCATCATCATATTTATATAACACATCTGTACTAGCTGTATTAATATAGGCTTTCAAAATAGTAATGATATGGTAATGTATCATAGTAAATGGTTTGAAATAGACAGAAAACCTTACGAATAGGAAAGAGAGTAAACAAGAATACTGTATATCGTATAAATAGTGATAAAAAAGAAGTGGAACTGGGCCAGGAAAATGACTAATGATGGGTGAACGAGAAGAGTCCTCGAATAGAAACCGAGGCTAGAGAAAAGACGCATGCAGTTCACCACTTAGATGGATCAACGAGATCAAACATACGGCTAGAAGTAGAGATATGTGAGAAGAACTGAGAATCATGGAAAGATAAACAGATGGATGGATAGGTTGAAGAAAAAAACTGTGCCATTGCTCCATATCGCGTAAACATAAGCTCTTTTGATATAAAATCTGGCTGGATGAGGAGCTACACAAAAAATATCCAACTTCAGCGCACAGAAAAATCAGCGATTCTGTAACAAAAGAACATTAAACAATATAAATCAGTATCGCGTCGATTTTTAGTTTTAAATAAGTGAATTTATTATAAGGAATCCAAAAAAATCTTAGCGATAAAAAATTTAAGTATTAAATATACAGGTCGCTATTATGTATAGAAACGGTCAAATATCTCGAGAACGCTTTGAGATTTCTTAATGAAATTTTGTACACAAACATTAGCATATGTTTGCTACGATTTATGTATATTTTCATTTTTTTCTTGTCGCATATTTGAAATCCAAGACTAACTTGTTTTCTTTTTTAATAAAAACAGTACTTGAATTTGGCATCGTTGGAAAGAACATTTTTTTTAATTCAACGATATAAATATAGTATGTTTTTTTTAAATAGATTTTAAAAAATGGCTAAAAAATGTTTCGGACTGTTTTAGGGTTAATATATTTATTATTTAGTAAGTTATGAAACTATGGATGACAGATGAAGTATTTGATTACACTTGATTGTTAATTGTTAACGTCAGTTTGTGAATTTCAAATTTCTTTCAATTATTATATGGAATTAATAGGTATTTAACTGAAAGAGAAAGAACTGAAATACTAACAATTGTTGGATACGGTGATAGAAAACGCACTTATGCTGAAGTTTGTCGAGTATTTAATGAAGTACATCCGAATAAAAATATCACTAAGTCAAGATTCAATGGTACAGGCAAAATTAAAAGTCGCCCAAAATTTGGAAGGCAAAAAACAAAAACTAATATCGAAAATTAGTTGAATGTTTTAATTGATGTAGTAGACAATGCTAAGATTTCCGTGTAACAATTAGCTTTAAATCATAACATGTATAGACGCTCAGTCCAAAAAATTGAAAAAGATTTTTATCCTTAAAAAATACAATTACTATAAGAATTAAGATTAGATAATTTTGATCGAAAAGTTGAGTTTTGCGAAGTTATGCTTGAACGGATGAAGCGACATTCTGTTTAAATGGTCATGTTAACAGACACAACTGTATACTTGACTAATACTAATGCGCACTGGATGGAGCAGGTTCATACAGTGTATCCTCAAAAGTTAAATGTTTGGATAGTATTTAATGGCAAGAATACTAAGGTACTATAAAGTAATATAAGGCCTTTTTTCATTGATGGCAACTTGACAGCAGATAAGTATTTAGATCTATTGGAATAAAATATCATCGCTCAACATTTTTGGTCTGTTTCTAAATTTAATTAACCAAAACCAAAACATATAGCTACAGCAAAATGGTGCACCAGCACACTATAGCATTAACGTTAGAAATTCTCTTAACACTACTTTCCCAAACCGATGGATCGGTCGACGATGAGAAGCTATTGAATAGCTGGCAAGGTCACCAGACTTGGCACCTTGGTTTTTTTTGAGGGACTATTTAAAAAGTCGGGTATACGTTAATAGGGCAGAAAATCTCGAAGATCTCAAATTACGTATTCGACAAGAAATTGCCGATCATACATAGTATCCTCAAAAGTTAAATGTTTAGATAGGATTTAATGGCAAGAATACTAAGGTACTATAAAGTACTATAAGACCTTTTTTCATTGATGACAACTTGACAGCAGATAACTATTTAGATCTATTGGAATAAAATATTATCGCTCAACATTTTTGGTCTGTTTCCAGATTTAATAACCAAAAGCAAGACATATGGTTACAACAAAATGGTGCACCAGCACACTATAGCATTAACGTTAGAAATTCTCTTCACACTACTTTCCTAAACCGATGGATCGGTCGACGATGAGAAGCTATTGACTAGCTGGCAAGGTCACCAAACTTGGCACCTTAGTTTTTTTTTGAGGGACTATTTAAAAAGTCGGGTTTGCGTTAATAGGACAGGAAATCTTGAAGATATTAAATTACCTATTCGACAAGAAATTGCCGATATACCTCTTATCTGGTGGGAAAAAGCAATTCAAGGCTTCGTCCGACGTATTCATTACTGTCCGGAAATTAATGGTGGACACTTTGAACACCTTTTGTAAATAGATTTTAATTAAAAAAATTAAAATTTTGATATTGTTTTTTTTTAAATCTGATATTGACAAAAGAAACTGAAACACCTTTTAGCCATTTTTTTAATCTATTTTGAAAAAAATCATACAATATTTACCTCGTTGAATTTAGAAAAAATCCTCTTTCCGACAATGCCAAATTCAATCACTGTTGTCATTTTAAAAAATTAAATTAGCATTGGATTTCAATACATATTCATTTGATTTACATGCATATTCATATAAAAGGCTTAAGGCAATTAAATTATACCTAATTTGTACAACACAAAGTTCTAAAACAAATCAAATTGGATAGTTACTTTTTTACCTGTACACGGACTGGTACATAATACATGGACATGGGTACATGATACATATACTAGTACATAATACATGGACTGCTACTGTAGACGGATGGTACTCCACGCAAAATGGTTAAGAAAGTCATATATGGATTTGGCTGGGAAGTTCCTCATGCAACTTATTTTCCAGATCACGCTCCGTTAGACTAACCGTCTATTTCCAATGATTCAATATCGCCTAAATGCTGAGCGCTTTAAAACAGGCGAGTTCCGAAAAGATGGAGTAAACTCATCGAAAATAATGAGATTTATTTTGAAAATTAAACGAATATTTTGTATAAATTCTGAATTTTATTTAAAAAAACACCGAATTAATTTATATACCTAATATGATTGGTGCTAATTACAAGGATTCAAGCGTTATATGTCATTTAAGCAAATCATGACAATAACGAAGCAGGAAGAAACAAACGTGTGAATGTCGACACGCTCTTAATGCTGCTAACGAGCAACAATCCTAAACAAATAATCAAATTAGTTTACGCGCGTACGTTTCGGTGAAATAACGGTGCGTGAGGAAGGCCCTGTTGTCCGAATCAGCACGTTCAGCGTTCGGAATTATTTATTTTTAACGACGCGGCTGAACATTTAACGAGTAAACGTGTATCTCGTTAAAATCAGCGCTGGTCATCATTGAAGTAGAAAAATGGGAATAAAAGAACAATCTAAAACATAATTACAGATAAATTAATATGCACAAAACCGATGGATATTGATATTGATCCAAAAAAGAATTATACATATATATTAAAAAAAAATTCAAAAATACTCAAATCATTCTTAAGCTAAAGAAATATAAAATTCAACATATGACTTGTTAATAAATAAATATCAAGTTAAAATTATTGCTGGACAGAAAATACTTTATTACTACTAAAAGTTTAAGCGAAAAAGAAACAAAGTAAGGTAAGGTGGTAGAACAGTCACATGGAAAAGAAAATGTAATGGCATGGGGATCCCTCTGAACAATGACACCACGTTATACAGGCTGATCCCTAAGTTGAGACTTTTTTAACAGCATATAAAACTCAAAAAAACAGAAGACTTTTTTGTGAATCATGCATTCCTTTTATTTTCTTATCTTGTATTTTATTGTCAGCTTTAACGCGGATTTCTACAGTGATTTCTGGAAAGATAAAATGACCCACGTGTATGAGAATAGTGAATTAGTTGACATGCTGTTAATTTATGGAGCCCTCAAAATGCCAATGCTGTTTCTCAGCTATACGCTGAACGTTTTTCTTTTCTGGCTCACCCATTGCCGAACTCATTTATTCAGGTTGTGCAGAGCCAGAGACACCGGTAATGTAAGGGAATGTCATGGAGAGCACGCGGGAAGCCCGAGAGTACCTAAAAACGTGCAACAAATACTCGAGAAATAGCACGGCAAGCTGAACTGAGCCAAAAAAAAGAGTTTTTGCAACATTGCGAGGAAACTAGTTTAGTACCCATTTTATATGCAACGAGTTCAAGCCTTAGAGCCACAAGAACACCCTAACAGAGTTCAGTTCTGCGAGTGGCTCTTACACCAACATAAGACGAATAAAATTTTACAGAAACATTTTGGTTATGGACGAGGCTTTATTTACCAGAAATGGGAATGGAAATTCACAATTCGTACAATACTCATTTTTGGTCAGTTGATAATCATCATACTTCTAGGCAAACAAATTTTCAACATAGATTTTCGACCAATGCCTAGGCGGCAATTGTCAACACTATTCTTGTTGGTTTTATCAGGCCGGGTCGCTTGACGGGCGAAAACTATCTCAAATTTTTACAAAATCATCTTCATGATCTTCTAGAAAATGTGCCTTTGAATGTCAGGCAGAACGTGTGGTGTGGAGTTCTTAGATATAATTTTTCCTAATAAGTCGGTAGGTTGTGGAGGGATAGTTGCGTGGCCGCCTAGGTCTTAACGCTTGTGATTTCTTTTTATGGGGTTGCATAAAAAGCATAGTTTTTTAAACACCAGTTAATACAAGAGAAGAACTGATTGATCGCATAGAACAGGCTGGTAAGACTATTAGGGGAAGACCTTTATCACTCTTACGCGCATTGATCGACCCGTGGATACGTCGTGCACAACTTTGGAACGGAACGACGACCACTTTTCTTGAAGTACAAGCCGACGACCGGAATTAATGTTGTTTTCGAAATTAATATGTAACTTTTTTATCTTCCAGTTTTTTGAAAAATGATATTAGAAAAAAACGTTTATTTCATCAAGTTTTATACGCAGTTAAAAAAATCTCGACTTAGGATTCACCCAAGTAAAGTCAATAAAACTCAATATATATGAAATGGGAGGATTACCACAGAATATAACTTAGGAAGACGGAAGTGAAATTAAACAATACGAAGAATACAAATATCTCGGAGAGAGAATAACACAATATGAGACTTTGGATAAGGCAATAAAAGACAAAAACAAGCAAAGAAGAAAGACTATATAGATAACTATGATAAACGGGATACTTTGGGATCAATGAATATCTAAAAACAATAAATATCTATTATTCAATACCATTCTAAAAAGTTTTATTACATACAATAATGAAGTATTGCAAATAAAGCAAACTTCCATAGAAAATGTTACTAATACGCGAAATGGATTTTTGGAGACGAGAAACGGGAAAATCGGGAAGGGACAGAGTACGAAATAAAATATTCGAGAAATAATGGAAAAATTCCAGTCAAATTGTATAAGGTTGTATCGGGTGGCCAGAACCCTTCTGTTTGCTAATTCAAACTCCCTCTGGTCGATTGTTCGCGTTAATCCACTTGTCAACAGTATTTCTCCGAATTAATGATCGTACACCACGATCTCTTGAGCATAACATTATTATATATAATTCGTTTTTCATAACCTGTCCAAAAATGGATCGTATTCATTGCGTTTCAATTCATTGCGCGCCAGCAGAACTGCAGCAGCGTAATCGCCTTGAATCTGCTGACTGGTTAATTGACTGACAAATAATTTTCTCGATCTCGCGATTTGTTCTATATCAATCATTTTCAATTAACGTCAATATTTAGCTAGTTGTCGATGGCGTGTACATCGCTAAGATTGAAATTGTTTTTACATTATCGTTAAGATTGACATTAACGTGCACTTTGGATGTACTTTGGAAGTATCAAATGACAAATGTAGGAAATGCGACGAAAAGCCAACATATGTAGCAGGCTCTCGCAGACGGACTATCTGCACTGTTGCAAACAGATATCCAGTATAGTTCACCAGGAGCTTGAAAGTCGTAATGGCCTTATAACAAAACGAGTTCCCTATTATAAATATATCCCAGAAATCGTGCCAGAATCATCCGATTTAAGGTTATATCACGACCGAACAATAATAACTGATAAAACCGGGCACTGTTTTAGGCCAGATATTATATTGTTGGACAAGAAGAGCATTCTTGATCAACAAAGCTGTTCCAAATACCCACAACATTCAAAGGACGACTGAAGAAAAAGTACAAAATATTCAGACCTTAAACTAAAAATAAAGTGGATATTGAAGTTGAACCAGGTTCATACTGTGCCAATGATCATTTCAACAACTGATATTATACCAAAGAATTTGAAAAATAACTTCAAAATTCTGGAACTACAGGAAAATATGTTTAGAATAATGCAGAGAGTGGTTATCCATAATACCACTTGCATCGGCCGAAAGGTTTTCGCGGAATAAGGTTGTTTTGGCTAAGGTCCGCACTTCATTTAAAAACCAGTTTGGCTGGGAAAAAGGATGAAAAGGGATAAATAATAATAATATTTAAAAAAACCGAATTACTCTAATATTTTATTTCATATTACACCAAATATTTCTGGTGATAAAAAATATAGCTGCTAATTACGACAATTCAAGCGTTAAACATAATTTAAGCAAATTGTAGCAACGAAGCAGGAAGAAAAAAAAACGAACAGTAGCGCGTTAATGTGGCACGCTCTTAATGCAGCTAACGAGCAACAATCCTAAACAAATAATCAAATTAGTTATTTGCGCTCGTACGTTTCGATAAAGTAACGGTCCGTGAGGGAGGCCCTGTTGTCCGAATTTCAACACATTCACCATTGGGATTTATTTATTTTTAGTGTCCCGGCGGTACAATTAACGATGAAACGTGCATCTCGTTAAAATCAATGCTGGCTATCATTATTGAAAGATGAAATTGAAAGCTGCGATTGAAAGATGGAAATAGAAGACTAAAATAACATTATATTAATGTAAACAAAATTTATGAATATGAATAATACTAAGAAAAATAACAAGTTTTGTACAGGGTGGCGCAAAAAAAATTTTTTGAATTAAAATATGTCTTTTATTTCAGAATAAGCTAAAAACTCAGGAACACAAATTGTTATAATTTACTTTGAAAATGGAAGAAGAATGATTTCTTTTAGCTCACCGTCAATTTTGACGAATTTTTAATATTAGTGAAGATCCTTCCAAGCGTACAATAGACAAAATGGTAGTCAAATTTTTGGATATCGTAAGGGAAAATGTTCGAAAAGATCCAGGACCCATTATCGCAGCGATGCTCTACCCAACTGGGAATAAAACAACGGTCCCTATAGCGTATTTTACGACATATATATCCACATGCATTAATTCAAAATTCAGCGAGTGCAAAGCTTAATCCTCATAGTTTACATTAATAAGCATCAAACACTAGATTAGCTAGAGACCCAGGCTTGGAAAATAAAATCGCGGACGGCCATGAACTCGGTGGAAGAACGAGATATATGAAGCATTCCATTCCAAATCGACCACTTTTGAACCCGACCCCTTTTGATTTGGCAGAAATTTTTATATGTTATAGTATCCTACTAAATATTTTCTTGTGATTTTTTTCATTTTTTTACTCAATTGGAAAAAAGGTATGAATTTTTCAAAAAACAACGTTTTTTTTAAATAGTCATAACTCTTTCAAAAAATTAACAAATAAGATGTTTTTATAATTATTCGTTTTTGAATGACCTTTTCAAAAAAATTACAAAAAAATATTTCAATTCATCTTCTAAAAAAATGTTTAGTTTTTCGAGAACAAAAGTTCACCATTTTTAATTTTTTTTTGTTCCAAAAAAAACATGATTCCGCAAGTTTCATCGTGGGCTAAGTTTTCTGTCTATTTTTTTATTATAAAAACAAAGTAATTAAAATGTTTTTCTAAATTTTTTTTGGCTTTGGTAACTTTCACAGCACTATTATCATCTTTACCTAAAACTTGCACTATACCAGTATACTTATTTGTTTTATATGCGTCTTCAAGCATTTCGTAGGTCACGTTTGCAGCAGCCATTTTTTTCCTCATACTTCTATCATATCTTCATATCTTCTCTTTTGTTTTTACGCGGCGTTGCCAAATATAAATACTACAGAAGTCAAATAACATAGAGCACACATTTGACACTTGTGGTATCGACAGTACTACCTTAACAAAATCTCCAAAGTTTTTCTTTTGTGAATCGAAAAATACTCTCGAAACAACATTTTAATAAATAATATTTTCTTTTTGTTAATATTCGTTGTTAATCTACTCAAAATTTCGTCTAGTTTTGGACAGGTTCTGTAACAGTTAATAAAAACAGCGTAATAAAAATTGTAACAAATAGTTTAAGGCAATAACTTGTCGATATCGATCGCCAGTAATCGTTTCACCAGGTTTCAACAGTTCGTAATACACAGCTCCCCTACTATCCCACCAAATATACATTTCCATGTATATTGCACACCGGTTGTGATGTTGAAGGCTGGTCTGGGTCTATCCATGATTTGTTGCGCTTTAGGCTGTCAAAATAGATCCACTTTTCATTACCTGTCACAATTCGATGCAAAAAATATTTTGTTTCCTATCTGGCAAGCAAAATTTCACAAATGGTTTTTCGCCTTTCAATGTCTGTTTCCTTAAATACATATGGAACCAATTTTCCTTCCCTCTGGATCTCTCCCAATGCACGTAGACATTCGGAAATGGTGGACTGGATAACATTCAATGCTTTTGACAATTGTTTCAACATATGATCTGGGTCTTCATCCAATAGTGCTTGTGCATCTTCAAATTTTTTCAGCTGTCCTGGGCGCTCCTTGTCTTGTATATCAAAATCACCATTTTTAAAGCATTTAAACCATCGTTCATAAGTTTTTTGGGTTAGAATATGTTCACCATAAGCTTCAACCAACAATTGATAAATTCCAGCAGCCGTTTTCTTTAAATAAAAGAAGGTTATTAAACTTCCTCCCAAAACGACTTTTTCTGGTACATAATTCGACATATTGAAAGCTATGAAAAACTATGTTTTTTGCACAAGGACAATTAATAACGAAGTGGCTCTTGACTGCATATGTTTACCCTCCAAAATACCATAGACACCATTAGTCTATACCAAAGCTCTCCATACTACGGCCTGCGGGCCAAATCCGGCCGACCAGTCCAGACCGCCAAATCCGGCCGACCGTCATCATCCGACCCGCAACTAGCGAATTTAGCAAGCGTATGCTCGTTTAGGGTGCGTACTAGGGGGCTAGTTTAGAAATTATATATAATGGCAGGAAAATTAAAACGGTTTTGGTACTTGGAACTTACTGGAGTAATAAGTATGGCCCTAAGGCTGGAAAGTTTGGAAACCCCTGGTATATACTAACAAATGTAACTTGTTAACGCCATCTCTTAGCAAAATTGACATTATTAACGGAAACACCTATTATATTGAAGGTTGAGACACACTTTCACCTAAATGGAATACTAACCAAGAGGTAACTACTAATATTTAGCACATAACAAATTACAACAAAATAGCAAGAAATTTATAAACAAAATAAATATATGATATAATATAGATAGAATATACAGATCTTGTTTACTTTGAATAGTAACAAATAATTAAACTGGTAGCCTACCTTGTTTGCCTCACTCGTTAGTATTGTACATGATGAATTGTATCAAGCGATAACTCCAATTTTTTTCTACAGTTTCCAATTTGATAATAAAAAACTAAGCGGTAAGGAGAAAGTAAGTGAAAGGTGATTCAATTTGGCTTTCCACCTAAAGATATTAAAAAAGAACACTGAGAATTGAAAAATATAAAAATTATTTATTTGCACTTTGAGGTTATTCATTACAATTATGTATGAAAGATGATATCGTATAAATGAAAATCTTCGACCACTCTGCGATACAATTCAGGTTCTGTGCCGGCTATTTCGCGTCTGATCTCCTGTTTCAGCTCTGCAATGGTGTTCGGTTTATTCTTGTAGACTGCTTTCCAGATAACCCCAAAGGAAAAAATCTGCGGGAGTTAAATCACATGATCGCGGCGATCATTGGTGTTGCTGTTACGTGAAATAATGCGACCTAGAAACTTGCTGCACAGTAATTGTGTCGTTTCTCCTGCTGCGTGGCAGGTGGCGCCGTCCTGTTGTAATCAGAGATCTTCGATGTCCATATATTCCAACTGCTCCTAGAAAATATGTTATAATGTTCCGATAGCAAATGCCATTAACCGTAACAGCGTTATCCGCATGATATGACAGAAAAAGTATTAATTATATTGTTAGTATAAGCTTGGTGGCATATCAGGCACTACTGCTCTTTGAAATGAGTATGTCATTGCATTCAGCTGCAGCATTCATATTCAAATAAAAAAGGCAATACCAGTGTAAAGAGGTATAGGCCGTTTCAAGATATTTTGTTGCCCTTCGGCAAAATATTAATTGCCCCCAATAAATCTCAATAAAAATATTCTTAGTTTCTTAAAAGGCGCCAGAGCCGGAGTGGTTTACCTTCTGAATAATTTTGGGAAAAATAAAATATTGTTAAATTATTAATAATATTATTATTATGTATGTCTAAAACATTGTTTATTGGTTTATGTATTTTGAATTTATTAGTACAATAAAAATAAATATATAAATAAAATTATCTATTAGTACTATGAAAATTATAACTTAAATTTAATTATACATTTAATACGGTTTGGCTCTCACTGTCACTTTGATCTACATTAATAATAAGTGGTTCTATATTATTAGTAAATTATACATAAGTATCTCCTATTTTAATATCTACAACCTTCCTAATTGATGTTGCAGTACTTGCACTTAAAATCGGACAAATGCTTTTTGCTCTAACATTAGATTTTACCTGATGCCACATATGTTCAATTGGATTAAAAATACAGTAATGCGGGGGAAGGCGTAAAGCCATATGTCCCATATCGGTAGCAATGGTATCACATGCATATTCATTTTTAATATTAAATGTTATAGCAAATATATTTGCAAATTATAGCAAATGACCTACAATATATCTTTTATTTTTAATATTTCTTGTTTTATACACTTAATTGCAATACATGAATGTTGCAAATGCATATGTTTTTTTTAACATCCATAACTATAGGATTTGATAAAATTTCAGCTAAAAATTACATATTAAATTGGAGTAAAATGTAATAAAAATTAATGAGAACATGTTTCAAATAAAAATTACATTACACAAAAATTACGAAAATTTTAAAATGTTACATGATAAATCTAAAAAACTAAAACTAAAAAAATTGATAAAAGAAAAAAAGGTCGGAATTTTGGTGAATGGCCAAGTAGACGTGAGTGGTTCGCCCTTATTAAATTTATATTGCGCATTTAGACATTCAAAAAATGGAATTCCCGACTATCATAAATGGTAATAGTTGGTATTATTATTATTACGTCGATAGACTACTATAAAGTTTAATATAATTTTTGTGTTTGAAAAAGTCACTGTGTGAGGAAACAATTGGAATACAACTTTTAAATATAACGGACATTTAGATAAAAATCTTAATTAGTTTATTTAATGTGTGTAATTTTGTGTAATGTGTCCGCTATATCACAGATCATGGTTTCACGAATATTTTGAATTTAGGTCTGCACTAGTTGATGATCTGTCAAACAGTAGAGTCTCAAAATACCTCTCATGATAAAAACAAGATGTTTTCAACCCTTTACTTTGCCTCATTTTTAGCAATCGCTTACCGAAACGTAAAAATTAATTTAATAATTGATATGTTTCTTGTACATTGTTAATTAAAGTCACTAACGAAAAACATGCTTTTAAAATACGCTTCTTAAACCAAGTCCTGACAAACTAATAACATTATAAGTCTGTTCAAAAAGCAAAATTAAGCAAATTAACGACTCTAAAATAAAATTAAAAAGTAACACGCTGAAGCAAACGTCGCTCCATATAAAGCTCATTAGAGAGATGTTCAAGCATATTGCGAAATTAAAACAATATCGTTTGAAAAATACCGTGTAATTTTTATTTGAAACATGTTCTCATTAATTTTTATTACATTTCACTCCAATTTAATATGTAATTTTCAGCTGAAATTTTATCAAATCCTCTAGTTATGGATGTTAAAAAAACAAGATATGCATTTGCAACATTCATGTATTGCAATTAAGTGTATAAAACAAGAATTATTAAAAATAAAAGATATATTGTAGATCATTCGCTATAATAGTTATTGCCTTACATTATTGGTTACAATTTTTTTACGCTGTTTTTATTAACTGTTACAGAACCTATGCAAAACTAGACGAAATTTTGAGTAGATTAACAACAAAGATTAACAAAAACAAAATATTATTTATTAAAATATTGATTCGATTCACAAAAGGAAAACTTTGAAGATTTTGTTAAGGTACTACTGTCAATACCACAAGTGTTAAATGTATGCTCTGTGTTATTTAACTTCCGTAGTATTTATATTTGGCAGCGACATGTAAAAGCAAAAGAGATAGAAGTATGAGGAAAAAAATGGCTGCTGCAAATGTGACCTATGAAATAATTGAAGACGCATATAAAACAAATAAGTATACTGGTATAGTGTAAGTTTTAGGTAAAGATGAGAATAGTGCCGCGAAAGTTACCAAAAGCCAAAAAAATTTTAGAACAAAATTTTAATTGCTTCAAAAATAAAGAAAAAAATTATTAAAAAATCTTCAATATTAAAGTTTATTTATATAATACTATATATTTTGTAATGTGTTACTTAATGTAATAAATGTAACTGTATTAAAAAAAGTACCTTGTACGTTTTGTAATAAAAAATGTGTATGACATTGATACCCTCACAAATCGCATTCGCTGTATGTTTAAATTTCGCGCGCGTCATAACCTCTTTGACGGCGTTGCCACATGTAATTAACATAGTATATGTTTCTTAATTATTTGTTAATTAGTCTTATCACAGGCACTGAAGCTCCATTTGTGAGTAACCAAAATGCTCGATTTTTTTTTTCCATTGATACCACTTGCATTGTAATCTGAACGATACTTTTTGTGAAATTAAATAAAATCTATGATTTCAGGATCAATGGTAAAGGCAAAACATTTTTTCGTCAATATCTTTTTTCTGGTTCTCTGCAGCTCTTTAAAAATTTAACTGGTTCATTATCTTATTATAATGTACCAATATGCCAAGTTTCATTTCATTCTGAACAGTAATTCTATAATCAACAGTACTACCTTAAGAACTTAAATGGTAAATGGAAACCATAGCATTCACGCATGAACTCGATGAACAATGATACATTACCATTTTCGGATGTTTTAGTGAGTAGGAACAATAAAAATAGGTTAGATTTTGATATTTAAAAAAAAAACACTACCATTTCGAGATACATTCCTGACGATCCGAATCATAGCTTCAATAATAACATGGCTATTTTAAATTTTATGGTAGATAGATTAACTATTTTCCTTTAAACAAAGATAATTATAATAAAGAATAAAAATTAATTAGAGAGGTATCCGAAGTGAATTATTTTAATAAAAATATTGTAGATAACAGGTCTTTTAAATTGAGTTTTATTAATTTTTGAATAAAATACAGATGGCGTTGTGACTTTGCCTAGGTCTGGTCTCATTTCTGAAGAGTAATGTTTGACATTTATAAAAATGGAGTCGTACCAATACAATAACGCGTTAAAATTGTTGAATTATTTTATGAAAGATCGGCGTTCTATGAAAAATGTTTTTAGAAAATTACGTGATATTTACGGTTGGCACAATCGTCCATCTGAAAGCACTAAGAAACTCGGTGGAAGATAAAGGAAGAGTAATATATAGTCGTCATGATCGTTCGCAAGAGCATATTGATTTGGTACATGAAAGTGTTGCTGAAGACCCAGAAATTTCCATTAGACGTCGTTATTGGACTCGTCATTACACAACGTCGTCATTACACAACATGGCGTATTTTACGAAATGATTTAGCTCTGAAGGAATATATGGTTCAAATAACACAAGAACTAAAACCACTAGATATTTCAAAACGTCGTGCATTTGTTAATTGGATCAAAGAACAGATGTTTTTTCTCAAAAAATTATCTTTTCAAAATTTCCGCATTTAGGGCGAGTAAAAACAACTATTGATTAATGAAAAACTTTACATCCTAAAGGAGTCAGTGTTTGGTGTGGATTATAGTCAGAAGGTGTAATTGGGCCGTATTTCTTCCAGAATGTCTCTGGTGAAGCTGTAACTGTGAATAGTGTTCGATATCTTGAGATGATAACAGGATTTTTGCGGGCTGAATTGAATAATATTGATCTGTAGGATATGTGGTGGAACCACAGCCTAGCTACACTTCACTCTGCTAATAAAACAACTGATTTGAGAGAAAAATTTCCTGGACGAATTATTGCATCAAACAGTGATGTTAATTGGCTAGCAAAATATTTTCATGTTATTTGACAACCGTTGGACTATTTTATTTGGGGTTATGTGAAAAGCCAACTCTATAAGAACAATCCACAATCGATTACCGAACTAAAGGATGAAATTATTGTAATCATTGGTGAGACAGAGCCACGGTTATAACAAAATGTCATCCAAACTTTTGACAAAAGAGTCGACGTCTGTGGAGTTGCAAGAGGTGGTCGTTTGGCAGATATTGTCTTTCGTGTTTAAATGTCATACACTATGCTTCAATTATCAATAAAAAGTTTTTTGAAATCAAAGAAAATCTGAGATTTATCCAAAAATTAAAAAACCGATAGATTAATTAGAAAACATAAGTATAAAACAAAATATAAGACAATTATTGATAGAATCTTCGACTTTTCAAAAAGAACAGAATAAAAATAAATTCATGGTAATGCCCAATTATGCCTATAACCCATGGTAATGCCCAAACCAAGAGACAAGATTTTAAAAAAGTGGACATCAAGGTAATCTACAAACTACATAGAAAATTAAGAAGTCCTGGGTAATCCAAAGCATAAACTAAATGAACATGAAAAATAGGGTATTTATGAAATTAGTTGTCAAGATTGTGATCGAAGCTAGATCTTGTAGTAGAATTTTGTGTTGCCCAACATACACTCGAGCATGACCATAACATAGATATTGGTAATATAAGACTTGTTAAAAGTGTGAATAATAATAGGGCTTTGAATGCCCATGAAATCATTCAAATAAAAAAAATGTAAGAATACCATGAACCGAGATAAGGGACATATTCCATTCAGTCAAGTTAGTTAACATCACGGATCATGATTTTTGCATGCTTTATTGGGTATGGTTGTCATGTAAATAGAACATAGTTCGTTTTTAAAATCTTTAAGTTAGGTAAAGTTAGGTTAGGTTTTAAAATCTTTAAGTAGTTTAAATCCTACCTTAAAGGTTTTTAATCTTTAGTTTTTTAAATTTTTAAAATTTCTAAATTAAATAATGTCCTGATGATGTTAACATAGTTTGCGAAACACGCGTCGAGAAATTAAAAAAAATAATTTGGTGTTTAGTGGTAAATACCTTCGAAGTAATAAAACGTTTACTTAGAGGGAAAAATTTGTCCATGTTTTCTATACTTTCCACTTTTTTATATATTATATTTTCAATACACAAAAAGATCATACTTGTCAAGAAGACCAAGGTATGCTCGTCCATCATCATCACATGATTTTTCGAAAATTGAAAATGATGCGAAAATTACGTTCAACAATGGGTTTTCTGTCTCCAAAACCGCTGGAGATATGAAACTGCGCTTGACGCCATTCGATTCTCCGAAATTTTCTCTATCTAGTAGGATCTATTGATGGAAACAAAATAACTTTTGATTTTTGGAAATTTTCTTATGGTTTCCTAAAATTTTTCGTTCAAAAGTGTTCCAAGTGTGGTCCAAACCACCCGCATCAATATTCTAGCACTTGTTTTGCTTTATTTTATTTAGTTTTCGAGATATGCATTTTGGAAAATTGAAAATCACATTCGTCCATGATTTTTTTACGAATAACTAGAAAACCGTTGAAGATAAGGAAATTTCTCTATCTAGTAGTTGTCTAATACTCTTTAAAGGATAAACGGTTTCTATTGAGACGTTAATCTGTGAAACCAAGAAAATGACTGAAAAAAAACAGGCAAAATGGTGTCATATAAAAAATGAAGAAGAATAAGACTTTACACTATTTGAAGATGGTCACTTGTGCTGTAACCTGATCGAAATCCGGTTTATTTCCTTGATTGATACACTCGAGTCGGACCATAAATAATTTAAGACTTGTTAAAAGTGTGAATAATAATAGAGCTGCCCATTAAAAAAGTCAAATAAAAATAAAAATACCATGAGCCGAAATAAGGAACATTCCATTCAGTCAACTTAATTAACTTCACGGATCATGATTTTTGCACGCTTCATTAAGCACGCTGGTTGCGTAAATAGAACATAGTTCAGTTTTAAAAGTAGATTAAATCATGTCCTGATGATGCTAAACATAGTTGGTGAAACACGCGTTAAGAAATTAAAAAGAATAATTTGGTGTTTAGTGATAAATATCTTCGAGTTAGTAAAACGTTTACTTAGAGGGGAAAATTGTTCCATGTATCCTATAATTTCCACTTTCTTATATAGTATATTTTGAATTCACAAAAAGTTTTGGAGAAATGTTGGATGAAGATGGATTTATGAAATAAAATGATGATCAAGAAGACCAAGATATGCTCGTCCATTATCATCATTATCACTCAGTTCCGAAAGTCCAGTGCTGGACATAATTCCTTGATTACTTCCATAATTTCCTATTTTGTCTAACGTGCACCCAGTGGGAATGAATCATCTGCATCATTAATCATGAATCATGAATCATTGCATCTTAAATCATCATGTCATCTTCTTGGAGGACAACTTCTCTTTAGAGTGGTATTGTGTCGTCTCCATTCAATAATATTTCGGGTCCATCTATAATTGGATATTCTGGCGATGTGACCCTTCCTAGTCCCATTTAAAGGGAGCTATCCTTTTTACTGCATCTACTAAATTAGTTTGTTTTTGTATCTCCTATATTCGGTTCACTCAAAAAATAGAATAGGCTCAATTTCGGATATTTAATATTCCCAACCACGCAAAACGTATCCTGGCATCCGTTTCGCCTTATCTCTTCTAGTTTTCGGGATACGATTTTTCAAAAATTGAAAATGATGCGAAAATTACGTTCACCAATGGATTTTCTGCGACTATCTCGAAAACCGCTGAAGATATGGAACTGTCGCCATTCGATTCCCCGAAATTTCCATGAAATGTTCCATTTTATCTCCATGAAATTGTTCATGGAAATAAAATAACTTTTGATTTTTGGAAATTTTCCTATGGTAAAATATGAAAATTTTGTGAAAATTTTTCGCTCAGAAGTGCAAAACTTCAGAAAAAAGAATTGGTTCATTTTCCGATAATTGACACTCCAAACCAAGCGCATCAATATTCTACCACTTTGCTTTATCTCTTTTAGTTTTCGAGATATGAATTTTGAAAAATTAAAAATTACATTTATTCACAGATTTTTTTGCGAATAACTCGAAAACCGTTAAAGATAAGGAGCTGCGGTTTACCTCATTCATTCTTCGTCATTTTCTCTATCTAGTAGTCGTTAGGATAATAAGAAAACTGTTTCTATTGGGACGTTGATCTGTGAAACCACAAAAATAACTGAAGAAATACAGACAAAATGGTGTCATAAAAGTCGAAGAAGAAGACTTTACACTATTTGAAGATGGTCACTTGTGCTGTAACCTAAACGAAATTCAGTTTATTTCCTTGACTGATACAGATCTGGTTTGGAATTTAGTTTATTTGTAGATATCGCCTTTTTTCTACAGTAGAACTATAATTACATTATTCCAATGAGAAAATGTTATTCCTGGACCATAAAACTTGTTAGTGCAACAATTATTTCATATTCAGCAATCGACAATTTATAATTGGAGATTCATATAAGAGTGCTACAATACCACTAATTCTATGTTAAGCAATTTTGAAACCAAAATTTGAGATAAAACACTTTTCACTGCTACAATTCTCTTGTTCCCAATTGTTGAAATATCAACGAATGTCTACTACTATCTACACTTAATAAACTACCACATACTGTCTTCTCCAATTACCAACCAGGTTTGAATTTTGTACTTACACATAATATCGAGGTGAAAGGTTATATCGAGGATCGGTATAAGTATTGACAGAACTCAAGTAGATTCATAAAAAAATGAAAGAAATAAATCAATAACATGAATTTTTATGATTTAATTTATCAATAATAACTTTTGTGTGCAGATATTTATTATTCTATCATGCAAAAAAATCGTGTTCGAATATTTCTCATAAAACTTTGTCGCCAAACTCTTTATGAAACAAAGTTCCTTTTTGCGTTTTATTTGCCCATCAAGCGCACTAACTTTGTGGAAATTGAAGTCTTCGAGGATTTCTTTTTTGTTTCCTATTTTCTGTATCAAACGGCGAAAATATTAAGGAAAATTCAGCGAAAAAATGTTACTGCTTCCGGGGTAAACTGACAAGTCGAATAATATGAAACAACTTTTTTTTCGTTTCCATTTCTTTGGCACGGCAACATTTTTACTCATAAAATTGTCCTACAGGTGTTTCTTATATTTGATTGATAGGTAGAGCAAACATAAATAGATCTGTATTTGTTTTTGTAAAAATATTCCAATTCACAGTACAGTATTTAAAATAATCTCTAGGAAAATAATTGGCAACATTACTTGTGCACTCCGAAAAGAAACAAACTAACGACTGTGTGAAATAAAATTTAAAATTACTTGCTGAAAGAAAAGTTTTCTCAACGTAAACTTAAAATTATAATAATAACGTTCGAAAAATGCGTTATAATTTTTTAAACAACGTGTTCTCATTAATTTTGGTCACATTTTACACCGATTTAATTTGTATCTTTTAGCTGAACGGGTATCAAGTTTTATGGCGACGGGCATTAAAAAACAATACAACTATTTAAGCTAACTCATTTAGAAAAAAAGGTTACTTATTGTAATTAGGGATGTAACAGAAAATATCAACGTCCCAGATCCATCAAACGAATGCAAAGGTCATGGTAGTCTCAAACTAGTGTATCTTATAAAATACAGAACCAATAAAATCTTCCCAATAATCTAAATTTTGGTCTATCAAGTGAAATTCATTATACTAAAATTGAAGAGATTTACCACTAGTGTTTTATACAGAAGTTTCAATAGAAAAATTGACATACATTAGATTATAGGAATCTCAGGTTTCATCTAGATATGTTTACAACCTCACTTTCCAGAATTATAGACACTTAAAAAGAAAATCCTGCGTTTGCTAAGAATAAAATCCAAAAGAAAACCTAGAAAAGAATTAGAAGCGAAGACATTCAACAACAAACTCTGATACAAGAAAATAAATAAGCAAAGATTAATACCAACTATATATAAATAATAATAATATATAAATTTCAACTATATTATATATAATATATTGGAAATTTTTAGATATTAATCTGCTTATTTATTTAAAAAGAATTTCCATGAATTATCGACTACCTCAGTTAAATTTCTGATACATAGAAAATAAGACATAGAAAAGTGAGTAAGACAGCGAAGAAAATACTGAAATAAAGATATAAGCAGAATGGACAATAGACTTGCAAAAAACGAAACTGAACAATCCCATTCGAAAAGAACTCAGGGTAGACCACCGAAACGCTGGAGCGAATGGTGGACATGTACGTCCGAAGAGACATGGAATGGTTAAAACAGGCAGTGGCCTACCTATATGATAGAGCATAGAGCATTAGAAAGAAAGAAGCCCCTTCCTTTTCACTACAAATTGCACCAAGAATTAAAAAAGTCTTTCCAACCTACATTCTGGAAGAATAAGAATTATGTTAAAGACAACCAAAATAATTCAAATGTATACATTTATAATTTGAGATGTTTTAACCCTCAAGAGAAGCGCAGGGCAAGTGATACCCAGGGGGAATTAAAAGTATATGGATATACGCCACCCAGTGCTGGTGTTGCGTCAGTGTTTTGTCAATAAATAAAAACCGTTAAATAACCTTTTTGCACAAATAGTGTGTTTTTTCTATCTTGACACAGTTTGTGGTAAGTAAATCATAAATATTATATTTTCTATAGCATTTTTATTGAAAACTTTGATTTTTTTTTACATTCATTTATCGGTTTCTTTCATTCTCTATTTAACTTAAAATGAAACCGCGTTCTCGTACTCGCTGTGAGTCTGAAGTAGAAGCGTTATATGAAGCAGCTGATATTTTCGACGAAAAAGAGAGTGAAAGCGAGACCCAATCGGTTTTTGAGAGCATCATACCAGTGAACTTTACCTAACTAAATAAATATGTTTTTTAAAATAAAGCTAAATTATGTAATAAGTATCTGAAAGTACGTTAAGTCCCCTTTTAAATGTGCTGCTCTTGAGGGTTAATTTAGTCCTGATTCTTTTTTATTTGGGTATTATATACGAGAATTGTTTGACGTTGTTGACTGTATACATACAAAATTGTATCTCAGTTAAAAAATAGAATTAAATTAATTTTTGTGCAATGATTTACTACGACTTTCGACTTGGAATCTCAACAACAATGCATCGATCAACTTACTTTGACTTTTCAAATTTTGAGAATTCAATCGTAGCCATCGTTGGCTCCCGGACCAATTTAAAAAAAGTGGTCCAAAATCAGTTGTGCCCCAGAAAACATGGACACTGTGCGCGAACTGTTAAAGCAAGATCGTTATGTAACATACTGTGAGATTGAGGCATCCCTGGGTATTAGTATGACCAGCAAATACAAGATTTTACATGAACATTTAGCCGTGAAAAAGATTTGTGCGCGTTGAATTTCGCATAATTTGACAATCACTCAAAAAATACAGTCGTAGTGCGTCAAAAGGCATGTATAATATCTACACAGGTGATGGCTCTTGGATCTATGAATATGACCCCTGTTCGCGCAAGAAGCACTTCGAAGTAAATGGTCGCCCGTTTTTTTGGGATAAATGGACATGTGGCTACAGAGCCCCTAGAGAATCGTAAAACGGTCAATTTTGTACTATACACAATCATTTGTTTGCCAGAAGTCTTCAATGAAATAAGAAAAAACAACCAGCAACGCAGGATCATTCTTCATCATAACAACACGATCTCTCACATCAAACTGAACAACTCAATATTTGGCCAGTCAAAACATCGAATTGATGGGTCATCCGCCGTGCAATCCTGATTTGGCACTTAATAATTTCTTTTTGTTCCCGTCCGTGAAGAATAAACTACGTGGTCAACGATTTTCGATACCAGAAGAAGCTGTTGATGCGTTCTAAATGCATGTTTTGGAGATACCTCAATCGGAATGGAAAAAGTACTATGAAAATTGGTTCATACGTATGCAAAAATGTATCGATCATTGCGGAGAATATTTTGAGAAACAATAAAATAATTTTTAATGATAAATATTTGTTTTTATTTACTATTTCGGATACATAAATAGCAACCCTCGTATAACATCGTTATTTTTAGCGAATGATATACTCGAAACTGATAAATAAAAAACAATCTAAAATAAACGCAGATATGGTTTTCGTAATCAGGATATTTTATTGCGTAAAAGAAAACTGGTGCTAGATTTTTTTCTCATATAATTCAGTAACGAAACTCTATGAGAAATAAAGATCCGGGACAAAGTTCCTTTTTGCGTTTTATTTGCCAATCAAACGCACTAACTTTGTCGAAATTGAAGTCTTGGGGGATTTCTTTTTTGTTTCCTGTTTTCTGTATCAAATTGCCAGGATATTAAGGAAAATTCCGGAAAAAAATATTACAGCTTCCGGCATAAAATGACAGGTCGAACAATCTGGACCAATTTTATCCTTTTCTCTATTTTTTAGCGAGATATAATCCCAGCCCTTAAATTATATTACAGAAGATTGTTTTATATGACTGATAGGAGGGTCGTTCCAAAATTTCTATATTATTTCTTCACTAAAGTCTATTCACCGAAGAAAGACATATATATATATATATATATATATATATATATATATATATATATATATATATATATATATAAATAAATAAATTACTAATATTTGTCAAGTATGATGCGCTAGATAATAAGCATGCTACGAAGTTTCAGACGCGTCATTTCGCTTCTTGTTGCTTGTCTATAACGATCCAGTAAACAAGATTTGACATTTTCTGAAAAGTGGATAAAACTGAATTTAAGTTTTTATAAATTGCTTTATTTTAGAGCGTTAAATTCTGACAGACTTATAAAAAGAGTTAGATTAAGATACAGTCGCCAAATATCGCCCCTTTTTGTAAAAAACCTGTAGAAAAAAATATTACGAGCATAATAATAAATAAAACGTCAAATAGGGAGAACGGTTCTTTATTATTAACAACAATCAAAAACACGATAAGTTTACTATTTCTACAAGAATTGCTTTAACAATAAATTAGAAATTCTACAAATATATTTTTGGGCGCCTAATTACGTCCGTGGGAGAATATTGAGATCACAATAATCCTACTTCAACTTGAATTGTATTTTTAATTATATTTATATATATATATATATATATATATATATATATATATATATATATATATATATATATATATATATATATATATATATACACATTATATATACATATATATATTATTATTCACGTGTGGGCCCTGGTGGACCACGCAAAGTACAATTAGAGGCGTTTGTTGTTATTAGCCTTCCTTTGAGCCCATACTAATTTCATTCTTTCGCTATGAGCTGTTTTCCTTTCGTCAGATCAAGTTATTCCAGTCTTCACACATTCCTCTCTCTGGCCAACCTTCCAAACGTTAACCTTGTGTCTGAAACAGCCTCTATCCTGAATTTCACTTTGTGTAATATTTGCTGATCTTAGGTCCTCTTTAATTGCCGCAATCCATTTAATTATTTCTACTTTAGCTCTACTCCTATTTTCATAAAATTCGACTATTTGTCTAGTTAACCTACTCGGATTCATCCGTTTCATGTGTCCGTAAAACTTAAGTCTTCTTTTTCTCATATCGCTATGTATATCTGTGTATTGTTTGATTTCTTGGATTTTTCGAAGTCGGTATGTTGTGCTATTTATTTGTTTGGGGCCTAGGATTTTTCTTATGATTTTTCTTTCCTTCTTTTCAATGTCCTCGATGTCCCTCTTTCTATTCAAAATGAGTGTTTCTGCAGCATATAGACATTCTGGCTTAATAACTGTGTTGTAATGTCTCAGTTTTGTGTTTTTAGATAGGCATTTTTTTTTGTAAATATTTTGTGTAAGTCTCAATGCCGTTTCCATTTTTTGACATCTACCCTTATTGGCCGCTTTTTCCAACCCATCTTCCATAATTATTTCACCCAAATATTTGAATTGAGAGACTCGTCTGATGTTACCATATTTTGCTTTTAGAAATGGTGTTCTTAGTCTGTTGCAGGTCATGTATTGTGTCTTTTCAAAGTAAATTTGGAGTCCTACCTTTTCTGCTGTTTCTTTTAGGATTTCAATCTGTTTCTGTGCCGTTAATACATCTTCAGCTAAAACTGCTAGATCATCAGCAAATGCCAGACAATCAATTTTGATGTTGGTTCTCCCCAGTTTAATGGGCTGGTCAATATTCAGTGCCGACTTTTTTTCACACCACTCCTGTATTACTTTTACTAGAACACAGTTACATAAGAATGGCGAGAGTCCATCCCCTTGTCTCACACCAGTTTTAATTTTGAAGGGCTCTGAGATGTCACCCATGAATTTAACTTTTGACCTTGTGTTAGTTAACGTTGCTTTAATAATTGCCAGCGTTTTCAGATCTAGTCATTGTTCTTTCAAGATTCGGAATAAAGATTCGCGGTCAATAGAATCATATGCTTTTTTGAAATCCACAAATGTACAGACGAGATTTTTATTCTACAGTTTTGGATGTCTTAGAATCAACTTTAGATTCAGGATCTGTTCAGGGCAGGATCTGCCCGGTCAAAAACCTGCTTGATGTTCACCAATGTTCGGTTCTAACTGTCCCTATGCTCTGTCTAGTAGACATTGAGATAGAATCTTGTAACAAACTGGGAGAAGAGATATTCCTCTATAGTTGTTTACAACCGTTCTATCTCCTTTCTTATGTAGTGGCTGGATTAGAGCATCTTTCCAGTCTTCCGGAATTCGTTCGGTTCTCCAAACTTCTTGTAGAATTTTGGTTATTTCCTTGATTGTACCTGGACCAGCAGATTTCAAAAGTTCAGCAGTGATTCCATCTTCACCAGAAGCTTTGTTATTTTTAAGCCGCTTGATTTGCCTAATTATTTCCTCTTCATTCGGGGGTAATGAATCTGGGTTTGTTTGTTTAGGGTTTAGTGTTGGTAATTTGTTTAAGGGCTCAGGACAGTTTAGTATTTGTTCAAAATATTTCGCAAGTTCTTTGCAATTGTCTTGGTTATTTAGAGCTAATTGTCCGTTTTCCTTTTGAAAGCATAGCCTCTACGGTTGATAGCCTGTTAATTTAGTTTTAAATGTTCTGTAAAAGTTTCGGGTGTTATTTTTTTGGAAATCTTTTTCTATTTCATTAAGTTGATTGTTTTCATATTTTCTTTTAGTCTGTCCAATTAGCTTCGATGTTTCTTTTCTTACTTCCAAAAAGATGTTATAGTTTATTGCTGTTTTTTGACTGTTCCAATCTTTGAATGCTTTACTTCGGCTTAATACTGCTTGCTCGCAAACTTCATCCCACCACGGATGTTTTGTACGTTTTGTACGATGTTTCTACGTTTTTGTAAAGGGACCAACTTTAAGGCTGTTTTAATAATTTTTTGTTTTAATTCTTGCCAGTTCTGTGCAGGTTGTTTATCAGGTTCTTCTGTTAGGGCTGGTTTTATTTTCGTTGGGTCAAACTTTGCTATTAGCAGCCCCTTTTGAATAAGTTTTCGAGGTTTTAAGCTAAGTTTGATTCTAGTCAAGTAGTGATCCGTGTCTATGTTTGCTCCTTTCCTGACTTGAACATTCAAAATCTCTTTATAATTGGGGTACGAAATGGCAACATGGTCAATTTGAAATTCACCCATGTACGTGTTTGGGCACCTCCAGGTCTTTTGTTTTGTTATTTTCTTCTTAAAATGGGTTGACATTATTTTTAGATTAAACTGCGAACATAGTTCAACCAATCTTCTACCATTATGGTTAGTCCATTTATGAGCGGGAAAACTGCCGATTTTTTTGCTGTACTTTTTTTCTTTCCCTAGTTGGGCGTTGAAATCACCCAATAGGATTTTTACATGGTTAAAGGGATTTTTAGAGATAGTCTTTTCCAGAATTTCCCAGGACTTATTTACTTTTTCAGGATTAGATTTATTTTCTTCGTTAACTGGGAGGTGTGCATTGATTAATGTATAGTTTTTGTTAGCACACTTGAGGGATAGTGTCATAAGTCGATTATTTACTGGCTGGACATTTGTTATAGAACCAAGAATGTTTCTTGAGACAGCGAAAGCAACACCGAGATGTGGTGCATTTTTGAGTATTCTTTTGTCCGTTTTACTTTTAAAAGGTCTGTAGTTGCCGAATTCCAAGGTGTTATCACCTATCAATCTGGTTTCTTGCAAAGCTAAAATTTAGATTTTTTGCTGATTTAATATATAGTAGTTTTCGCAGGAGAGAATTGATATTTACCGTTCCAAAGAAAGTTTTTATTTTCGGTTTCAGACGTTTTCCAAAGAAAGTTTTTATTTTCGGTTTCAGACGTTGGCCAGAGGTCTCCGACTCCCTCTGAAAGATTTTGCGTTTAAGCCCGGACGCCCCAGAATCCGAAAGTCCGGTTGTACCAGCAAAGCTGGCAGAGGATTGTCTACCTCCTGGGGTAATTTTGTAATTACTAGAGCGCTTCATTTTGTACTATGAATTAAGAGTTTGAACCATGACGGTTCAGAGGTTAAGACTAGAGGGGTTAGTTCCAGAATTTAAATATCAGCCGCACCACTGGTGAACAGACGCTGACCACTCAGCCGCTTGATACAAGTCAGACGCTAAGTGGATTTAGTTTTCTTTTTGCCTTGGTTCGGGGCTGCTTATTTTGGGATATTCGCAGCTGTCCATTAATATCTAATGGAACTTTCACTATCCACCACCTGTGACCCGTCCAGTACCTTAGGCGAGGTATACTGGACATATATATATATATATATATATATATATATATATATATATATATATATATATATATATATATATATATATATATATATATATATATATATATATATATATATATATATATATATATATATATATATATATATATATATATATATATATATATATATAAGGTAACGCAATCCTCATGCATGCATTGGAAACATTTGGTACATCTTATCCATTCCTCCCCCTTTTTATCCCGGGAAAAGCTTTCATGACAAACAAGGCATTCAGCGTCATCGTTGCCACTGCTTTCTTCATCAGTAGAGGTTTGTTGGGTCAAAATTGAGTAATCATCAGACGTGTCCTCATCACAAGACTGTCTCTTTCGTTACTTCTTCATTCTATTTTTGTTGTTTCCTACTGTTTTGCCTGTTTTTACCTTTGTAGCTCTTTTTTTCCTTCTTTTCTTTCGTCCTTTACCTTCCGCTTCTTTTCTGCATCTATGATTTCTTGTTTATGCGGTGAAGCCATGACTAGCATGGTTTTGCCCCACCTAGTTGACGTCGTAGGTGGCTCAACGATAGATGGAGTGTTTCCTAATCGTAGAAATGTAGTTGAAGTTTTTGGGATTGACTTTGTGGAGTCCGAAGGTAACAAGACATCATTTACCAAAGGTGTCGTACTGCTTGCATCGGTGGAAGAAGGAGCATGTGGTGAGTCGACGAAAATATTTTCGTTAATTGGAAATATTCCTGTTTTCCGAAAGCCATTTATAGCCGTATCGATTTTGCAGGGTTTTGAATAAACTATTCCAAATATTTCTCCAACTTGGAAGTGAGTAACAACCCGTTTTGGATAATTTATCAACCAATTCTCTATTTCTTGGGCATAAAATGTTTTTAAAGGAAACATAGATGAGACATCCAAAGGCAGCATATGATCAGTCGAATGAGGGGGGAGGGGGGATCACAGCCACACCATTATCACGCGCAATGTCACCCACGTCTAAATTTTTTGTATGGCTGTAAAGACCATCTAACACTAGCAAAACAGGGTCTTCTTTAGATGGTTTTACTATAAACAAGAAATGTCTTAGCCATTTTGTGAACACCTCAGGCTAGATCCAACCAGACGGATGGATCGAATGGTGCCTGGAGGTGCTCCATCAAGCAGTTCAGCTTTCATGTTTTTTGTTGGAAACGCAATTAATAGAGAAATAAACTGACCAGAAGCTGACATACAAGTCACAATAGTTACTAATGCTCCCCTTTCAGCCCACAACAATTTGTGAACTTCTCTCTTGCCTTTCATGGTCAAGATTTTTTAACTTTATGCTGAATGGTGCTAATTCCAGTTTCGTCCACATTGAATATTTTATTAGGGTTGAAGTTAATCTTTTGCAATTCAGGTTTGCAATATATCAAAAAAAGTCTTAACATTTTCTGCAGTAAAACCTTGTACACTAGCTCGTGATAATGGCTCTGGTTTACGAAATGACAAGTCAAGATGACGTGCCATAAACAGCTTCATCCATTTTTTGCCTGCCTTTTTTTCTTGGTCCGTGAAAATGGGTGAGGAATATTATTCGTGATAGCCGATTGGAAAGCCATTCGTTTTAAATCAGAAGCGGTAACACCATAGTAATTCTTCTCCATTTGCAAGCAATAGTTTACCAACTCTTCTTCTAATTTTACTGGTAATACTGGTTTTCTTCCCAATTTCCCAGAAACTTTTTCTTCTTATCTTCTATAGATTTTTCAGATTTTTTAACGTAATCTTTCAAAGTAGCTCTCGAAACGCTAAATAACTTAACTGCCTTTTTATAACCCATTTCTTTCGTTCGTACAGCTTCAACAGTTTTTTTCGTTGCTTCAGGATCCCACAGCTTTCTCCTTGGCATCTAAAAATAAACTAAATAAATATATAAAAAAGTTACAGAAAATTCTTTTGTGAGTGAAACTAAGTTCTAAATATCATCCCGGAGACGATATTAGGTACACGCAATTGTATTAATAAGATCAATTCAACACAAAACGCATGTCGTAACCTAAAGGTTTTCATATCAATTCGAATCTATGCAATAACAATTTATTTTGACAAGAAAATCATTTCAGTATGTCAAACATATCAATAATTAAACCATTCCGACAATATTTCAATCAAAAATTCACCTTCCACAGTTTTTTCCCTTTTTAAATATCTGGTCAAAGAAGTGGCGTCTCACCTCGAATTGTTTACAATGACCGATTGAGGTCACTAACTTTAGTTCGAGTTATCAAAATTAAGTGACGTTAGTCAGAAAAAAAAGAAACCGACGGGGACGAAATTTGGCAACTGTACCTTACACTTTAAAAGATTTCGACACTAAAAAAATGGCGGCTTCAAGAAAAGTCATGGTTACGGTTGGTCATAGATTACCTGGCAAAAGGCAGGACCATAACCAGAGAATACTACGCTTCACTATTGGGCCAACTGAGGGGTGCTATTCAAAAAGAAAGTAGTCTTTCGCTCAAACTCCATAACCTGCACATCGAAGTGCTTTCATGTTATCATATTTGCCGGATTTGTATCACAGCAATGGCCCTTTGGATAAAGATTCAATTCACATGATGAAATCAACACTGAAACAACCAGTTGTTTTGTATAATTCGATAATTACCATTATAATGGATATAAAAGTTGTAAGGTCGTTGGTTTAAATATATCGAATTGCAAGGTGAATACGTAAATAAATCAGGTAAACTCGCGCTGTTTCCTATCCAAATCTTAGTTTCCATTTTCTGTTATATATTTTATTACTTATGACACAATCTTTAAGTAGTAGTACTGCACATGTTTATTTAAGCCTGAATTGTAAATGTATGCATGTGGGTGTATGTTAAATAAATTACTGTGTGCTTTTCTTGGGAGTTCGTTATAAATTTAGGTCAGGTTTTTCCTCATTGCGATGTGAACATAATATAACCAATATAAAACTGATTTTTTGTTGCTTATTGTTCATGCTTTTTGGCTTTGCAATGAGAAATAATTTTCCAATACATTTTCCAAAAATTTCCAGTAATTTATGAGGAAGATTAAATATGATCATAACAAAAATGTATCAGCAACCTGTCCAGTTTGAAATGGAAAGGTCGCGAGTAGTAGGAGTTACTGGCATCAAATATAAATATTAAATTAACTAAGTACTGCTAAAAGTAATGCTAAAAACCATTCGAAAGAAACAATAGACATGAAGCAACAAAAAAAGACATTTTGTTCACAAATGCTAAACCACAAAATAGTATAAGATGAAATATATGCAAAGAAAATACGAGGCAATTTCAATCCTTTTTCACGTAATTTGTTAAACTGTTTCTAGTTAGAAAAAATTAAAACTTGAAAACAATACGAGGGTTGCTATTTATGATCCGGAATAATCAATAAAAACAAATATTTATCACTGAAAATGGTTGTATAGTTTTTCAAAATAATCTCCGCGGTGATCGATATACTTTTGCAAACGTTTAAACCAATTTTCATAGCACTTTTTCCATTCCGATTGAGATATCTTCAAAACATGCATTTTGAACGCATCAACAGCTTCTTCTGGCGTCGAAAATCGTTAACCACCGAGTTTATTCTTCACAGACGGGAACAAAAATAAATCATTGGGTACCAAATCAGGACTGGAAGACGGATGTCTCATCAATTCGATGTTCTGACCGGTCAAATATTGAGTTGTTCAAGACGTTGTTATGGTGAAGAATGATCCTGCGTCGCTAGTCGGTTTTTCTTATTTGTTCAAATACTTCTGGCAAGCAAATGGTTGTATACAATTCAGAATTGGCGTTGTATCATTCTCTATTCGCACTGTAGCCACATGTCAATTTATCCTAAAAAACAAGCGAACATTTGCTTTGAAGTGATTCTTGCGCAAACAATTTTTTGTTGGGTTTGGTTCATTTTGAAAGACCCATACAGTAGACTGTTGTTTAGTTTCCGACTCATACGCATATATCCAATATTCGTCGCCTGTGTAGATATCATACACGGCTTTTTACGCACCACGATTGTATTTTTTGAGCATTTCTTTACCCTAATCGACACCAGCCTTTTTTTGTGCGATTGTCAAATTATACGGAATCCAACGCGCACAAATCTTTTTTCTTGTATATGCTTGTCGTAGGATGCCTCAATCTTACGGTCATGAGGACCTTGCTTTATCAGTTCGCGCACGTTATGGATGTTTTCTGGCACAACTACCGATTTTGGACAACCTTCTTTAAATTCGTCCGTGAGCTCCATGAGCATGATTGAATTCACTAAAGCAGTGATATACATTGGTTTTAGATGGTGTTTCATTGTTTGTTGTTAAGATAATCCACGTCGAAAGTCGTAGTAAATCATCGCACGAAAATTCTCACGAGTAAATTAAATTTCTTGACTGAGATGAAATTTTCAAGCCTAGGTTGATTCTTTCAAGTATGACAAAAGGTTTCGAGTACGTATACAGTCAACAATGTAAAACTTTACGATGTATATGTCAAATGGGGCCTAGTAACACCATTGTTGCCAATTCCGGACACACATAAATGCAACCCTCGTATTCAAATGTAGACATTTGGAAAAGCCAAATTGTTATGGCTGCTTTGAAATATATAATAAAAAAACATTAATGAAACTTTGTCATCCTCTGCGGAATCGATGGAGATATGCTAAAGCCATCGATAACCATCTAAAGCCATCATAACCGAAAAATACAAATGGCCTAACATGTTTTAGTGTATCCATCATCTAACCCAAATTTTTCAGCTTCAAAATATAATCCGTACAATTTTTTACTATAAGTTACCATGTAATTCGATTCAAAAAATGAAAACTTTGATGATTTTATTAAGAACTAGAAGTAAATCCCAAAACATAGTGTGCACGCATGAACTCAAAAACAATAATAGTTTACCATTTCTGGATGTTTTAGTCAGAAGAAACAATAAAAATAGGTTAGATTTTGAAATTTTTAGAAAAAACATCAACACTTCGACATACATTCCTAACGATTATAGCTTTCAAAATAAGATGGCTAGTTTAAATTTTATGCTAAATAGATTAATCAATTTTCTTTTAAACAAAGATTAAATTATTTAGGGGATTAAAATTATTTAGGGAGGTATCCGAAGTGAACGGTTATAATAAGAACATTGTAGATAAATTAATTAGAAAACATAAGTTTAGAAAATTATTGAAAAAGTCTTCGACTTTTCAAATGGATCAGAATAAAAATAAATTCATGGTAATACCGTTTGATGCCCAATTAACATGAAGGCTAGACAACATTTTGAAAAAAAGTGGACATTAAGGTTGTGTATAACCCATATAATAAATTAAGAGAAATTCTGGGTAATCCAAAGGATAAAGTAGATCAACATGAAAAGCCAGGGATTTATGAAATTAGCTGTCAAGATTGTGGTCGAAAGTATATTGGGCAAACAAAAAGATCCATGTTAACGAAATATAAAGAACACATTGCCCACATTAGATATGGGAGAAATAAAAAATCTTGTGTTATCCAGCATGCAATCGAACATGACCACAATATAGACATTAGTAATTTAAGACTGGTTAAAAGTGTAAACAATAATAGGGCTTTGGATGCATATGAAAGCATTCAAATAGAAAAATGCAAGAAAATAATGAACCGGGAAAAAAGACCTATTCCGTTGTCAACTTTTTTGTCAGCCGATGACCGTGGTTTAGAGCCAACAAGCTATAAGTCCAGTCGCTTCTCAGTGCTGATACGCCTCTAATCCTAAAACTTTATTTTATATGTTTTCAATTGCAAAATGACCACGCTGACAAATTTTAAAAATCTAAAAAAGCAAGTGTTTTCTTTCTTTTTTTAGAGTGGCGATAGAAAATCGCCGTCGCCACCATCTCTTGACTCAGTGTACTTAGGCGACATTTTTTCAAAGGATAAATGTTACAACAGATACATAAGATACACCGAATACAGGAATTGAAATAAAAAGTTATTTAAAAAATAAAGATGCATGAATTTACGATTTGAACATAGATAAATTCATGTGAACATATAATTTTAATACATAAATCCATAACGTTTTACCTAAATGAATATTTATTTACCCATATTCATTTTAAAATAGCAATAGCAATAACCGAACTCAAATAAAACATCTATAAAAACGCGTTAGGAAATCCAGAATGTGGGTATACTCAATGATAAAAGGATCTCTAAAAGAAAAGTATAAAAATATCTCTAAAACAGATGCCTATTTTAAAGATATTCTGAAATCTTATTTTTTAGCAGGCTTAAAAAAGATGGAAACACGCTTGGAAAAAGTGTATAGAGCTAAAAGGAGATATTAAAAATAAAAAAAATCTACTTAAAATAATTTGTTTTTCTATATTTTTCTAAGGAATTATTGAACGACCCTCACAGATAAAAAATATGATCATAACAAAAATGCCTATGTATCAGCAATCTGTCCAGTTTGGACTGCAAGGGTCGCGTGTAGTAGGAGTTACTGCCATCACATCTAATTATGAAATAAACTAAATACTGCTAAAAACCATCGGAAAAAAACAATAGACATGAATCAACAAAGACATTTTTATGACAAATGTTAAACCACAAAATAGTATGAGACAGACATATGCAAAGAAAATAGACGCGATTTTATTCCTTTTTCACCTAATTTGTTAAAACTGTTTCCGGTTCGAAAAAATTAAAACTTGAAAACAATCCGAGGGTTGCTATATATGTGTCCGGAATAATAAATAAAAACAAATATTTATCATTCAAAATGGTTTGTTTGTTTTTCAAAATATTCTCCACGATGATCGAGACACTAAACCGTGGTTAGAGCCAACATTATTAAGCTATAGGTCCAGTCGCTTCTCAGTTGCTGATGCGCCTCTAACCCTAAAAATTTACTTTATATGTTTTGAATTATAAGATGAACACGCTAAAAATTAAAACAAATCTAAAAAACCATGTGTTTTCTTTATCAGGCCCAGAACTTTTCGAACGACCCTTGTAAAAATGACCCCTAAAGCTGTCTGGTCCACTTTAATACAAATTTGCGTTGTGCGGACTTAATGTGTTGTATGTGGTGTGTCTGCGCGGCAATGTGGACGCTCTGACACACAAAGTCACACACAAAGATTGTCGCCGCACAGTACGCACACAAACCCTCTGTTGTCCACCAGATAATTCAAACAAATTGTTCCAGTAAATTCAACACACACGCAAAATTTTCTTGGTGTGGACCCATGTTTACAAGGATAAGGGTGGCGGTAGAAAATCGCCGCCGCTACCATATATTGACGCGGTGCACATAGGCGACATTATCTCAAAAGATAAATGTTACAACAGATACATAACATACAGCGAATACAGGAATTTAAATATTAAAAGATATGTAAACACTCAGATACAAATTTACCTAATGAATGAATTTACGACTTGAACATAGATAAATTCATGTAAACACATAATTTTAATACATACGTCCATAACGTTTTACCTAAATGAATATTTATTTACCCATAGCCATTTTAAAACAGAAATAGCATTAACCGAACCCAAATAAAATACCTATAAACACGCGTTAGATAATCCAGAATGCGGGTATACTCAATGATAAAAAGAACTGTAAAAGAGAAATATAAAAATATCGCACTAATGATCGGTGCGGTGACGACACGTCGTCTCGACGCCGACGACGCTCCATCAATATTTTAATCGTAACGCTGTGTGACACAAAGACTCTCTTCTTTTTTTCAATTTCTCCATCATAGATGACACGGAACGTGTCTCGTTCTCCTTTTGTAAATCGAAATGGAAGATTGCCAGTCGGTTCCAGATGGATTTTCCTCGTTTTGAAACAGCATTTTTCATTTAAGACTAGCCTTTTTAATCCAGATTCCATCATGCAACGGTACGGAACACGAAGCAAAAAACCTAAGAGAATCTGATAGATCGAGGTATACACTGTTTTCTTTCTTAAATAAAATGATTAATTTTTGTTAGATTTCTTTCGCATTTAGTGTTTTTGTTTTTTATGGCATTTCAAAAATGAATTCTACATTTTGATATACAATAGGCTAATTGAAAAGTTTAATAGACTAGACTTAAATAGAATAGAAATGATAAAACAAGTTTATAGTTGAAAAATGACTTTATTTTTCCGTATATTCTCCCTTAAGTTCAACACATTTTTTCCAGCGGTTCTCCAATTCATATATTCCATCTAGGAATTTTTTGAGGTTTGGGAGCAGATGAAAGTCAGAGGGGGCCAGATCTAGTAAATATGGTGGATGTTCCAACAATTCGTAGTGCAATTCCTTCAATTTGGCCAATGCAAGAACGCCTGCGAGCCGGTGTATTGCTTGATGATTTGTTTTCTTAACCCATTCAGTGACAATAAAATGAACCTATGACAACTTAGCCACCAAACTAAATCGCGTTAAATATAAATAATATCAGTGGAATATTTGTGGGGATTTAAAAGTGACAGGTAGTACTTCAAGGAGGTTTTACAAAGTATTGCTGTTTTTTGTAACTATGGGACAGTAAGGTAACAAAAGAACATTACAGTATTCTTACTTCTTCCATCTTCTTCTACAATCTTTCTAGATTGGCCTTATAGAACTTATTTTGAACCTGGTGCTTCAAACACAAAATATGCCATCCATATTAAGCTTGAACTAATGAAAAACTTTGTCAAAGCCATGGACAAAGAAAGTGATGGTGTCAAGTAGCTAAAAGAAATATTTCCTCAATTAAGTGATACAAAACTACAAAGAAGACATATTTTTTGGACCTCAAATAAGGAAGCTTTTAGGTGATATCCGTTTAAAAAAAAATAAATGAAAAGGAATTGGCAGCTTAAAGGGGTTTTTTTAAGTGTAGTGAAAGGATTTCTGGTCAACAAGAAAGATGAAAATTATAAAAACCTCACAGATGAACTCTTAAAAGTTTATGAAATACTAGGGTATCGCATGTCCTTAAAAATACGTTGTTTACACTTCCATGAGGATTTTTTTCCGGAAAATTTACCAGAGTATCAGGACGATGGAAGCTGGAACCCATCTATGTTAGGCGACTGCTGGTTTTTTAAAAAGAGATGATCCTACAGAACACAAGAAAAAAAAGTTAAAGTTTCTGTCGCTGTATGACATCTCATGTAATAGATTTTTTATTCACACAATTCTCAGTAATGTTGCAGAGATTTAACACGTTTGACATGTTTATATTAAATAAATATTAGACTGTAAAAATATGCCGTTACCTTTTTATCCCACCACCGACCCCCTGTAACAAAAAAACTGTACGTGTTACAGTAATTGGTTTATCATTTTCGGATTTAGAACTACAAAATACGTCATATACACCTATTTCCATCAATATTAACTCAAAAAAGTTTAAATTTGCTGACCTGTGTAATTTGCTTCGAATTTAGTAGGGTTTCTATGGAACAGTCCGAGTAATTCTAATTTTTTATCCATACAAACGTATTACTTATATTGGTAATACGTTTGTATAATAATTTTACCCTTCTGGAAACTACTCAATCAATAGACTAATAAAAAACTCTCTTACTGAATTATTTATTCGTCCATTAGTTCATCCATTCAACTAATTCAGCACCGTTTTATTTACTCACTCATCATTCATCCACTTATCAATATCAATTAATAAATAACTAGCAATAAATGAACAAGTTTACATTTTACCAGTCTACAGCAAAGGTAAAACAGTACATTTTAACATTAATTTTAGTCAATTCTTCTACAAAAGCCACAAAACCAAACCACAAATTTCTATTATACATCGATTTTTAATCACGTTCGAAATTATAATTTTTTTTGAGTTATAGAAAACCACACAAACATAGAAATACAAATAACAGAAAATCAAAGCATATATCATTAAAATAATATTCCGTTACCTTATTTATTTTATTAGTTATTGTTTTACATTTGCACCAAACAATTGATACAAAAAAATTGCACCTGATATAAAGAAACTAACAAGCATACAAAATTGTTTACGCCATGGAATAATGGGTTGCCCGGAAAGTTCGTAGGGATTTTCCATTAGTTGCTCTTTTATCACTTGTAAACAAAAATGTGTTAGATTAATAATATTAATTCGCATATTATTAATTCCTGTGGTATTTACACTATTTGCATTCAGATTCCCTTTGATTTGTCTCCAATTAGTCAAGTTGATTCAAATTGAAAATATCGGTCCATAAGTTCATCGTTTTCGCCACAGTATGCTTTTTTTAGTTCAAAAATGGCAAGAACATTGTCCAAACAAAAATCAAGAGTTCTGCCGTTTAAGTGGAAAAGGTCCTGTTGAGAAGGCCAAAGTGCAAAAGTGGTTTAGTCGGTTCAAGAGCGGATATTTTGATCTATCTGGCCACGCTGATGTCAATGTACCACGATCCGCGAGATAGCAGATATAAAAATATTGTCGTATCAACTGTTTTTGACCATCTGAAAAAAATTGGATATATATATATATATATATATATATATATATATATATATATATATATATATATATATATATATATATATATATATATATATATATATATATATATATATGAAATTGGAGCAAAATCTTCTGGATTGAATTTCTTCGTACAATCCTTTGCTGGAAAAAAATTCTGAGGCTCCGTTTCTGAAGCGGATGGTAATTGGTGATGCGAAGCGAAGCGAAGTTGTGTATCACAATATGCAACGAAAAAAAAATCGTGAGGGTTGCTAGGGTCCAGCCATGGTTTTAAGAAGTGGAAAATAACCTGTTGATATTTTTTAGCAAAAAGGCTTTGTAGACTTGTGGCCAACCCCTACGTTGGCAAAATGTAGTACCAGTAAATAATACTGCTAATTACATAATAGACTAAATAAATATTTGCATAAACGATTTGTGTTTATCTTTCTCTTAAAAAAACCCCTACAAGCTTTCCGGACAACCCGATAGATGGAATTTATTTGTATTAGCATCGACCAGCTTAGTACGAATACACACAACAAACACTTAGGCAAGCCAAACTCTAGCCCTAATTGAAAAAGGTGTTAATTGATGAGAACTGTAGGACTTCCATTACTTTAATTCAAAGTCAAAAATATAAAGTATGGAATGACGATTTAAAGACTCACCACATCGACGAAATGTAGGAAAATATCTAGAAAAATTAGCCTACCCAATTATATAGGACTTTGAAGAGGTTCTTATTGTTGTCTACTTACCACATTATGTAGATCTTATACAGGGTGGTTCCAAAGAGGTATTAAAATTGCGCTGCAGAAATTTGGAAGAAGGGATAGAAATGTGGTGTCGATCTTAAACGATAGTTCGACTCAGAGCTTTGAGCTTTTTTTCGGCTCAGGGTTTCGCTCAACTCTCGCTAACGAAATGATGAACCAATTTCCCACAGTCGACAACATCTTATTCTCCGATTAGGCTCATTTCCACCTTAATGGCCATGTCAATAATCGAAATTGTCGCTACTGATGTAGAGAAAACCCTAAAAAGAAACATGACAGGCCTCTACATAACCCGAATGTCACAATTTGAGCTGCAATATCGGCATCCGGAATAATTGGCCCGTTTTTATTCGAAGACCACCAAGGCCGCGCAGTAACGGTGAATTATCAACGTTATGTCGACATGCTTCAAACTTTTTTCACTCCTGCTCTTCAAGAATTTAAAGGATGCACTCAGAATACTTAGTACCAACAGGACAGCGCTACCTGCAACACTTCCAATCTCTCTTTATCCGTCGTTCACGCGTTTTTTCGGAGAGGATACATTCAATGGCTCCCCCATGAAGCTCTGCCCTGACTCCTTGTGATGTTTTGTATAGGGATATCTTAAAAGTCAAGTGTCACAATCGCCCCGCCACTTTGGAAGATCTAAAGAAGAATAATCAACAAGAAATCGAAATCATAACGACAGATACTTGCCGGCGCTTTATGGCAAATTTTAAAGGTCGACTTTAGGAGTGCCGAAACAGAATGCAACACATTTAGACAATTTAATCTTCGGAATATGAATTTCCAAACATTTTTGTAAATTTTAAGAATAAATTTGTTAAAATTGATCAACTTGTTTTTTATATTTCATTTCAAAAATCACCAAACTCTTTGGACCACCCTGTACCAAAAGTACGTAAAGCACTAAAATTAAAAAAAAAACAAGTCAACACATCAGCTCACATTATCTGTGCTTTAATGGCTGCCATCAACAAAGCTGATTTCGACATTTTTGAACAGCTTCCCTATTCTCCAATTTCGATCACACAGGTCGACATGATTTTTGTAACATTGATGAGAATGCTCTTTTTGCGTTTTTACTTAGGTACTACTTAGGTAATTATTAAAACACCTTCTCATAAAAAGGGCCTAGCACGTCCCATTTTCAAGTACTAGTACTTTGGACTGGACAATGTAGGAATTACCACAAGACTGTAGAGAAGGTATTTCCACACCATACTACAAACCTTTAAGAGCAGTCTTATTGTTTTTTTTAGTTTGTTTCTGTCGCATTTACAGTACAGTTAAGCCGATTTTAAATAAAATGCCAAGTTTTGGTCGTCGATTTTGCAAAAATTCAGCGGATAAGTTTTGTTATATATGCGAACGATTTATTGTAAAGTAACAAGCTAGATTTATATCGGAGAAAGTCAAAAAGCCTATTTTATGTTTTAGCTGCAAAATTGGAGATTAAGACAAAAGTTGGGCTCCTCATGGTTGCTGTGTGAATCACATAAATTTAGTGCAGTAGATGCATCGCAAGAAAAATTCTATGCCGTTTGATGTTCCTATAGTGTGGAAAGAACTTACTGATATGTAAGTGATTGCTACTTTTGTATCACTAAAACAGAAGGAATTTCAAAAAAAAAAAGAGACAAAATTCAGTATCCAAATTTGCCTTCTGCACTTAGGCCAGTTCCTCATAGTCAGGAACTACAGGTACTAATTGCGCCTTTAATCCTGGACATCATGTTTCCCGGTGATTCTTCATCAGGATCTGATCCACAACTTCCTGGGAACACAAGTTGTGACCCAACATTTTTACAACTACCAGTGAACCTCACTAAGTAACTCAAAATGAATTAAATAATTTGGTACATAACCTGGGATTCTCAAAACAAAAATCGAAACTTCTTGGTACCAGATTTCAACAGTGGAACCTCTTAGATAAAAATGCAAGTGTTTCACTTTACCGAAAACGGAATGTAACATTTTCAAGTTTCTATAAAATAGAATGATCGCTATGTGTCTGTTGTGATATTGATGGTTTAATGAATGAACTTAATATGGAACATGTACCTTCCGAGTGGCGTATTTTGATAGATCGGTCAAAATACAGCCTAAAAAACCCGACTTGCTTCATAATGGAAACAAAAACCCATCTATGCCTTTCAGTGATAATGAAAGAAACCTATAACAACTTATCAACCATACTAAATCGCGTTAAATATAAACAGTAACAGTGGGATATTTGTAGGGATTTAAAAGTGATAGGTATATTGCTAAGACTACGACAAGAGGGTTTCACAAAATATTTATGTTTTTTGTGTCTATGGGACAGCAGGCTAACAAAAAACATTGGCCTTATAGAACTTCTTTTAAACCTGGTACTTCAAGCATAAAATATGCCCCATTTGTTAACCTAAGAAAAGTGCTTCTTCCGCCTCTCCATATTAAGATTGGACTAATGAATAACTTTGTCAAAGCCATGGACAAAGAATGTCATGGTTTCAAGTATCTAAAAGAAATATTTCCTCAATTAAGAGATGCAAAACTAAAAGGAGCTATATTTATTGGACCTCAAATAAGGGAGCTTCTAGGTGATTTCCGTTTTCACGAAAAATTAAATGAAAAGGAATTGGCAGCTTGAAAGTGTTTTGTAAGTGTAGTGAAAGAAAGATGAAAACTATAAAAGCCTCATAGATGAACACTTGAAAGACTATAAAATGCAAGAGTGTCGGATGTGAAAAATGCATTTTTCACACTCCAATTTGGATTTTTTCTGGAACCCATCTACGTTAGGCGACTAATGCTGGCTTCTAAAAAGAGATGATGCTACAAGACAGAAGAAGAAAAAGTGAAAGTTTTTGTCGCTGTATGATATCTCATGTAATATATTTTTTATTCACATAATCCTCAGTAATGTCTTTGCATAGATTTAACACGTTTTACATGTATATATTAAATAAATATTAGATTGTAAAAATATGTCGTCGCCTTTTTTATCCCACCACCGACCCCCTGTAACAAAAAAAATGTACGTGTTATAGTAATTGGCTTATCATTTTCGGATTTAGGACTCCAAAATACTTCATATACACCTATTTGCATTAATGTTACCTAAAAAAAATTAAATTTGCTGACCTGTGTTATGGTCCCAAGCTTTTTATTTTTATTCCCTAAGCTGAAGAATGGATGTAAGGACAATGTAATCCCTGCTGTGAATGGGCTACTGGCACAACACGAAAAAACATTTTCTAACGGCATCAAAACCCTTCAAATATCGATACATCAAATGGATTAATCCTTTAGGAGATTATCTTAGAAAATAAAGTTATTCCACACGTGCTAAATGTTCCCTTACATGTTACGGATAATAACTGGTGAATTCCCCTCATATATATCCTATGGAATAAAAGAAATGTCATATGTTTTCAGAAAAAAAACGCATCAGTCATAGCTTAGGGAGTCGAGCAAGTTTGTTGAAAAAGGTGTAAACATTAATGGATTAATGGAGTGGAATTAATACCATACAGCGGAAATCTCACAAAAGGGGGGATTCATTATATCCTAATGGAAATTCGATATACCACTATATGTACGCATTCGCTTATTCGTCACGTAGTACGTACATTATAGCTAATTTTACCATGGTCTTTCAAAAAGTTTTCGACCTGTCAGAGAAAACACAACATTTTTGAGATGTATTAAAAATTAGTCACCTTGAAATGCAATACATTTAAACAGAATCAGCGGCTGCCTCAGCTTTTATCTAATCATTTAAAGTGAAGCTTCATTTGGCAACCTATTTCTTCAGGTTTTATAAAAGGAAGTAATCACTTCAAAGCGTAGATCATGAAGTTTTGTAGCAACAACCTAAGACGGGTATGCAAGCGCCCTTCGACAGGAGAGCACTTCCTTTCTAGTCAGATATGGACGTTTAAAATCCCAGAAAACCGTGGCTATAAATGTTCCTGCAGATAAAACCGTTTTTCGCTTTCCTTGACGCACTTTCACCACCTATTTGGCCTAATGTTTCGTCTTTGGCATGTAACAGTCAATCCATGCTTCATCTTGTGTTATAAAACGTCAAAGAAACTCAAGAAAATTACGTTTGAATAAGTCTAAAGACTCATTCTTCATTCGAAATCGTGGCGCTTCGAGGTTCTGAATGTTTATAATATTCAATGAACGTACAACCAAATTTAATTTTAGCAGCCTACTTTCTTACCATTGAAAACGAAGAAAAATAATATTTTAAGTGCATTCTAGCTCATTTTGCATATTGATCAGATTTAAACCCCATTAAACAAAGTCCTTTATAACAGCACGAACTTCAATTTAATGAATTTTACAATAATTTTTTTCCTTAACTCGATCGCCACAAACAAGCAGATAAACTCACGCATCTGAAATTTCGCAGCATATTATCTAAAGAATCAAATTAGATAAATATCATAGTCAATTGGTCATATTTGCACCAATTGTATAAGGCAAAAAACTTTTCGAAGGATATGAAACATATATTTAAAAGAATATATTAAAGAATCAAAAAAACTTAAATTTAAATTAGTTTAAGTAGAATATCTTGACGGTGGCGGAACAAATATCATTGAAAAAAGGAGTGCAACTTTAATATTATGGATGAAACGTTCAAAATAGATAGATCAACAAAATTAAAGATGTTGAAATATAGTATGAAATATAGTATAGAATATAGTATAAAATATAGTATGAAATAGAGTATAAAATATAGTATGAAATATAGTATAAAATATACAATATATTTCAGAATATAAATCCAGAGAATGTTCAATTTGATGCCGTACGTAGCTGTGCCCTACTGTGCCTCAGCATTAAGTCGCTTTACTACACAGCATAACTAAAAAATCAACGAACTGTTAAAATCGAATGTTGTAGAATATAACGGAAGAGCTGTGATAATTAAAGCCTTCACCTTCGACGTTCAGTGACCAAAATTATTCGGTTCTTCAGTATTCAAGATCCAAGTCTTCGCTAATCCGGCAAGTAAAAACTATTCAAACGATTGAGCGGCAACGCCCCCACGCCTTCGGATAAATGTAATAAAACCTTAAATAGAAACTGTGACCTCCGGGACTCCATAGATCTTTCAGAAAGATAGTGCGGTGCACCTCTGAAACACACAACTGAAGCCATTTGGCCCAAAAGTGGGTGTCGGCTGACACAACATTATACATATGCAGACCGCCCTCGAAACCAGTGGCGGTTGGTCAAAAAGGACACGTGGGCACGTGCCCTACCTAAAAAATTGAAAAAATGGAGTGAAAAAAAATCAAATTTTATATTAATTTATTTTCTGTTCTATCTATGATCACGCTTCTTGCGACTTCTATAGTCCAACATCCATAATGTCATTAGGGTAATTAAATAGGTCATGGGTTGCCGAAGCGCACCGATTAAAGAACACGTGCTTTGGGCAAGTTCTGGACAGCGTCGTGAAAAAGCATCTACCCCGTGCGACCCCTACCAGATGAAACTTTACGTCTAAATGTGTGAATACTGTTTACATTTACAAAGAATTGCAAACATGCCTTGAAGAAATTATGGACGCCGAGTCGGATAAAAATTCTATTAATCAAGTTCAGGGGTTAATAAATTATTTGGTGGATGATAATCTTAAATTTTGGTTGTTTTTCTTCAATAAAATAATGCCTCACTGCGACATTCTCTTTGATCAACTGCAAAGCAGGCAACTAGATGCACTTAAAGTTAAGAAGAATTTGATAACTTTTTCAACAGCCATTCAAAATATTAGAGACAATATAGAAATACAAATTTATCAAGAATTTGGTAACTTAACTGGTGAAGATTCTATAACGATCATAGAGAATCGCAGAAAGAGATGGCAATTTACTGACAAGGAGGACCCCAATTCGAATGTCAGGATATGCAAGGAAATCTGTGATACCTTAACCATACGGGTTCATGAACGTTTTATTTTCGATGTATACCTAATTGTTGCAAATTTATTTGAAACTGAAAAATTTGGTGAATATCGAGCCCGTTTTCGAAATGAAGACATTAAAATTGTGTGTAACCTGTTTGCAAACGTAAATTACTTAAAATTAAAAAATGAACTCTCGGTAATGTACGCACGCGATGATTTTATGAAACACAGTGGGGCTGTGCCACTGTTACAAATGTTTATCCAAAACAATTTAACATCAACATTTAGTGAATCTGTAGAATTGCTGACTGTTTTGTGTAGCGTCCCTATGACGACTGTGGAAAGCGAAAGATGTTTCTCTACCCTCAAACGAATCAAAACATTTTTAAGAAACACTATAGGCCAGGAACGGCTGTGCGCGTTAGCAATGCTATTTATTAAAAAAAAAAACTTGTGAAGTCAATTTCAAATTTTAATGATCAAGTCATCGACCACTTTACTGTTCAAAAATTTAAGAGGATGGACTTCGACTGCAAACAGATTTAATGGTCATGGTCCTATGGTGAGTTTAGTAAAATTTTGTCATTTGGGTACCTATTTGAAAATTTGATGTCTGACAGTTACAAAATCGGTTGTTGTGCCAGAAAACATCGATTCTGTGCGCGAACTGATAAAGCAAGATCATCATGTGACATACCGTGAGACTGAGGCATTCCCGGGCACTATAAACCGGGTATTATAAACATACACAAGATTTTACGTGAACATTTAGCCGAAAACAAGATGTGTGCACGCGGCATTCCGCAAAATTTGACAATCCCTCAAAAAAGGCTCGTGTCGATTGGTGCAAAGAACTGCTCAAAAATACAATTGTGGTGCATTAAAAGCCTTGTATACTATCTACACAGGTGACGCATCTGTATGGTTCTATTAAAGTGAGCCAAACCCAACAAAAGTTGTTCGCGCAAGAAGCACTTCGAAACAAATGGTCGCCAGTTTTTTGGGATAAATGGACATGTGGCTATAGTGCCACTAGAGAATCGCAAAATGGTCAATTCTGAATTTTACACAACTATTTGTTTGCCAGGAGTCTTGGAAAACATAAGAAAAAACAACCAGCGACGCGGGATCAATCATCACCATGACAATGCGAGCTCTCACACATCGGACCGAACAACTAAATATTTGGCCGGTCAAAACATCAAATTGATGGGTCATCCGCCGTACGTTCCTGATTTGGCACCCAATAATTTCGTTTTGTTCCCGTCCGTCAAGAATAAACCACGTGATCAACGATTTTCGAAGCCAGAAGAAGCGGTTGATGCGTTCAAAATACATGTTTTGGAGACACCTCAATAGAAATGGAAAAATGCTATGAAAATTGGTTCGAACGTATGAAAAAGTGTATCGATCATCGCGGAGAATATTTTAAAAAACAATAAAACCATTTTCAATAAAAATATTTGTTTTTATTTATTGTTCCGGATATATAAATAGCAACCCTCGTAAAAATCGCTTAAAAATAAAATTGAGGCAGTGATTCATGCCGAGAGGATTTATGCTGAATACACATTCTTTAGAGAGTTTCCCCTATAGACATGGTAAATGATTTTATTTGTTTGATTATAATGATGCACCCTGTATAAACTATTATTGGCTTTATTTATGTAATATTTTATAACCAAAACCGTGCTTCACTCGCACAATCAGCATTTTTAAGGCATATTCAGCATAGTGTTTTAAAAATTCACGCCCTTTACATATAAATACAACCATTTGTTTGTATTTTACTGTCCTTGACATCTAACGCTTCATATTATATGGCTTGATAAATTAGAAATTATAGCATCTTTTGTAATTGTTAAAAATTTTTGGAGTCGATTTTTTAAACTAAACTTTTTTTTGTACTAAAGCATTAAAAATATTAACAAATTGTTACGGCGATGAAGCTCAAACAAAAAAAATGTTTACAAATGGTACAAGGACTTTAATGATGGTAGAGAAACAGTTAAAAATGAACCTCGTTCAGGAAGACCTTCCACTTCAACCAATGAAGAAAACATTTCCAAAATCAAGGATCTTGTACTGGCCGATTACTATTATTACATTAGATTACTAGTATTATAAACATGATAGATATTACTGGGAGATTTGTGGCAAAACAATTTATGGCTTTTGAATCACGATAATACATCATCGTACACTGCAATAATTTTGCTCCATATGAAAGAAATACCGTCCCACAAACACCATATGGACAAGATATGGCAGCGTGTAACTTTTTTCTGTTGTCTTGATCGAAGAACCCAATTCGCGAATGCCGAGCCTCTAGAAGCCATTCATGGTCTATCTATAATAAAAGGGTTCAGTGGCTCCTTGATGGAAATACCAGAATTCCAGTACCAGACCAGACTGTTTGGAAGGCTATTTATGTTGAAATAAAAACTGTTTAAAAGAACTGGAAAAAAAGTTGGAATTAGTATGTTGCAATGAGAAAGAATTACTTTGGGGCAAAGCTTTTAGATAAATAAATAAATAATTTGTGTATTATTTAAAAAGTCACCTTACATTTTGATCATAGTAGTACATTTAGAGAAAAAAATATTTGCATATTTCTTTTAGTTTGTTCGTATCTAAAATGTAGAATGAAAAATAATAGTAATGTAATAATGTATATAAAATAAACAATAAAGTGAATATGCGGATGACATATGCTTTATGTTGCAATACAACAATATGGTCCATATGGAAAACAGACTTGCAACGGAAACCTACAAAGCAGACCTGAAACTAAATATAACAAAGCCCAAGTCGATGAGAATCAACACTAGAAATTTTATTAATTTCATTTTCACAAAGAATGGAGGTGCAGATCAACATGTCAGAAGCAGAATACGAAAAGCTCATGGAGCTGGTACCTATGTGGAGCGCTGGCACCTCCATATACTTATACTACAATACAAATGTTACAATGTTACACTTAACAATACTAATGTTACAATGTCACACTTAACAATACCAATGTTAAGGCTGTCTTACCCTATTAGTGTGAAACATAGAAAATAACGAAGACAATAACAAATAAACTTCAAGTCTTCATAAATAAATGCTTACGGAAAAATATTTCCCGTATTCTGGCCAGACAGGATTAACACGAACCCTTGTGGGGTTGAATTGGGCACACACTCAGAAAGCAAAGCAACTGTGTACCAAAATAACATTGGACTGGAATCCGCAGGGTAAAAAAGAATTGGAAAGCCGGCAGAAACTTGGAGGAATACTTTCCATTATGAATTGCAAAGAATGAACATGACATACATTCTGTCAAAACGTACCGGGAATTGATCATTCGAAAAGCCCGCTTAAAAAGATTGTCAAAATTCTTTTTATCGCTAAGTTGGCACAAATGTCCTCTATACTGACGCGGAGTTTGAACGTCATCTGTCATTTAGACTGTTTACAGTGCTCGATTTGGTCAGTTCATCTCAAGTGTGTTTTGCAAATTTTACAATGGATAAAAACATCGAACAAAGAATTTGTCTTAAACTTTGCATCTGATCTTTCTGTGTCTCACGAATCAATTCGTACCATTTTAAGCAATTGTTTGATCATGAAACGCGTTGCCGCTCGACTAGTGCCAAAAGACCTGAATTTTCTGCAGAAACTCAATCGCGCAAAGGTCGCTGAAAACATGCTACAACGAGTCAATTCCGACCCCACATTTATAAAACGCATTGTAACTGATGATGAAACATGGTTATACAAGTTTGACATGCAAACCAGTCAACAAGCTTCAGAATGGCCTTCCAACTGAGCCGAAGTTAAGGTGTTTTCTTTGTTACTGTTTCTTTGATTATGAATTCTGTTTTCTTTGATTATCGCGGTGTTGTGCACTCGAAATTCTTGCCAGAAGGTTAGACAGTAAATAAAGAATATTATATGAGCGTTATGCGGCGTTTGAGAGAGCAAATTCGTCGAAAAAGGCCAGATTTGTGGAACGAAAACGCTTGGATTTTGCATCACAATAATGCGCCACCTCAACAGGCTATCATTATGAACGAATTTTGTGGCCAAAAACTCAACAAACACCATCGAACAACCACCGTATTCACTTGATACGGCTCCGGCTGACTTCTTTCTCTTTCCAAAACTCAAATTACCACTTCGAGGCACCCGTAAAACCGAGGCACCCATAAAAAAGAATTCGCGGCGAGAACTGATGTCGATTCCGGAAAATGCGTTTAAAAAATGATTTTACAATTAGATTATTCGTGGGCATAAGTGTATTATTTCGGAAGGGGCCTACTTTGAAGGTGATACAATAAATTTGTACTTATTAATATTTATTATTATATATATATATACATATATATACATATATATACATATATATACATATATATATATATATATATATATATATATATATATATATATATATATATATATATATATATATATATAAATGTGTTTAACGAATTTATTACAGAATTATTATAATATTATTAACGTTGAGCAATGTGTCCTGATACAAAAAATATTGATAAAACAAAACATTATCCCAGTGTTACAAAAATTACTACAACAAGTCAAATAATATGTGCTTTTTTTCTGGTCAAAGAAATAAGAGTATATCACTTATAGCCTTAAATTGTGAAAACGAATGCTTATTAAGAAACTTAATGAATATAAAATATTAGTATTTAGTAGAATAACCTTTTTGTTGAACCACAGCTGAGCATCTCCTTGGAATAGAGTCTATTAACTTCCGACAAATTTCAACCGATATAGAATACCAAGTTTTCTTGACTTCTAACAACATATTTTTGTTTGATGTTTTTTATTAGCAATGCCTTTTTTAAATGTTGCTAAAGACTTTCTATTGGATTTAAATCCGGAGATTGCGACGGCCAGTGCAACACTTCAATCTTATTTGCGAGAAACCATCGTTTCGCTACTTTCGCGGTATGTTTCGGATCGTTATCTTGCTGGTAGATCAACTTTAGCGGCATATTCATTTCGGCATAAGGAAGCAAAGTTTTTTCTAATTATTCAATGTAGGTTTCCTTGGTCATGGTATCTTTGATCTAATATAGTAGATCTACACCAGTACAGGAAAAGCAACCCCACAGTTTAATATTTCCCCCATGCTACACACTGTTCCTAATGTATTTTGCGGATTTAGTTCTTCATTCTTATATCGCGTTCTTCATTCTTATAACGTACCGTTTCCCAACTTATCCAAACAGATTTATTTTTGTTTCATCACTAAATAAAATATTTTTCCAATTACGGCTGTAGTTTTCTAGTTATATCTGGCAAAACTTTTTTTACTTAAATGTGGTACCTTTCTTGCAACTCTTTCATGAAGATCCATGTCTACCAATCATCTACGAATTGTCCTTGTACTGATTTGTAGACCCATTTTCCGTTTAATGTCAAACGATGCTCATTTTTTGCTCATTTAAAACTTTAGCAATAACGCATTCAAATCGCTTTAGTAGATGAGAAATAAATTTATAAGTTTTGTTTTGACTCCGCAACTGCAATATTAGACGCCTCTCTGCGGGAGTACAATGCTTTGCGCGACCCATAGTAGCGTTTAAAACTGTATGGATGCATGGACAATGTATACCAAAAATAATAAAATATTTTCGATATCAATGAACGAACAGCAAAAAATTTAAAAGCTACTCTTATTTTTTTGACACCTAAAGTTTTTATTATCATCAAAAAATATTAATCTGATAAAATAAAATAAACAAATAAGCCTCCAATATTATATTCGACTGGTAAATGACGAGGCATCGTACTAATAAAAATATAAGATATTTGAATTCATACAGTAATGAAACATTAAATATTGGTATTTTTTTTGCTAATTCTTTTCACTTTGATTATTATTTTGATCACAACTGTATGTATATATATATATATATATATATATATATATATATATATATATATATATATATATATATATATATATATATATATATATATATATATATATATATATATATATATATATATATATATATATATATATATATATATATATATATATATATATATATATATATATATATATATATAAACAAAAATTTCTTTTCAAATCAAATCTTATGACGATTAAAAATTTTCAGGAAATAAAAATCAATTGACTGAATAGTATCACAGAACAGAAACGAATAAAATTAGAATACGAGCCTACAGGCCTGCCTGTAGGCCAATGACCATTTCTTTTCATTGACTGTGACTTAACACTTCGTTCTCTGCTTTGGCCACAATTTCTATTTTGCATATAACAGTAACCCACTTCCTTTGTCTCGACCTACCTACGTTATCTAATAAATATCTCTTAATTATTTTTACAATAGTTATGACTCATTACTGAACACGATGCAACATTGTGTGGCCGAAAGTTATTCGGTTATTAAATAATATCCAGAAATTGTCGTCATATTGTCATCACGCTTGCTTATTTTATAAATAGTCGGAATGGACAGGCGTGCTATAAATACCGTTACGTTTTATTTACGTCTAATCGAAAGAAAATACGTGATTTTAATAAAAAGAATGTGTGTATTAATAAAAAAGATGATGTGGGACTCGCAGTTATAGATACCGATCAAAAAGGTTCTACCATAAAATTGAAAAGTCGGGTTTCAATTTCCTTAACTACTTTTTTAGTCTCCCATCAAGTACGATACACTTTAACTCAAAAAGATTTACCACTAAATACCAAATCACGTTTTTTTAAACTTCTCGATGCTCATTTCGTCAACCATGTCAGCACCATCAGGAGATAATTCATTCTAGCGACAATTCATCTAACGATACGCACGTAGAAAAATTTAAAAAAAATGATTTGAGTTTAATGGTAGGTCTTTTTGAGGTTAGTGTCCCACAACAAAGATTCTTATAGAAGAATTGTTCAGTACATTTGATCACTAATAATAATTATATCCCTACCCTAAAGCAGGTTTCCGGAAATTTTGCAAAAGTAGGAATTTGTAACACGGTCTTTCGGCAATTTGTGATATGGTTTCTTCAAATCATTGACACTGCAAACCGCATTTTAAGATGTACACATTTCAACCAACTTGTTAACAATGTTAATAAAGTAAAGACCAAGACCTATGTAATAAAGACCAAGTTCCGATGTCGAATAGCAAATCGAGGACACTCAAAAAAGCTCATTGTGGTTTGTGAACATTACATCATTATTACTTTCAAATCGTACCGCTAGATGGTATCAGAATCTCTAAAATATGTAATAAATCACGTGTGTTTGTAGGAAGGTTTGACATGAAGATTATTTTGTCTCTAGGTGATGAAAGTTGATGTTTTCTTTTGGCATTTATAATATTTTTGCTGCGATAAATTATTGCGGGAAGGTTTTAATAATAATTTAATTAATAATCATATAAATTATAGTTTTTTTAAATAAAACAAATAAGTAAAGTTGGCGTTGTTCGGTAACAACATTGGAATTATAAGGTAAATATTTTTTTTTATATTTGACATTTTTGCAGATATCCAATCGTAAGTTTTCTGATTATTTTGTTCGTTTTTATGCATATTTTGTATGAAAAGTAAATATGGAAAGGATTAAATAGAACAAATTATTAGATGATTATATTTTTATTCTGTTTGATGAAACTACTTCGGAAGTAGATGGAGAAGAAGCCTTGCCAGATATTGAAGATGTAGTATTACTGAAATTATGTGATGATGTGCTTGGCACAAATAAAGAACAGTCACCTAAACCCGAATATGACTGTGTTATAAACCCACGTCACACTCCCAAACCTGAATTTGAACCAGAAATAGAGAGTGTGAATCCACCACACACACCTGACCCTGATGAAATTGATTCATCTTACTCCGGTGGAGATAAAAAGGAGCGGACGGCTACATGACAAAGGGAGTCAAAAAGCAAAGTCAAAAACAAAAAAGGGCCTAAAACAAACAGAATAAAAAAACCAAGGAAAACCAGCCACAAACTACAGAACAATGGATTTTCCAAAAATGTGACTTTGTGTCCCCAGTAGGTGAATGGGGGCGATTCATGCCACTAGCTTTTGAAGAACATACAACTCCTTATGAATATTTTAAAATTTTTATTCAAAATTATATAATCAAAGAGATTTCATTCAGAACAAGCCAACATTTATGCCTATCAAAAAGATCCGGAAATTCTAAATACAAACCAGTCAGAGCTGTTTGGTATACTTTTTCAAACTGAAATTATCAAAATGGCCAGCAGGATAATGTATTGGACTACAGAATATAGAGACCTACTCATAGCGGACGTTATGCCGTGGAAAAGTTTTTTCAAAAATTATTAACTTATCTACACATTGTAGATAATACAAACCAAAAACATAGCTTTAACACAAAGCACGACACACTGTTCAAGGTACGAGCTTTACTTCAAGCTCTCTTGGAGGGCATGAAAACCATCCTAAATGAAGAATAGTGTAGATGAGCAGATGGTTCCTTTCAAAGGCCGTAACGCCATAAAACAATACATAAAAAATAAGCCGCATAAATAGAGCTTCAAAATTTTTATGAGAGCAGGATCATCTGGAATACATACATACATCACATACATTAGTATGATTTTCTGCCTTACGTGAGTAAAGGGACTTGTGGGAATTTTGGGCTCGGAATTTCTGAACATGTAGTTATGGCATTATGCCAAAGTTTATCTTCAGCTGAAAATTTTAAAGATTTCTTTAACAATTGGTTTTCTTCACTCCAATTGAGTGAAGCACTAAAGGATAACAAAATCTTATGTGTAAGCACAATTAGGAAAGACGGATTATTAGAAAGGACCGAAAATTGAAAAAAATGGGACGCGGTAGTATAGATACAATTATAGAGACTATAAAAGACATGGGAGGAAAGTTGAATATTCGCTGCTTCAGTTTCAAGACACCATATCGGCTACTTTATCCAAGTAAAATGGGTCTAAAACGGAAGAGACGTCCTAGCAATGAACAGCTACAACAGCAACAAAAAAGAAAATTCCATTAGCCCCAAGGCTAATGCCATAAATGATATTAGGTATGATAATTTGGGGTATTTGCCTGAAATCGTTGAAGAGCAGGAGAGATGTAAACTATCTCCAAACGGATATTGATTTATAACTTGATGGTGATAAACTTGGTGATAAATGTAATCTTGTGTTGTTCAAAACAAAGAAATTGTTTCAAAAACTTTCACAAAAAATAATTATTGTTTTACAAAGATGTGAAATTTTTACAGTAGGTACATTTGAATAGCCAATTATGTTATTTGATGTACCTATGTAAATTTTACTTCAATATTGTATAATTTTAAATACATTTTTAAATATGCATAACTAAAAACAAATTGATATGGTAGGTACCTTAAAAACCCAATGATGTTCCAGAACAATTAATACAAATATAATTAAGTCATTCATTTTAATTAATAAAAGTACATTTTTTTTGGATTAATAGGCCATAGTCAATAAAAAATGCCAATCAATATTTTTTTTTAGTTGTTTTCTTAATTTGGGTCAGAAAGGGTTAGATGGCAATGAAAATTTATTTTTTGTAAAAATTACTACTGCAAATATTGTTTTGCGGTTTCAAACGTTACTGTTAAAAATATTATTTATATAACTGATATTTTCAAATAAATTGTTATCCTATATTATGCCATTTCTGGTTATATTTACAAATATTTTTTACACTTTCGGTATGATTTGTTATAAACCGCTAAAAATTAGGGTGTGCATTTTTTTTTCTACTATATATTGAAAGCATACTTTGTAGATTTAACAAACATGTATAAACAGATTATGTTCTACACTGCTCACTGCAGGTGCTCGCCCTGAGTTGATGAAAACACTGCATATTGCAAAACATAAATTTGCGTGTTACAGAAAATCCATGAGTAATAGACAAAATTATCTTGACAGATTTCTTTTCAGCGTATAGTAGGTCATAAACATCCAAAAATTACTATATAACAAATATTACATGTTATTTTGAATGCCAATTGACGCCCTCAATTATCAAATCAGAATATTAATATATTTAAAAAAGTAAACATCTCACTTTATCTTAAATTTTGGTCCAAATGTATACAGATATATCTTACGAAACACTGACAAACATTTTCAAACAATTTCAACAAGTAAATTAGAATGCAATTTGGCTGTTATGGAATGCGTTCTCTCAACGACAACCACTTACCAGGAAACAAGAAATGTGGTTTGTTATTATATCTACCGCAGTATCTTAAAGCCACAGTGTCACTGCAAAAAAAAAATCTTAGAGCATTTCTGTGGATAATAATGCACTTATTAGATACTGCAATATTTTTAAGATAAATAATCATGTTTCTTATCTGAGATATCAGGAAATATTACGTTACATTTTAATAAATACATGCTGCATTAGCTCAAAAGTTTCATTTGCCTAAAACGTTTTTTTCCTATTATTTATAAAAAAATCAGCCATGTGTATAACATTATTTATGTTGTCGTGAAGTAACCTCAAATGTTACGCAAAAGTAATCAAACCACTAATGAAAAAAACCCGTTATAAAAATAAAACTTAAACTACAAGAGACACGTAAAAGTACAGAATCGAAAACTGTTCAAATATATTAAGAAATAGTTTGAATTCAGCTTTATATCTGAGATCGTCTACAATAAAAATAAACTTCGAAATGAATAGGGCATTATATCTCACCGTTCACTAAGAAGTTTCCCAGTTTATTGTCTTCGTTCTTCGTGAATCACGACACAATTAGAGTTTATCTGATTTATTTTGAAAAAACGTAAACAAAAACCACGTTAGGTTATATTTTCCGTCACGAGAAATACATACAACCTATTTAGGGTGCTTTCCGACACTGAGCCAATTTCCACAGCTGAGTCGAGATGAGTGGACGACGTTGCCAAATTGTCGTCTTTTACAGATTTTTCATATCAATTTTATGGGAAAACGATAACAACACTTACGTGTATCACTAAATTAAAACCATAATTATCAAAAAATTATAACAATTAATCACATATCAATACTGACAAATCGTAAATAGAAAGAAAATTACTTCTAAAGATAAATAAACATTAAGATATAAAGTATAACTAATGTTTAATTTCAATTAAAAATATAGGTGTACATTATTATCATCGGAATTTTAAAAGAAATTTTTAATCTGATAATTTTATATGCAGTTCAACAGCAAGAAATATAATCGTACTGAAAGCAAATTATAAAATCGTATGACGTATAGGCAACTAAACATACACATAAGTTCTATTTCCAATTTAAATAATTCCAGATATGTTATTTCATTTATTTATATATATATATATATATATATATATATATATATATATATATATATATATATATATATATATGTATATGTATATGTAGGGCAAACATTTATGATTTTATGACGTTAATAATTTAGTCGAACTTGCGAAATATTTTTAACAAATACTAAACTGTCCTGAGCCCTTAAACAAATTAGCAACACTAAACCCTAAACAAACAAACCCAGATTCATTACCACCGAATGAAGATGAAATAATTAGGCAAATCAAGAGCTTAAATATAACAAAGCTTGTAGTGAAGATGGAATCACTGCTCAACTTTTGAAATCCGCTGGTCCAGGTACAATCAAGGAAATAACCAAAATTCTACAAGAAGTTTGGTGAACCGAACGGATTCCGGAAGATTGGAAAGATGCTCTAATCCATCCACTACATAAGAAAGGAGACATAACGGATGTAAACAACTATAGAGGGATATCTCTTCTCCCAGTTTGTTACAAGATTCTATCTCAATGTCTACTAGACAGAGCACAGGGACAGTTAGAATCTAATATTGATGAATATCAAGCAGGTTTTCGACCGGGCAGATCCTGCCCTGAACAGATCCTGAATCTAAAGTTGATCCTAAGACATTAAAAACTTTAAAATAAAAATCTCGTCTGTACATTTGTGGATTTCAAAAAAGCATATGATTCTATTGATCGCGAATCTTTATTCCGAATATTGAAAGAACAAATACTAGATCTGAAAACGCTGGCAATTATTAAAGCAACATTAACTAACACAAGGTCAAATGTTAAATTCATGGGTGACATTTCAGAGCCCTTCGAAATTAAAACTGGAGTGAGGCAAGGGGATGGACTCTCGCCACTCTTGTTTAATTGTTTTCTAGAAAAAGTACTACAGGAGTGGCGCGAAAAAAAGTCGGCCCTGAATATTGGCCAGCCCATTAAACTGGGGAGAACTAACATCAAAATTGATTGTCTGGCATTTGCTGATAATCTAGCAATTTTAGTTCAAGATGTATTAACGGCACAGAAACAGATTGAAATCCTAAAAGAAAAAGCAGAAAAGGTAGGACTCCAAATTTCCTTTGAAAAGACACAATACATGACCTACAACAGACTAGGAACACCATTTCTAAAAACAAAATATCAGACGAGTCTCTCAATTCAAATATTTGGGTGAAATAATAATGGAAAATGGGTTGAAAAAAGCGGCCAATAAGGGTAGATGTCAAAAAATGGAAACGGTATTGAGACTTACACAAAATATTTACAACAAAAAATGCCTATCTAAAAACACAAAACTGAGACATTACAACACAGTTATTAAGCCAGAATGTCTATATGCTGCAGAAAAGCTCATTTTGAATAGAAAGAGGGACATCGAGGACATTGAAAAAAGGAAAAGAAAAATCATAAGAAAAATCCTAGGCCCCAAACAAATAAATAGCACAACATACCGACTTCGAGAAAACCAAGAATTCAAACAATACACAGATATACATAGCGATATGAGAAAAAGAAGACTTAAGTTTTACGGACACATAAAACGGATGAATCCGAGTAGGCTAACTAGACAAATAGTCTAAGTTTATGAAAATAGAAGTAGAGCTCAAGAAGAAATAATTAAATGGATTGCTGCAATTAAAGAGGACCTAAGATCAGCAAATATTACACAAAGTGAAATTCAGGATAGAGGCTGTTTCAGACACAAGGTTAACGTTTGGAAGGTCGGCCAGAGAGAAAAATGTAGGAAGACTGGAACAACTTGGTCTGACGAAAGGAAAAAAGCTCATAGCGAAAGAATGAAATTAGTATGGGGGCAAAGGTAGGCTAACAACAAACGCCTCTAATTGTACTTCGCGTGGTCCACTAGGGCTCATACGTGAATATTAATAATAATATATATATATATATATATATATATATATATATATATATATATATATATATATATATATATATATATATACAAATTACAAAGTATTTTCCCAAATAGTTGCTCTGCTTTTTATTATAATTCAATTCACAGAATATTTAACACTTGTTAAGAATCAGATTTAACATATTTTAAAGACTAATATAATATCCACTATTCCGAAAGATTTTTTTCAACAGATTTGAATCTGTCCGCGGCTATTTGAACAACATCAGCTGGTTGGTAAAAACTTTTAAACAATTAACGAGGCACAAACAAGCTACGGTAAATGTTTTCGGTCAAAACCAACATGATTTTCTTATGAGGACATTTGTCAGATGCTCAAAAAACGTAGTCATAAAAAATAATAGAATTTATTTTAAATATAAACGAATATTAGTAGTGGATAAATATTTAATTAAAAAAAACATCAATTTAGTTTGTACGTCCATTTTAAGCAACATTTGAACAAAGTAAAATGTATTTCGTTTGATTTGGCATTTATTGCATTTTCTATAACGAATCGATTCTATAAAAATCGCAGCAATCTGGTTTAGAGGTGTATTTATTATTTAAAAGATTTTGTGTATTGGAAATGCAAAAGCAATCATGGGATCTGATTGGTATAAATCGCTAAAACACAATTTTGTCGAAAATGAACTGTCATTAACTGAACCCTGCTTGAAAAACATACAAATTAAATTGCATTACTATGGTGTGTTAATATATACTATTTAGTATGGAAATACCATGATAATAAAACGTGTAAAAAATTAATAAATTAATACTAATTTAAGTTCTGGAACATTCTAAGATATGTCAATAGGTGAGCTTCCAGGGCTTGCTGTATGTAACACTCAACAGGTTACCTTGAATAAATACAATTATCTTATCTTTTAAATGTAGGGTTTTTGATTAAAAATATATCCAGTATGTTCCTTTAAAATTCCTATAGCACTCTAGAGATCACATTCAAGGCTGTTACAAGTATATTTCAAACTACTATCGTTATATCAAACCCGATGTAAGACGCCATGTTATGTAAGTAAAGAGCTAGTAAGACTGTGTTTATTAATTTTTGATCAAAAGTTGAAATATAAAAATAAGGTCGGAGTAAGAGCGAGTTGCCTTAAAGTTGTACCTATCCAGCCTTAAATGTATTTAAATGTTTACTTATGGGTTCTTCTATACTATTTCGACCAACTAAGTTCTAACTTTTCAAAAGTCGCAGTATAATGCGATTTGTCCAACTCTGCAAAACAAGCGGTTGTCCCAGCTTTGATCTCATTTGAAATAAATCTGGATCCAGCGAACCGATTCATTCAGTTTTGTAACGGGAAGTAAACGATGGAAGCCAACTTCGGCGAATACGGTACATGTGAAAGCACTTCGAAGCTTAGGTCAAGGAGTTTTGCAGCTACAATCCGAGACGTACATGAGAGCAGAACTTGAATAACACCCTTCAACTAGTCGTAGTAATGAAGTGTAATACTTCCCGGTACTGATCCTGCCTTTTTTTGGGTAGTTTATGAACGCCACACCATCCGGATTCCGTAAGTCTAGCTTTTCCTGCAGATGGATGCATTTTCGCTTTCTTTGGCGTCCTTTCACTTGCTTCTACACACTGTTTAGACTGCTGCTTCATCTCTGGCGAATTCATATTTATTCTACTACTATAAAATGTCGAAGAAACTCAGCAGAATCAAATTTATATAATTCTAAACATTCTGTCGACTGCGTCTTTAGTCGAGTGTTAACAAACTCGATACATATCGGAGAGTTTTTTCACACACAAAACATCATGTAAAATGTAGTTGATGCAATCTATTAAGATATTTACAATGTCAGCAAGTTCGTACAGCCTCAGTAGGCGACCATTAAATATGACATTTTGGATTTTTGTGATGATTTTGTAGATCCTAAAAGTTTTTGGGCATTCCAAACATTTATCTTCAATGGATGTACGACCACATTTAAATACAATCGGGTCCAATGTTTAAAATTTAGTAATTTATAACAGCTAGAACTTTTTTGATTTACTAGTTTGATTTACTTGATCGCCACAAACAAGCAACTAAACGCATGCATCTGAAACTTCACAGCACGCCATCTATTTTAGTTTTTCATAGTCATTTAGATATATTTGCGCCCTATCTATCAAATCCTCGCAAATGTCTTTTTACTTAACAAAAACCACCAAACTAGCAAAGCAAATCTGCCTAAAAGATTTAACTTGTTTTTCATATAATTATGTTGCAAATGTATGTCAAACAAAAATGTGAAAATCAGAGTCTTCAAGGTTTTTGTAATATATCCAAGGACAAATTGGCAAAATATTCTTTAAAAAATTAAGTTATTAATTCCGAGATTTTTCTCTAACTGGAAATTATCACAACTACAAATCTTAACAGTTTCATTAAACATTGTGAGCATTATCTTTCTTACTGAATACCCTTAATCAGGGTCTCTAAAACTTTCCAGCCTTAGGGCTATACTGATTACTCCAATAAGTTCCAAGGGCCAAAACCGATTTAATTTTCCTGCCATTATCTATAATTTCTAAACTGGTCGCCGAGTACGCGCCTTAAACGAGCATACGCTTGCTAAATTCGCTAGTCGCGGGCCGGATTTGGCCCGCGGGCCATAGTTTAGAGACAGTTACCCTAGATCATCGTCTGTGGTTCTACAACCCTTAAAGGGTCTTGATCTGTCGTAGAATGTCGCGCCATTGTTTCCTGGATTTTGTTTTCTAATTTGATATTTAAGTACCTTCATGTCGTCTAATATTTTGCCCATAAAAAGTGTTTTAGGTCTTCCTTTGGAGACTTTGCCTATTATGTGCTTAGTGGAGTAATGTCACTTGTTCTTTCAACATGGCCTATCCATCCTTCAAACTTTAATAAAAGTAAATATTTCAGTGTCCTAACATTATCTGTACAGTTCATAGTTGTATCGTCTATGCTTCTCCTCGTTCTCCTGGATTCCTCCGTAAATATATCTGAGAATCTTTCTCTCGAATATGTCTAGCAGTTTTTCATCGTTTTGTGTAGTAGTAGTAGTAGTCTTGGCTAAAAACTGATCGTGTAACTTCTGAACGACTTAACCGATTGAGGTCATATTTCCACAATATATTTGTTTTGTCGAGACGATAGTTCATAGCTATGCTAGGATCCGAAAAGTGACCCTGTAGTCAAGTTTTTAACAAATTCTATGTTTATAAAAACGCATCACGCCACCTATCGGAAAGGGCAGAACAACGTCTGCCGGGTCAGTTAGTTGAATAAACACACCAAATATCAATTATTGCCAGCAGATGGTAATGTTTTTAAATTTTTTCTCGAAGAAAAGTAACTATTAATGGTGACCTGATATTTTATTAAAAAATACATTAGAATTTGAGGTCATTCAACTTAAAAAACTGTATACTCTAAATATTCATCTACTTAACAGCTAGTTCAAATAAAACCCAAAACGTATATTTAACATTTTTATTAACAATATAATTTACATTAATTTCAATTCTTCTCTAGAAGAGTGTTTAGTCCTGCTGAAAAAATAATTTTCAGTTATATTCAGGTAACGAAATCTCGTCACACAAAAAAAATAAAACAAAACGGGTTTATCAAAAACTTAGTTTTTATTTACCTTAACTAAACTTAACACATTGACGCCGATGCATATATTTATATAAACTACTTAAATAAAAAATAATTTGAAATAAACATATATGTGAACCTACAGAATCAACATAATACTATTCATGAAAACATCGTCTAATATTGTTTCCAATATCACAGCACAGTATATAGTTTGAAAACTATTTTTTTTTTAATATAAATTTACAAATGAAATTAAATAGACAAAGAGTTTTTCCTTGTTACTTCTGCAATTAGAGCATTAGCATACAAGTAGTTCCAAAGTAACATTTCTTTATATTCATTACTCTTATTAATTTCTCTTTCGGTAATATCTACAGTGTGGTTAATAAAAATCATAAAACGAGTAAACTAGAATAACCAATAATGAATGTGTTAAAAAAGATATAAAGTACTAATAGAAGATTTTCTAATCACACTGCAGGAAAAAAACATATACTACCAAGTGATTATATCGGCAGATTTACTTATAGATAAATGTTATTTGTTTACAAACCAAAAATAAGTTAAATTCAAAAAGATTTACCACTAAACGCCAAATGACTTGTTTTTAATTTCTGAACGCGCGTTTCGCTAACGATGTTAGCATTATCAGGAGATGATTCAATCTTGCTGAATGACCTCCTGAACGCCTGTCAAGAAATTAAATTAAGTTATTTGGTGTTTAGTGGAAAATCTCTTCGAGTTTGGTGTTTCAATAGAGGCATTGATCAAAAATAAATTACAAAATGTACATAGTCTCAGTTATTTCAACGTCCATACATCTTATGAAACATTTAAACAACTGAGTTTTAAGAGTATACCTTGATAACATTGTCTATGCACTATATTTACAAAGGTAACAACTCTTAAAAGATGATGGGAAGTTAGATATACCAATTTTCTATAGTTAGCGGGACATGACACAATTGGGTAAGAACAGAAATACATTCCAAGCAAATGTCTATTTAATGTGGGGGTTATTTCTTCAAAAACCTACTTACTTGTTCGGGAATTGGGGACTGAGATTGGGCATTTTGCGATGGCGATTGGACTGTTACAGCAACTATAGGTTGACCGCTCGCAGTCTGAATTCGAACGGGACTATTCTGAAATCAGAGAATTTTTAATCTATATTACCTGTAATTATTTAAAATGTGAAATTTTCTACAAATAAATCACTTGTTCTCGCATGTCGCCTGGTGATTCTAACATGATCAGCAAAATGGGCATTAAAAGATAAAAAAAATGTTTTCAAATTTCAAAGTGTCTGCAGTTATGGCTTCGATTTCTTGCCAAATATTCTTATTTCGATTTGCCAGATTGGCGGGGTGGTTGTGATACACTTGATTTTTAATATAGCCCCATAAAAAAAGATCACATCGGGTCAAGTCCGGGGTTGGGGGAGTGGAGCTAAATGTCTCTTCGAGAAATCATTTCTCCCGGAAAAAACGGATGAACAACGGGCAAAGAGAGATTGGAAGTGTGGCAAGTGACTCCATCCTGTTGGAACCAAGTGTCTTGAGTGTATCCTTCAAATTCTTGAAGAACAGAAATGAAAAAGTATGAAGCATGTCGACATGACGCTGAGAATTCACCTTTACTCGCCGCCTTAGTCGTCTTCGGAAAAAAAAACCGGCCGATTATTCTGTATACCGACATTGAAGCCCAAACTGAGGCCTTTCATGTTCCTTTTTGGGGTTTTCTCCACTCAAGCAGCAGCAATTTTGATTATAGACATGGCCATTAAGGTGGAAATGAGAGCGCAATAGTGGCGGAATTGTAGCGGTAAAACTCGCGCACACAAAACGATGGTTCCTCTCCCGTATAATGCTGCATAATGACTAAATTTCCCTGAGTCGAACTGTCGTTCCCCTTTCTACCCCTCCTTTCAAATTTTGTACAGAGCAACCAAACATTAACAACTCTTTGGACCACCCTGTAACTGATCTTTATAACCTGTAACGATAAAATAGGGGCTATTACCCATAAGTAATTTCGCTTTTTGATAGTGAACAAAAATTTCCAATACAGTTTACAGTTTTTACAAATACAGTTTTAATCTACAATATAATTTCCATTATTGACAATCTTCACTCGTCTCTCTGACAAACTTTCAGTTCGTTTTTTTTGTGTAAAATCAGGATCGTTTTGAAATAAAATGTTCTTCGAGTGCAGTTTGATAGCTGTTGCAGTAGGAACTTTTTTCCAGGAAGAAAATGTTCTATCGATTTGAAAAGATGGTAATATGACGGTGCAGCTTCAGGAAGGCATGATGACTGAGCAAGTACTTCCTAGCCCAACTCTTCAATTTTTTCTTGGAATTACGAGATCCGCTCATTGTCATGCTGCATAATAACACGTTTTCGATTAATCAGTCTTGGCACTTTTTACAGCAACATTTTTTAGGGTGAAGATTTGGTTTTAGAGTAGGCAAAGTTGACTGTCTTTGTGTTAACCAGTGTTTTTTTATGTGGATTGATGCATAGAATCCACTTTCCTCTCCAGTAACAATCTCTTGAAAAAAAGGACCACAAATCGACAAACAATAAAAATCGCTGCTTTTAAGATATTACGTGCTTCAAAACGCGTACTTTTCGAATCTGGCTGCAAAACTTCGATAAAACATCTACTTTCCGAGATATGAACATTCGAAAATTCGAAGAATGTAAAAAATCCAATACGCTAAAAGTTTAGATATAACGCGTGTCGTCAATTGATTCTACGTTAAATGGGAGGGGGGGGTGGAATTTTTCGACAAATTGCGATATAAAATCAATTAATGGGTAATTAAAAAAAAGCCAGCTAACTAAAAAATAACCTTACAAAAAATAGTAGAAACAAGGATCGTTCGAAATGTTATCGACCTGAAAAAATAACAACATTTCCAGAAAATCAATACATTTAGACAACGTTCCAACTTTGTAATACCCTCAACGTAATGCGATTTGTCCACCCCTGCTAAATAAGCAGTTGGTTCTAACTTTGATTTCGTCGTTTCAAGTGAATCTTCGGGCGGAGAGCTACTTCTTCAGAGTTAGGAGGCGGAAGTAAGCGCTGAAATGCTCTAAAATGAAGTATTTCAGCAACCAGAGACGTGAGCGCACGTTTAACCTGAATATCACCCATGGTGAAACGTAATACTTCCCGCCCAGCCTTTTGCCAGGTACTCTTTGAGCACCACAAGAATCCCAGAAAACCGTAGCCATGACTATTTCTGCAAATGAAAGCGGTTTCGGTTTCTTTGAAGCACTTTCACCTGCTTACACCTACTGTTTGGACTGCCGCTCGACTCTGGCGCGTAATAGTAAATAGAAACATTACTAAATCGCATTTTAATAAGTCTAACCAATCTTAAGAAGTGTTTATTCAAATACGTATTTGGTCGATTGTTAACAAACAGGAGCAAAAAGCTGGACCGATGTTCGACTACTACGTTAAAATTGTCCACATTTATACAATCGAAAAACTCATTGTACGCCAATTGAGTTTAAATCTCCAAAGATAGAGTACTTTACTGCTTGCACTTCTCCAAAAGCTAGTAACTAAATGCACAAGTGTGAAACTTCACAGCACGCTATCTAACAGTACTTGCGTCATCTTTGGCAGGTTGAAAAATTTTCGAATGAAGCATTAAATATTAAGTGACATAGAAATTGCAATATTAAAGAATCACAATTTGTAAATAAATGTGCAGTATTATTTGATAAACACTTTTTGTCTGACTAAAATAATGTATTTGCATTTCTTTCTGGTTTTACAATATATACTATTTAGTTTTAGCGATATTAAAATACCAAGGCAAGAATAGTCGGAATTTATTGCTAATTAAAAATATTTGAACCATTGAGGTTCAAATACCGGGAAGATAAAACAATCGATATTGAGATTTATGAGCATAGTAAGGCGTATGTACAAGGTTAAATCCCCACAAAATGATTATCGTGCAAGAAATGAAGGATTATCCAGATCATCATTGATGAATAATGACGTGCATATTCATCAAAACTATGGTTAATTAAAAAAAAAAGGCCATTACTTGGCGTCCGATTATTTTGGATTGCATAAAAGACAACTTCGCGGTTCAAAAATTACAGTGTATTTTTAGTTAAGTGTAGTAACATCATCCTAAACAAACAAGAAATTAATGAATCCACAAGGCTATCCCAAATTATTCATAAACGAACACTAAGATTCTTAGCCACTTTGAATGCAGGGATAGCAGTATCCTAGAAAGACTAGTACTGCAGGGATGGATAAAGGATTCTAGATCATGCAGCAGACCTCTAAAAAGATGAACATAGCAAATTAAAGACTTAACTAGTACATCTTCAATATGCAACTAAAGCCAGAAATAGAGAACATTGGCGAGAAGTAGTCCGAAAAAGCCACAAACAGAATGAGTTTCTATAAGTCACGGTTCTTCTTTGAAGAAGAATATAAAGAAAAGAGAGAGAGAGAGCATCATTGATCCATGTTTTTGACGAAAATGTTCATGTTCCAGCAAGATGAAAACATGGCCCATACAGCCAGAGCTTCAATGGGTATTCTATGAGTCATGGTTCCTAATTGCACCATTTTACAACCCAGGGAGATTCTCTAGCTTCCTAGTTTGACAGATTTTTCGATGTACGATTTTTTATTTCGCATTAGTTCAAGTAAAGTGTATACGACGAGAATGCACTAAAATTAGGTGAGCTAAAAGCCATTCGTCAAACAATCAAGTAACCATAACTACACAAATCTATGAATGGCATATTTAATCTATGAAATATGATACCTGTCTCACAGCTACATTCTGACTTAATGCTGCCGAAACTTGGGACAAGAGAGCCTGTTGCGAAGTACTGGTAGCTCCTTGAAGCTTAATTCCAGCAATTGTAGTGGCACCTTGGGGCCTCAAAGCTGAACCCAAACCTTGAGAAGTGGCTGCTACAACCTGACAAAAACAAAAGGATAATGTTAACTCTTATTTGTCTACACAAAAATGTCAAACCTACCTGAATAGTCTGCTTTGTTCCCTGTCCTGTATTGACAGGTATTACCCTAGGTGTACCTTTGGCCAGGACTACAGGACCTTGAGAAACATTTAAAGGCGTTCTGATGACTTGTTGAAATTGCTGAACTGTCATGGCGGTTGGTAACGGTTTCGATCCAACTATCAATTGAGTTTGAACGTTACTCTTCCCACCTACCTGAGCAATGCTAAGTTTTTGTGCGCTAGCTAATTTTTTTTGTGTCAATAGTTGTTGTTGGATTTGCATTTGTCGAAACTGTTGTGGTGTAGTACATTTAAGTGAGGGAGCTATGCTCTTCGCACCTGGTGTTGTTAAAGTTACGCCGGTAACAGGAATAGTTACTGTCTGGGTCACTGAAATAGAATTGAATAATAAGAAATTTAAACAAAGAGAAATTGAGGCATGTACCTCCTGAAGAACTAGAAACTGTTTTAACTAATGTGGCAACGGGACTTCCAGAACTACTAGCTTGTTGAAAAGCTTGGGCAAAAACTTGAGGTGATAACCCATGAATGGTACCGCCTGAATTGCTAGTCTGAAACAAAGACATAAAATGAGAAAATACTGCAATAAAAATGAAAATGAATGTTTCGCCTTACTTGAACAACATTCGCTGATGCTAGCTTTTGTTGTTGTAACTGATGTTGTTTTTTGAGGAGTTGAGCTACCTCACTTTCTGTAACTGTTCTGGTTACTCCAGTCTTACCACCCACAGTAACCGTTCCTTGCCTGACGAACTGTGCTCTGGGTTGAGCCTGAGTAAACTGAACCACAGCTTGCTGCCCGCCTATCGTTACAGTTGACGTTTTTGCTCCCTACAGACAAAAATTGTTATAGTATACACAAATTAAATTATAATAAACTTGATTTTACCTGTGTTAAATTATTGGCTAGCCTTAATTGTGACTTCAAAGATGCTTGTCGAATCATTTGAAGTTGAGCCTGACTTAATTGTTTACTCGACACACCGGCATTTCCAACGACGGTTTTGGTTTGACCAGACGCTCCAGCCGTGACTATAAGTCGTTGTGTGGCCGCTTGAAGCTGAGCTGGACTTAAACCAGAAACAACGGTGGAAGTCTGCAGAGGGGAGGCAATAATCCTTTGCGGTCTTAACGTACCTAAACAAAAAATGTTAATATACATTTTGTTTGTAAATATATTAAGACTAATGATACCTCCAGACTATAAATCACACTAAACAGTGACTATCTGAGAATGTAATAGCGTTTGATTATTTCTTTTGAATTTTTATACCCACATATTTTAATATATAAATTTAAATTCAAACTTCAATCTATATTTTATTGATTTGTCCGCTACTTTGTGATAGTTCATTTTTTAAAAAAGGAATAAAACAATTTTTTACTTTCTTATGTATCACTTTTAAACCTTACTTTTAAAGTAGTGTTTGAGAATGTAAAGTCCTTTTTACGAAACTATAGTCACACAAATCTTGTTTAAAAATAAAAGTGATAGATAAAGTAAAAAATTGTTTTATTACTTTTTTAATCTATATTTTGTTTATGTTATCCGTTTAAAACCCTTTTTACGGAACAACCATTGTCATAATAAATTTGAACATGTATAATAATGTTAAGCATAAGAGATCATTATATAACGGCAGATATCCCCTCAAGCAGCATAAGAACCACTTTACATCCAAAGAGGGTTATGCTATGCATTTGTTGGGACTGGAAGGGAATAATAATATTTTATGAGCTATTACCTGAAAACCAGACCATTAATTCGGAAAAATATTGTTCACTACTGAGTGGATTAAAACGAGCAATCGATCGAAAGTGAGTTAAATTAGATAACAGAAAGGACATTGCATTCCATCGAGACAACTAAACTACACGTCTTTGGTCATCCGACACAAACTTTCACAACTTGACCTGGATGTTTTGGTCCATCCACCGTACTCTCGGGATCTTGCGTCCTCCGGCTACAATATATTTAGATCGCTTCAAAACAGCTTAGATAATAAAAACTTTACTTCCTTGGAAAGCTTAAGAATTCACATAAATCAGTATTCACATAAATCAGGATATTGCTATTATGCAGCTACCAGATAGATTGAAATCGGTCATGGGACAGAACAGTACATAATATACTGACTGAATGTAATTTTTAGTAAATATGATTTTTGTTCAATTTTTCTCAGAAAAATGAGACCAACTATTGCATCAACCAATATTTAATTGAGGGACTAAATCAAACTTCACCTTTGATTAAGTCTGACCATAATTCTTGTATAAGTTTATTCCTCATAATATCAATAGAACATCTAAAGATGCTTAACCTAATAAATATTTCCATAATTTTATCCTCTACTAAATATTTAATTGATCCATGTAAATCAACTTACTTGGAGATGTTCCTGGTGTAGTAGTTACAACTGTGGTGGCAGTAGTTACTACTGGTGACTGTGACACTATGACTTGTGTGGTGGGTATGGCAACTAAAGGTACTCCAGAAGTAGATTGCGATGTTTGATTCATTGCCGCCGACGTCACTATCGACCCTTGATTCTGTTGACTTTGCTGTTGATGTTGTTGGTTAGCAAGAAGGGTGGCTTTCATCATTTGTATCTTGGCCATTTGTTCTGGAGTCACCGTTTTCTTTTCCTTAGCTATACGTTCAGCTCTTCTAGCTGCTACTTCCACTGGCGAAATGGGATGTTCCAGGTCGATGCCGCAGTCGTTCAGTATCGGTGTGCTTTTAGTTTTGTTCATCAGCGGATTGTTTACGACCGTTCTTGTAGTTGGCATGCGTTTGTTCGTTATTGATTTCAGTATATCGAACCTGCACAAATAAAAATGATTCCAACATATTAATGTAAATCTTGTTTTTCGAATTAACCTGTTAACCAGCATTTGCGAGAAAGTGGAATTGTTGTCTTGTGTATACAACTGGGAAGTTCGTATCGGCGGTCTTGACTTGTTCGGTAGGGCCATCTTCTGTAATTGTCCTGACTTTTTTTTCTTTCTGATAGCGTTATCCAATGATCCGTATTTACCCTCTTCGCGATGCATCAAATGACCTTCGTATCTTAAAAGAATATATTAGATGTACCAATAAATAATGTCGTTTTTTTCAAAATTTAAACTTAATATAACACAATACCACTACGTTGTACAAGGGTTTTTGATTATAATAATAGTTGTAACAATAATAATAACTAACCTGCATCTGCTTAGAATACACGATTGTAGGATGCAAGGAGCAGTCATAAAGCAAAACGAGCACGAACACCAATTGTTCTACCAGCGCGTGTTCGCTTGTCGGAGAGTGAACACCTGACTGATTATTAGTTCCCTGGGGGTAACTAGTCCCCTACCGGGCGCGTCCCCAGATGGTGTATAGAGGAACGCTTCACAGATATGGGTGGTACTGAGGAAATCAAATACCCAGGGTGAACTAAAACTAGTTCAGATAGGCGTCTGATTTCAGAAAAACGGCCTTTCAGCATCGGACTAGTAATATGGGTACAAACCTGTTTCGCGTCTTTCGCGTCTCGTCACAGGTAACGAGTTGCTGAAGTAGGGATGTCGGAGACTTGTTCGTAGGAGCTTATCCTACAAACCCAATTTTGGAATAATAACAGAAAGGAATAATAAAAATCTACAGGGCGGCGAGGAGCTGATGGCTGGCTCCTTTCGGAACCGTCGGGAAGTACTGCCTGTTAGAGTAAATTGTGGACCAAACAGCGCCAATCTCCGAAACAAAACTGCAAAGTCAAGCATCGAGAACGGACGAGAACCAAATCGACAAATGAGTTTGGTAACTACATAATGTGAACCTGCCCAAAATGTCACTCGAAGCAGACGTATGCGCTGGACAAGAGTAGAAAATGTAGAACTCATGCGTGCATACTATAAGGCGAAGTGCAACTAATCGTGGCGAAGATTTTTTAAACTATAGAGTAAGATTTTACAACTTATGGAAAGAGGTTAAACCCGAAACACAAAAAATGCCCAACAGCTTTCCGATTAGGTACAATCAATAGTTAAAAGAAAAGTCTTATCTGAGGCGGAATTAAACGAAATTAAGAAATAGTTAATTCTAGAGACTCTACTCAGAAACGAAAATAACAGTACCAGTTATTCACAATAACCCAAATGAAACAGATCTTTCAACAGAGGCCGTTGAAGTTTAAAAGAGAATATGCATACAATACCAGGAAATGCCTATTGAAAGTCGACCTCCTGTGCCAGAACTACAGTACTCCAGAAGATCCAAATATTATGTTTCACAACTCAGCCACATATTGAAACAAGATATCAAACAATATTTCAGATGGACGCAGACTAGCCTGGAGGGGATGGATAGAGAGATCAGAGTCAGTATGATAAAACACAGATGTCACCACCTAAAAGCATCAAATAACCGCCTATATATACTAAGAAAGGCGAGAGGAAGAGGGCTGATCAATATTGAAATGCTACATGGAGCTCAGGTAGCAAAATTGTTCAATTACTTTACCCAGAAACGGACTAAGCTCCATGATTCAATTTGTAGATCAGACATAAACATCTCATCTTTAAATGTATCAGCTACAGAGTCGTCTGAAATGATGAAAACGATAAATCAGCTAGAACTAGAATGGGGAAATAAGATACTACATGGTAGATATGCTGTAGAGCTTAACAACGAACACGCGAACAAAAAACTTTCTAAGCTTTATTTAAAAGGATATTTATGGCCCGAAACTGAGGGTTTTTTGGAAGCTATCCAAGATCAGGTATTATCAACTAGGAATTATAGGAAATATATATTGTAGCAAGAACTCCAATCAGATAAGTGCAGAATGTGTGGGTAAACCAATAAGACTATTCAAGATATAGCCTCTGCATGTACTTACTTGGTTCCGAGAGATTACTTAATCCGCCACAATAAAGTTGCAGGCATATTTCATCAGTACATATGTAAAAAGGAAAACCTCCTCAAAACATTAAAACCCTATTATGGGTACAACACTCAAGAATTAGAAGGCAACAACACAAAGATCTACTGGGACGTGAACGTCGTTACAGAGAAGTCCGACATAACAGGCCCGATATCCTTGTGATAAAATATGCAGTAAGGGAGGCGTATATTATTGATATTAGTATACCATTAGACGAATAAATAAATAAATAAATAAATAAATAAATAAATAAATAAATAAATAAATAAATAAATAAATAAATAAATAAATAAATAAATAAATAAATAAATAAATAAATAAATAAATAAATAAATAAATACAACGAGTTGGCTGTAGAGTTAAAAAGTAAGATAATAATACTTACATTCTAACTAAATATATTGAAATTTTGTGTGCATATTGTAATATCTTGAAAAAAAAAACAGGTGAACCCTATAAAAATGGAAGTGCAAAGTGTGGATAAGTTCCATATAAGATATTCAATACTTTATGAGTTTCAAAAGCACAACAATGCCACTAATGCAACAAGTGCTGTTTATCCTGCTGCCTTGGATAGCAGAAAGTTTCCGTTGATTTAAAAAATATGAGGACGGTAATTTCAATCTTTTCGACGGTATAAAATTTGAAATCAAAAAGCCTAAAACTTCATAGTCCACAATACAGCAGTGTTTAAAATAACTGAATAAAGTGCAGAGAAAAGAAATGTGGGTGCCATATCAATTTTCAGTTGAAAACAAAATGTAATGTGTAACCATCTGCAGAGCACTTTTGTCCAGATTAGGCAGATTCTTTTCTTCAACAAATTGTTACTGGAGATGAAAAGTGGATTTTATACAGTACACACATAAGAAAAACCAATGGTTAACAAGTGAACAAGCACCTTTGCTCACTCAAATCCAGATCTTCACCCTAAAAAAAGTGATAGTAAAATAATTTACTATGAGGATGTGAATCTGAATGAAACAGTAAGTGCTGACTATTAGTATGCTCAACTTGATAGACTAAACATGGCATTAATTAAAAAATATACAAGATTGATGTGAGTGATTGAAATTCCACATTCTTTGTGGGAAAATTTATCCCACTGCGGCAGCTATCAAACTGCACTCGAAGAAAATTTTACTTCAAAATCACCCTTACTTTTACAAAAAAAAAAGGGAACAGAAAGTTTCTCAGAGAGATGGGCGACGCTCGTCAATAACCATGGAGATAATAGTGTAGACAAAAAAAGGTATTGTACCTATTATTAATTTTATTATTTAAAAATGTTTTCTAGATATATTTGTAAAACATAAACAGTAACAGCAAATAAGTCGCATAAAATATCGCCCTCGAAATGAAGGCGTAGAAAAAGCAAAACATGAAAAGATTTTCATAAATATATTACCTTTGTCTGCATTGTTTTGCAGAACGATACGTAATGGAAACAGTATTGACATAATCCGCTACAAAATCCCAATTTGGTGTTTGGCCAGGCGATACAACGATCAAATCTATGGGTAAACCCTGAAATGATCGGATAACTTTCAGCAGTGCCATATCCTCGTGTATAGTCCAATTGTGGTAAACAGATTGTTCGATGGTCGGTTTTGAAGACGTTGGTTTTACAGATACCGGAATTGGCGGCCTTATTAACCCATGGTATTTTTGTAGTTTTAAATCTCTTCTCATCTTCATTAAGGCCGGCGAGTGAAAGAGGGATTTTGGAGCATTGGACGTTTCTTCTTTTCTGGGAATTTTTAGGGGACGTCTGTAGTCCATGCTAAAGTTTCCTTCCAGTCTTCTTTTCGCTTCTCGCTTTACATAGATAGGCGGTAATTGTGATTCCTGCATTATATGGTTGTCGTATAAAAACGACATACTTTGATCCATATAGACGTCTGTATCTTGTTGTGGAGGTGTCGGTGGACACCACATCTAACAAAAAACAGATATTTTACGTCAAATTCATTAGATATTTAAACAAGCGGTCTAAAAAGAAACCTTTCTCGAAAATCTAAGATATTCAAACAAATACACCAATCAAACCGGTACACCAGTTCAACATACAGTAGGATACAAGTAAGATAGGTATAATAGGACCTCTGTATAAACGGATTCACTTATCACTGATTCAAAAAATATATTATGGCCGTTTCAAAAATCTCTAATAAAAACAAATCTACTGGAGTAGTCAAAGCAAACAGAAAATTTGGAGCTAGTTTTTCCATTATTCCCCAATCTGCAAAGTTGCAGATACAGTGTATAATGTGTTAGTTAAGGCAGAAAATAATTTAAATTTGTAGGTGGAAGACATGACTACAAAAAAATTTGAAAACAGAAGTGCAAATAAAATCATTTAAGGAAAGTAAGGGCAAAATGATTTCATGGACAAACTGCACGAGGTCTTTACCAACGAGGAATTCGATGATCTTGTCAAATATTCTTTAGAAGAGAATGACAGTGAGGATAAAAATTCACAAGAACTGCTAACATGGACGTTTGAAAAATTGTCTACGATATTTTCAACGATTTAAACATTAAATGAACAGATAATGGATTATGATCCAATAATGGAACACAGGAAAAAATATTCGCACTATAACAGAAAAATATGCTTACTGAAATGAAAAGACAAAACGACAACTTCCAACGAAAGTGTTTTTTAAATCGTCGGCAAGGGCATGGATGATGTTCCGCCGGTCTGCCTCCGAAGATGAATAAATAACTAGATAAAGGTGTTTTAATCTCAATTGATCCCGTCTAATAAGAATAAAAATGTTCCAAGATTTTATTAACGATCCTATTTGCATGTATTCTACATGATTATTACGCGAATTAAATGTTATTTTTGTGATAACAAAAAATTGTTTTATAATATGTATCAACTTAAAATATAAAATATATTGCACATTTTTCTTTGTTTTTCCAATTTTAATAACCTCAGCCCGTTTAAAGTGTCCGTGAAAGATTGTAGAAACAAACCCCCGCTGATAAGGAGGTCCTAATGTATTCTGAGACGTTTACATTTAGCTCAACAAAACTCGACCTTGTTGCACAACACACTCTCACGCAAGATCTCCACCGTTTGTCAATTTATTGTCTTAAAAGATAGATAGATATATTGGGGATATATAAATCTGGGCTATTTATTCTATTAATCCCAGGTATTCACATTTTATATGAAAGGAATCGCTCGACTACAAGCGCATTATTGAGTAATAACTGTGTCTACAGTACCGAACTTTGAATACGATACTAATAGCTTATTACTCGATCTAAACATGATATTGTTTCGGAAACTACTATTTTTTTTTCTTCCCATATAGAATATTCAGTTTCTTTTTAGACAGCAATATTTTAAAAATTGCATGTATTATGTTAACAGTCGTAGTTCTATATGATATAAATGTTTTAAACTTCAAGGGCTAGTTAAAAAAAAATGTTTAAGATTCAAACTCAAAAAAACGTATTATTAGTATATTATATTCTAGCGAGGTTGGTAAAGATGGAATTTGGGGAATTCGCCAGTTCATGAATATCGGAAATGAAGTAATTTCCTGTAAAAACCAATAAGTTGCGTGTAAAAACTATAGGACATAGGCGCCTTTGTTTTAATTTAAGAGGTTTTATTACTCTATTTCTCAAAACAAATTTGCAAATATAGTTTTGTTCTGATTCATTATTACTGATCTTTATGTTTGTTGTTGTTGACATAGAAGCTGCGAATTAATACCAACATACGTCTAACGATGATAAATCCTTGTAAATGTACAAATTATTATACAGTAAATATTTACCAACAGTATTTTACTACTTTCAACAGCCGGTTTTTTGTTCGCAGTATAGCCCAAGAACCAGTGAAGAGTGTACATATGTTAACACGTTTCAATTTTGCTGTGTGTGAATAAATAAAAATCTCTAAACGCCAAGGTTTGGGGGTGTTATTCTTTCAACGAAGTGGACCCTCTAGTATTTTTAATGCTACCCATTATTAAAAACATTTATTACACATTCTCCTAATACTTTTTACACAAGTAAAAAACCGAAAAATTTAAGTTATGTTTAAATTATTTTTTAAAGATTAAAGCACTTCGTAGTTTCAGAATGTTTGATATAAAATAAAAGATATTGAAGTTTGTGTTTAGAACTGTTTGTTAATTGTCACAATTCATCCCTTTTATTAGCTGACCTAAAGTTTTTGCACGCGCCTTATTTAGATTTCATATAGTTAGTGTATCATATTTAATAAAAAATGTATATTCTAAATACCATAAAGTAAATATGAAATATGTAAATATACAGCATATTGAAACTTACATCAAGTAAAAACAGAAAATAGTCTCACCAACAAGATTGGAGAGGAAAAACACAAATTGACATGATATAACCAAACTACCAATTTCAACACGTATTGTCATAAGATATTAAAAAAAAATAGGAGAATTAATCAAGAAAAATGATACACCGTTTCATGACGCCAGACGTCCGAATATTCTATAATTATTAGTTTTATATATTTGATGGAATATGATATCGCAAAAGGTTTTAACGAGATTTTTATCATACTATCAGCCTGATCAGATATTAAAAAATACTTAACTAAATCTTAGATATAGAGACTTTCTGAAGCATAGAATCATGAAAATTTCATAAATATGGGAAGATGTTTTAGACAAAAAATGTATAAGCCCTGTATTTTCATGTAATAAAAAAAAGCAAACTATTTTTCTGTTTGAAAATTGTTTTTCCAAACGAATAAAAATTGTACGAAAGCCAACGTAAGCATTAAAAATAGACGTGTTTTTAAAGATCCAATTTTTTCTATAACAATCTACTTACCGGCATTTGTTCCATTGTGTTATCGGAAACCCAAACCTGAAAACAATACACAATAACTTCTATATAAAAAAAATTCTATTATTTTTTTATCACTATTAACCTGCGACCTTAAAACGTGGATAATAAGGAATATTTAAGGATGACTAACTTACCTTTTTTTCAATGTTTGGTCAAAATGCTTCGATTTTAAAGCACAAAAAATGGGAAGGGATTGAAAAGGTCGCAGGTTTTGATAAAGAAGCCCCCTTGCTCATGTCCAGCGGGGCAAAGTTTTGGTGCCCTGCACTGCTGAGGACATATGAGCAAAGAGGCACCAAAACCCGCGTCCGTTTCCGCAAAATAAAACACGAGCACACTTGCAAGAGAACTTCTTTATTTTTTATTTTTATCTTTTTTTAAGTCGTTATACTAGTCTTATTTCAAATATGTACATGGCCAGTATAAGAAAACTGTTCGTGTTGACTTGACAATGCCCGAAAATCAAATTTAAACTTTACATTTGTTGAAATTACAGATTTGTATATGAAATGTATGTACACAAAATGAGATGCCAGTTACCCTCCCTGTCACGTTTTCAGATTTTTTTTAACTGATAATGCATTCACATAAAAAAGTATAAATAGTTTTTGCTGAAATAAAGCAAAAAGGAAAGTAACGAGACACCAAAATGAACAACAAATAATATATTTAACATTTAATCAACCAATCAAGCAAATATTATTTTCGTTTATAACAAACGTGACATATACACTTTCACACCATATAATTTACAATTACTCATAGTAAAAATTAATAATCCTGTAAAAAAACTAAACTATTAATATTTTAGTATATACAAATTGGATAACTATATATCACATCATATTCACATCAACATTTCATATATACATTCATTACATTTAATTTTACTTTAATCAGATTCTTTCACGTTTTCATCAGTTGTTTCAGTATGGGCAGCTCTTACTTCATCTTTAAGCGCTTTAGCTGCAGGCGATCTTGTTACCCAAGCATCTAAAGTCTTATTATGCAAATTTTTACTATATTTTCTATAGGATTTCCTTGGCTCAGGAGTTTTAAAATGAGTGGAGATCTTACTGGGCTTAACTTCATCAATCCCATTACCCAAATTAGTTAATGAAATGTTAGTGGCAATATTTTCTTTGGGCGTTTCTAATTCGTCAGATTTCTTATCTTCCTCTTCTTCACACAAACACGCCTGATCAACATGCTCGGAATGATTCGTTTCGTTGATTGAATTTTCCACATTATCGTGTAAACCATTTACTTCATTTCTAGAAGCATCTTCATTAATAATCTTGGAAATCTCATCTTGCTTAATACTTTCAACATGGTTCTCTTCACAAGAACTTTCTACTGTATTTACATCCTCATACCGATTATTTTCATCAGTTATTTCAGAACCATCCGGGTCTTCAGATTCATTAGGTGGTATTTTAAATTGTCTGTCAGCCATTATATCATTTAAAACTACTTTACATACCTTTTTTTGTGATTTAACAATTGCATCTATTATATCTTTATTGGAACCAGTAGTATCTTCTGTGACATTTGTTTCATCACAATGATTTATATTCAAAGATTCAGTTTCATCAATATGGTTTAGTTCAGATATGCCACTTTCTGTTCCATCAATGTTTGGTTCAATATCCTTATATTGTATTTCCTCGAAATGTTCTTTCCTAGGACGACCACGTTTCCGGACCTTTTTAATGCATTCCTCTTCAGAAAGCTTTGCTTCATCATCCGACAAAGATATCGGCCTTTTAAGATACCTTTTATGGTCTTTCTCGCATATTTCTTTAGTTAAACTAGTAAATTTAGTATTCTTAACTGGTTTCACACCAGGTAAGATTGGACTTACATCCAACGTCCATAAATTGATGGTTACAGTACCTCTCGACCTAGTCCTAGGTGAATTGTGATCAAAGATATTTGTATTGGAACTTTTCAGTTCAGAAGTAGTTGAATCAGATTCAGAAACATTGCTGTCCATTGATGATTCATTGCTCTCGCAATTATTTGTTATTACACTTTCTTCTTTAGTATCCTCTTTTAAGTCCACCACTTCAACATCCTCACTTTTACTATTATTACAATTAATAGGAACTTTTTTAATTTTGGGAGATTTCAAAATTTTCGATTGAACTATCGTCCTTCTTTTTAAACCTCTTCGTTTAATTAACATTTTATGAGACTTACTTAGCTTTTTAATTTTTGTGCTAACCTGATTTGTAGCGTCCTCGCGCGTGTAAGTGATCATATCACTTTCTTGCTCGAGTTCCCGAACTCTTCTTTTTTCTTCCTCTCGCATTGCAGCCATTCTATTCTGTTCCCATTCGCGTTTCTGTTCTTCAATTTGTCTTTCGGCCGCTGCTAGCTGTTCCGCAGACCAAGCAGATTCAGTTTGTTCAATAAATTTCATGGCATACTTTTCAATAGGTGACAACTAAAACAAAGAACACATTAAAATAATATTGTTAACTAATCACATCTCATCAGCATCTTCTCTAATTGATAACTACTTAAGAATTACTGAATCATAGACCTACAGCTAACAAAACTACTTACTCCCTGAAGTCTGAAAATCTAAACTTATTATCAAAGGAACACAAAAGTTATGATTTATAAAACACTCTAGCAGCACGCTAGCAGTATTTGGAAGCTAGCTAGTAAGGAAGTCGGAGAATGAGTTATAACTTCAAACTCAAACAATGATATAAAGAGCTAGCTATTGTAGACTTTTAGGGTTCAGCGACTCAGATAGGCAGGACACTTGGCGAGAATGCCGAATATCAACGAGAATCCTGGAGGGATAAATAAAAGTAACAAAAAAATAGGTAGAAAGTCACAGTGGCAGAACAATGTAAGAACAAATGCTGAAGGACTATTCTATATCAAGAACTGGCAAGGGGATGCTGAAGATCATCGATCCGTATGGAGGCAAAGGTTGAAGGAAGTCAAGGTTCACTTAAAGTTGTAGAACCAGATGAAGAATAATCATAAATTTACAATATACATTCTTTAACAGGAGGATGGGGGGGCAAAGATGCCTGGCTGGTAGCACCATAGGAAGAAGAAATTATCCACCTGAACCATTACAAAACAATAGAAAATAATAACAATAATTAATCAACTTACTTTTTCAATTATATTATTAATTTCTTGTTCAGCTTTACTGATTTCTGGTTCCCGTTCTGGTTCTTGATCCAATGGAATGTTTTCATCAAATTCTGCCAAGTCTGCAACCGCTTCAGCTTTGGCTATCTTGGCCGCCTATAATGATAGTTTAAAGATATCTGCAGTATCAGTTAAATAATGCATACCTGAACGTCTTGATCATCTTCACAAGCGGCAAGAGCATTTTCCAGGGCACCGATCGCAGTCTTTTCGTCACTTTGAGTTGTTGCTGCTTCAGAAACTTGTAACTTATCTTTACGGTTTTCTACGATATCAGACATACGTTGAGCCGCGGTCTCCGCATTTTGATCGATTGTGAATAGATCCTGAATTGTACTCTATAAATTAAGAATTAAATATTTAATTATAACGATTAAAATTAATTGTTTTGCCCGATAAAGGTGTAGGGAACTTACGCTCTTAAAGTATGCTGTCGTAAAGTTTCCACCTTCAATAGCCAAATCACCAAGTAACCTCTTTTGATTGGCTTTCTTAAGAATATTCTCTTCTATCGTCTTTTCACTAACCAATCTGGAAAATAAAGATGTCCATTAGAAAAGATAATGATGCAAAACGAAATAGATTAATAATTTTCATTTTTTTTTCGAAATACACTAAAATTTCTCAAAATTTGTTAAAGCAGTTCTTATAACTTTCAAACTTCTAGCATCATCTAGCGGCTCCTGGTTTCAACATATTAGTTGCCTCTTCCCTGTTTACCGCTGAGTGCACGAAAATTCAACCAGTCGCATTCTCCAATGGAGAGATTCGGTATAATAACACAACTATATCAATAAAATATAGCTCTCAATCTCTGTGTCAGTAACATTCATGCATATTTTCTATTTAGAAATAAAATGCTTGGTAAGTTACTTATGATTTTCTTCCTTACAAACAGCAATTTAATAATTATGTTATTAGTCACAGTAAAAGGAAGTAAGAAATGCAAAGTCTTTATTTTGAGACTGACCTATAAATATGGACATCCCTAGTTTGACCAATCCTGTGACAACGATCTTGAGCTTGAGCGTCCATCGTTGGGTTCCAATCAGAATCGTAAAATATAACTGTATCCGCACCTGTCAAGTTCACACCTACACCTCCAGAACGCGTTGACAAAATAAAAGCAAATATTCTTTTATCTCCATTAAATCTTTCCATCAATACCTTAAATATACATCAAACCATAAGATGCAAATTTAAAAAAATAATTAAAAAAAACTAACTTGACGCTGATCCACCCTAGTTGTACCGTCCAATCGTAAATAAATATGACCATGAAAATTGAGGAAGGCTTCTAATACGTCCAACATTTTCGTCATCTGAGTGAATATAAGAACCCTGTGGCTTTCGGTCTTAAGATTTCGTAAAAGTTTATCGAGAGTTTGAAGTTTCCCACAATCATACTGAATAAGTCGAGGATCAGGGAATTGAGTAACCATAGCCGAAGCTATATGGTGTAAAGGCGTAGCAGGTCTTGAAAATAGACGTTGTATTAACTGTTTTTCTTCTTTCCGCATCCAGTATTCGCTAGGGGGCGGATGCCAGACACGAATTTCAGATTCGTTGGCTTTCACGGCAGGTACATAGAATATAAACCTAAAAATAGAAATTTAATAGTACCTCAATACATCAGATATTACTTCTAGTTTTACCTATCACAAATATCTTTCAATTGATCAATTCGTCTCTCGGGAGAATACAAAGATTTACTTAAGAATTCGCTAGTTTCATCGGTGAACTTAGAAAATAAAGAGTTTAAACAATTGATGTATCCACCAGACCAAGGATCAATTTGATTAGGTTTGTATATTTTTATCACATCTTGGAAATCTTTACCATAAAGAGGTAGAGCTAAACATCGTCGCTCATTGATACGTGTCATAAGTTGCAGTCTTCTTTTGTATTCTACTTTCGAATTATCCTTTAAAAAAATTGAAAAAAACAATTATTTAAGTTTTCCGATCAATTAAAGTAGATTGCATTGTTACATACAGTTGCTTATACAGTTACTGTGAAACAATAGTACAATGTAATAATTAATATAGCTTACAATTGTTTAAAAAAAATAAATGAAAACACTTTCCAAGGTAAACATGTATATTTGGAAACTTATCTCAAAGCAGATTGCGAAGTAACCGTCAATAACAATACTTACGATGTTAATTTTGTTATGAATATAAGCTTAAGAATCAATGATCACACATTAAGATGTACTAAAATTTTCAAAGCAAAAAGTTCGAAAGAACTTAAAAAAAAAGATCATTCTGCATGAACACCATACATATTACCATGTAATAAAATAATCCAATCTATTACTTGGCGTGTTGTTCGTTATATTAAAGTTCTATTTGATAGACTTACCGGCACGACACTTTTTTTTTCATCCTTTTTCCACCGAACGTCTAAATTGTTTTGTTTTGAATATAACTGTCCTAAAAAATTTGAAGTGACTGGTCTCAAACCATCCTCTCCTTTGGCTAATATTGAGGCAGTGGAATTCTATAAGAATAGTTTAAGATCAATGTTAGTCACTGATGCTGTAGGAATTAGGCGCATTGTACTTTACCTACCGAGGTTGAAGTGGTTGTTCCAGTTGTAACTGATGTTAAGTGAAACTTAACATAGGCTTTAGTTATGGGCTGAGCATTTCCCGTCGCTGATATGGATTGTTTAGATAAAAATGTAAATTTTTGACCACCTGAAGCAGATGATAATGTGCACTGGTAATAAAAATTTGGTCATAAAAAAATTACCTGCTGATGTTGTTGAAACTGGGATATTTCCGGTAATATTCGGATTAGACGTTAACAAGAGATGCTTTCCCGTCGATGTTTGCACTAACTGAGCAAAACTTGCCGATAACTTATCTGCAGGTTTTAAAACAGATGATACATTTATAGGAGCACCTACTTGAACTTGTCCACCAGCTTGAGAAATATTTACTAAGGGAATGGCTAAAAAAACACACTTCTTAGTCAGGAATATAAACCTTGAAGAAGTTATCATATCCATTAAAATATCAGACAAATGCCTCAAGCTATCATTTTGAGAAAACCTCACATCAAGAGCTTGGTAATAGTTATCATCATGTTAAATAGTCACAAATTAATTATTCAAGTATGTAGATAATATATTCTTACTTTTCATTAGGCCTTGTGTGAGTAATTGAACACCAGAAACCTTCATTTTGACATTAGGTTGGGTAGTAGCTTTTATGGCAGATTCCTTCTTTTCCTCCTGTTTAATCTCAACCTGATCTCTTATTTTAACTTTCATACTCAATTTACAGGGTGGACATTGAGGTTTAGTGTCAATATTCTGCTCTGAAATCAGGTCCATTTTTGCCGATTGTCTCATTCGATAACACTGATAGGCGCCAAGATGCATTTCTAACATTATTAATAATAAATTCATACCATACAAATTGATGTGCTAAAATATACAGAGTGAATTAGCAAAATACATCATAGATAATCTATCATGTAGAGTGTACATTTGCAACATTTTTCGGTGTAAAAAAATGTTTGTCATATTTTGAAGCATTAAAAGTGGAGAACTATTCAAAAAAAAAAATTACTTATTGTCAACCCCGTACCAACAAAAGAATTATAGTAAAAACTAATCATATGAAATCAATGATTAGTCATTGGTCAATAAACAAAATCATGAGGTCAAAAATGTATAAATTAAATGTCAAAAATGTATGTAATTTTCCTGTAACAAATGTCTGATGATGCCAACCTGCATTTTATATTTAGTATTCGAAAGCACATAAACTTATACGGTTATTTGATATTCTACTTTAGTGTAGATAACTAAATCCAGAACAAAAATAAACAAATTATCATAAGTGGTAATACTATTAAAGTAAATGCAGTGTCGAAAAGTATCAGAGAAGCTGCTGACGAATTACCCAAACAGAACAAAATAGGCATAAAAATACGAGAGTAGTATTAGGAAATTACTTGAAAAAAAAAAAAAAAAAACAAAAAAGTAGATAGTCTAATAAAATGGGTGGAGCCTAACAAAATTCCTAAGGATATCAAAGAACACAACTAGGGATTGAAATAATTGAGAGAAAAAAAATGTTCAAACACAAAATCCATTCAAATAAGCACCAAAGTCAAAAACAATAAATCGTAAAAGATTGAGTCACACTTTTATCTAACATTTAAATCTCGAAATAATTTTGTGGTTGTTTATCAGTTTATCAACAAATATGCTCAGGATAAACATAACCTACGAGGCAATAAAAAAAGATTAGACTTACAAACTTGAATATTAAAAATAAAAATATAAATCATAAAGCATTTGTTTATTTCTTTTTTGAAATTCATTTGTTGTTCATCAATATTTACATAACTATATATGTACTATAATTAAAATTAAATTAAGATAATGAGTTTTAAGAGAATAATGGAGCATTGTTAAAGGACTATTACCGAAAATAGCAAAAAATCAATCAGTGCATATATTAACACAGGGCGCTTTAATGCATCTTAAGGAATTAGAAATTTCCTCATTTCGAAAAATATGAAATGTGGAAATGAAGTAACAAGCGTTAGATTCGCCAACACTGTTGGCTTCGCCTTTGGAAAGGACCTAATTTGACCGCTTCAACATTACCTGACCAATATTATATACAAAAATTGATTAATTGTATATGCTCATAAAACCATTAATTATATAGTGTATTCATTAAAATGTTCTCGAAGTAAAACACTAGTGCATAATTCTGTTTTTAATAATTAATGTATACAAACCTTGAATACGTCATATTCTAAAGCTGAATATACTATAGAAGGAATGTGAAGTTTGATATTGTCACACTGAAATGGGGATATTGTAGGCCTAACTTCAAACAAATTCGGATGATTGCACACTTTCCTCAACTGCATCAGAACATTAATTACGCTAAGTAAATTACCACTGGCAAGTGTTTCTCTAGTTCTGAAACAAACAGACTAATCAAAGCACGCTTTAGTTAATATTAGTAAACTTACTTTGCTCGAGACATGTAGTCGTCATACAAAAACCGTTGCCTTTTCGATAAGCGACACATTACCACGTGTTCGTATTTCTTAGGCATTTGTTTCTCTACCTCGGATTTTAACCTCCTTAGTAGAAAAGGTCTAAGAACTTTGTGCAGTCTTTTAATAATACTATCATTATATTCCGAATTTCCTTCAATCATGCCTGTAACGGGATTCGAGAACCATTCTTTAAACTCCCGGTGGGATTGAAAAACGTTCGGCATTAGGAAATGCATCAGTGACCATAATTCCATTAAATTGTTTTGTAAAGGAGTTCCGGTCAACAACAACCGTCTCTCCGTTTGGAAATTAAGTAAGAGCTGCCATCTCTGTGACTTGAAATTCTTGATGTTTTGCGCCTCGTCCAAAATTAAATATTTCCACTTTTTCCTTCGAAAACTTTGATGGTCCTGAATAACTAACTTGTACGACGTGATACAGATATGAAATGTATTTGGTTTAGTCCAACCGGTTCGTTTAAGCTTCCTTTCTTTTTGAGAACCATAATACGTCAAGATTTTAAAAGCGGGACACCACTTTTTGCATTCCATCTCCCAGTTTAACATTACGGAAGTCGGAACTACTATAAGATGAGGTCCCCAATTACCTTGTTCACAAGCGAGGTGAGCTAAAAGGGCTATGGTTTGGATGGTTTTGCCCAAACCCATTTCATCTGCCAGAATCCCATTTAGCTTTCTCTCATACATTGTAACTAACCAATCCAAACCAATATGTTGGTATTCTCTTAACGGCAATTTTAGCAAAAAGGGAATTTTTGTTGAAACAGTAGTGGAAGACAGGGTATTACCTTTGGGCTGAATACTTTCCGCTATTGCCGCAGCGTCATTTATGAGGTCATCTTTCTCATCAGTCTTTGTTTTTTCTCCCTCGTCTTTATGAGAATCATCAACTAGTAATTTTAAACTTTGGTTTTCTGCCTGAGAACTGTCCATTTCTTCCGAACTATCTTCTTCAAACTCCGAATTGTCTTCGTCGGATTCGGAATCAGATTTGGCCTCTTTCTCCGGCTCTTTTTCCTTAAGTTTCTTACTAGTACTTTCACTATCTGATTTTTTGCTTTTCTTGTCTTCTTTATCGTCATCCGAATCCTCAGACTCGCTCATCCGGATATTATCTCTATTCAATAAATAATCCCTAAGAAAGTCATCTTCAAGCAAGTCGTCAAGTTCTAACTGAGATTCCCGTTGTAACGCTTCGACTTCTGCGGTTTGATCAGTTGTTTCTATCGCAGCTTCCTCTTGTTCAATTGTTTCTTCGTCATCTTCGTCGCTCTGAGTATCCGGATCAAATTCGTCATCGGATTGATGTCTAGAACTAGACCGCGGTGATATATTACTTAATGCAACGTCTGTGGCTGATTTATTCATTCCTTCCGCTAAAAGCTGGGAATATTTTTCCGTTTGGTCAACAATGAAACTAAGCTGTTGATCTAAGGCTTTTTTCCTTTTCTCGTCAAGTATTGTATTTTGTTTATACTCGACAAGCTTTTCCACATTACTCCAAAACGTTTTTATCTCCTTAGCACAAAACGCTGCTATTCGTCGAAGGTGTTGTTCGTGAGCCTTTTCTGCCTTTTGGGCTGCTAAAGCTTTATCTTGAAAGTACTTTTGAACCATTCGGGCACATTTCTTCGCCGCTGCTTTTTTCCATTTCCGCTCTTGTGCAAAATCAGCCGCCAGCCACACCATCTCCTCCAAAAGAAAATCCCAGTGGGCTTTACCTCTGGGCATTTCTTGTACTTTCGGTAACCGCTTTTCCGACCAAAGTCCCTCTTTTTGTAGATCGGCTATTCGTTGGACTACATAAGCTTCCTGCTTGGCTTTTTCTACTATTTGTTCTTGACTGTTGATGGATGAAGTTGTAGACTTAGGTTCAGCAGGGATTGAAATGTCCGAGGTGGCAGAAGCGATAGGGATTGTAGGAGTAGTTGGTACTTGGTAACTTGCATTGTGAAGTAAACCAGGGAGAGAGGTAACTTCAGTAGCTGACGGGGTACTTGGTGTTGTTTGTGGAACGGAGACGATTGACGATGTTTCTTCTATATACTCCTTAGGGTCAATGGCGTGTTCTTTCATGTAAGTCAAATAAGCCTGAGTTTTTGGCCGCTTTGCATATTGATACAGGTCCAATATATTACCTCCCGCCTCTAAGAAGAAAGCTTCTAACAAATGTTCGGCGTACTTTTCCTTGACCAACTTAGATCTAACGATCATGTGATTCATCGCCCTTTGATATTTGGAAGAAAACGAATCCTTTTTCTCCGGCGTTGAAGATGACCGTTTAAGGGCACGCGGATGCGACATGGTTGGTTGCGTCGTAGAATTCGTAGTATTATCATTGTTTTGAAATAACTGCAACCGAACATTAGAGTTCCCTCGAGATTTCAATACGTTCACTATAGACTGGTTAGTTAAACTAGGTCTTAAAGGTGAGGTTTGTGCCCTCGACGGACTTATACTTATAATACGCGTTACACCTCCTTGAACAGCCGAGATAGCGCCAGGGCCAATCTGTAGAAGGAAAAAGTATGGTTAGTAAAACTCTCTAAAATAAAAAAAAAGTTTCCTAGATAATATTTTTAACATAAGAATTTTCCATTTTAACAATACAGAATTCAAAACTGATAAGCATTTAAAATTTCCCAGTTCATGTTTTGTCAACATTCAATAATAACGGTTACAGCAGCTTCAACCTTGAAATGTCTTCTTCCAATCGAATTAAGAAAATGGTCGAAGTCTCATGAAGCAACCAGTATATTCAACTAGTTACAATAAACATTTTTTTGTACATTTAAAACAATTTTTAAACTAAAAAATGTGTTCCAATGTTCTCTTTATTTCTCAAATATTTTAATTCAGTTGTTCAACTGTCATAAAAACGTGTATTCAAATGAGTTTGGCAATTACCTTTTAAATGTTCAACTTTATAAGTTTGGACTGTAAAAATGTGTTTAAACGTTAATAGTATTTATTATTCCATGCTTTTTTTTTAATTTGTATTAACACGTAATAAATTTCAAAATTCATTGTCCTATTTTTTTCCAAAATGGCAAAAGGTTCAAACATTTCTACAGGAAAATGAGCTGATATTAAGACTATTACAAAATACTACACATTTCCAATGACACCAGATTTAACTGAAACTTGACGATTCTTTTTAAATAATTTAATTTTGATAAAAATTAAAAATCTTATAGTCTGGTTGCTGCTTCTTCGTAAATAAGAAGCATATCCATATATTCGCGTACAGGATACAATTATGGTTTTAAATGGAATTTAAATGCACAAACTGAAATTAATTTTATCAGCGAACACGTGGAGATCATCTCAATTGGTCAATACTCTCTAAATAATAACCATTTACTATATACCAAATACACTTTTACACACATTTGCTTAAAATGATAATTCTTTTATCATAGCTCTTCGATTGGCGATTTAATAACTGTAATTTTTTTTTCGCGGAAAACTTTAAGTTTTTGACCTTTGTTGTAAAGAACGGTTTTCTTTCAAATGAATTGAAGAATTGTTGATTAAATTTACAAAAGTTATTTCTCTTACGGCCTGTATACTAAAAATGCTGACTGTAATGTACATGCTCTTGGTGGGAACGGATATTCGGAGCCGCCGATAAGGCAACATGATTTATTATCATCTCTTTCAAGTTGCTCTGTGTCGAAGTTTGTTACTGCACGTTTACTAAACGCAAAAGTTACGTTAACGTAAACTGAATTTAAAAGTAAATTGATTAAAATAAATTATTGATGTATTTATGAGCCCTATTGATAAATATAATGGGAAACGTCTGGGTGACGTAATCCTTCGATTGCATGTGATTAACCAGATTAACAAAAAAATAAAAAAGAAACTGCACTTAGAAGTAAGTCGTTTGGTTGAAAGTAGAAGAAAACGGATCACTATATCTCGTGGTATATAATACACTACACCTCTCGAAAAAAAATTCAATCTAACTGCCTCAAAGTATCTGTGGTATCTTGGAAAATTGTTTGTTCCCTCAGGTTGTTGAATGTTACCCTCATAGTGCGGAGTCCGTGTTTAGATACGATATAGCCAGAATAATCGAATTATTTCAAGGGCTCCCTAATTAATTTGGCAAATTCAGGATCACGAAACAATTGTTACATACCACACGACGAATTGATCGAACCGCCTCAAATGTAATTGTGTACTATCCACAATATAGCCTTCGAAATATTTAATCCTATCCATTAAAATTAGATGGCTCAACTAAGAACTTTACATACAACTTTTACAACATAACACTATACATACAACGTTTCTACAGCAAAATGTTGTATGCATATTAAGCTGAATCTACATCAATAAAAATTTGCGTTGTGCATGTGTTATTTGTGGACGCTCCGACACACAAGGTCACACACAAATATTGTCGCCGCACAGCACGCACACGAACCATATGTTGTCCACCAGATAATTCAAATTATTCCAGTAAATTCAACAAATACACATTTTATTGGTGTGAACCTAGTTTTAAGTGCAATGTGCTTCATGGGATAAAATCATTAATTTGGTGTAAGCATATTGTATGTTTGTTTAGTTGATATTTCTAGAAACAATCCTTAAACTATCAATTGAAATATACCCAACAAAAATAATATTAAAAGTATTATAAGATCAAGAGAAAATAATATTGCTATAATGGCGCTATACAAGTACATCTTGATTAAAGTTATTTATTGAACCAACATAATTAAGAATGTTTGATTTGTGTTATAAACTGATTTATTCTTTTATATAATATTATGCACATGATCCAAGTAAGGTGATGATTTAGAATTATAAGGGCACTAAGGCTATTTATCGACTGGACCTACAGCTTAACGTAGGTTCCCAACCATGGTCATCAGTTACCGATAAAATCCGGTCAGCACCCCCTCAGTCTATCGAGTGGCCAATGCAGAATACCTCTCAGAAGGTATCCGGCCTTACCCAGCTTTGAACTGGCGTGATAGATGGGTGATTCCTAGTCAGATTTTACACTCGTCTATAAACATCGACAAACACAAGAATGTCAAAATCATCCACACCGTAAGCGGGAGTCGCAAAACAGCTACTACGCCAAGTACCGTGTCCCGTCGGGCCACCGTAACGCCAAGGCGGTCGGCGACTCAAAGTATCAAATAACAGAAAAAGTTCGTGCAGTTTTAGAATTGAAAGTAAATATAACTTTTTATTAAAACCAAAATATTGTCCTGTTATAGTAAGGGAGATTTATACATTAATATTACTTTCTAATTCGTCTTGATCGTTGCGCAAGTAAAAACATTGCGGATGGGTTTCAGTTGCATAATGTGTTATGCTTTAATCCAGAATCTTTACAAGTACATATTACATTTAAATTACCTAGTGCCTTTGCAATCTATGGGTTAGATCATAAAGTATCATTTTTTTTCTTCACAAATAAGCAAGCAATAGTGTTACTAGAATTCCTTGATTAGAAGAAAATCATTAACCACTGAATACATCTATTAATGTATACAGAACCAGTGTGCACAATTTTCAAAATTTTTCATGTCACTTTTACCTCTTTTTTTGGACATCAGCTGCGCTTTATCAATAGTTAAGGCTCTTCCATGATATGGTGCAACATTATGTAATATATCCTAAGTAGAATATTTTATAAGACAATCAATGAATTATCATCACCTAGTACTACTACAGCCTCTTAAAAGTTACTGTTTGGTGTGGTTTATGCAGACCATAAATCACACAAAGGCAAAAACCCACTCAAGATTATAGCGGCGTATCGACTAGGATGGTATATTGTTCCAACAAAATGATGCTACACAGATGTCCTAAAACAATGTCGTACCTAAACGTCTTCTTTCCTTTAATGACGATAAAAAATAATCACTGATATGCTATGATTTGACACCTTTGGAGTCCATTCTTTGGACCTATATTATACATTCAAATTCCTAAATGATCCAGGAACTAAAGGACAAAACAGGTAATCATGTTTAAAGCATCAAGAGGCGGTCATGTTTACAATTTTCAAATAAAATTACATTAACAGAAATAAAAAAATGTTTAGAGCTTAAGGAAAAAAACACCTGATATTAAAAAAAAATCAAAATATAATAAGAGGAATGTTATTATGTATTACTAACAAAATAGGCTGTCACTATATAACCACTTGAATTACAGAATTACATTTCCTATAAAAATAAACAAAAGTTCTTAAGAATCTGTTTAAAAATCTAATCAAATAATGAACTAATAGGCCTATATAAAACTAATATCAGTTAAACAAATGTTTTATATCATTTTCACCAATTTTTTAAATTCATTTTTAAGAGTATGGATAAATTTGCTAAAAGATTTAACCAAAAATAAAGCAAAAAAGTCAAGATTCAAATTTCAGACGAAATATGCTTACTTCTGATAAAATGAAACTATAAAATAATTTTTTGAGACAAAAGATTAAGAATGAAACCTACACTGAAAATTATAATTACAACATATACCACAATAATTCTATATAGATATTGTGATTTGCAATATTGTAATCTCTCAAAGACGTTTATGTAAAGCCGCGCAATACAGTTTACTAGGTTATAATTATTTTACCTGGGCTAAAGGTACTGCACTGTGGGGTTGAGAAGTAGTTGCCAAAACATATTGTCCACCTCCCACTTGGGTTAATCTCATTGTAGGGCGCTCTGCCGTTGTAGCCCGAAGGCCTTGGCTATCTCGCGAGGGCAGAGCACCCTGCCCTGCCCCCGGAGTGTCATCACTCATCACTGATTATTCTGTAAACGAGAAAAAAAATCCGACCATAAAAAAAACGCAACGTCAAACGTGTAACACATAACATTTAAAAAAAAAATCAGACAAATGCCTCGATTGTTATCATCTAAAGAAAGGTTCTGAATGGATATGTGATAAACCTTTCATCAAAACATTTGAATCATCATTTTTACACCCTATGAAAACGATTATTTGAAAAACATTCGCAACCTGGATATATAAACCACAATTACTGTTTCTGTCGATTTAATAATAATGGTATTTTAAAGATACAATATAATTAACAGTAAAAGTCTAACAATCTCGCAAATTATAAACAGAATTTAAAAAACAACCATAAAATATAGAAACGTTTATTTATGTTATTAAGTTTAGATATATTTTTTCTAAATTACAATTTTCTACGTAAATTCTTTAAAGTATGCAACCTTAAAAATAAATAAAACATTTCAAAATCCGAACTAATTACGTGACGTAATAGAAATCCAAAAAGCCCGCTCTTTTAAATATTTTAAAAAATATTTCTCTAAAATGAAAATTAATTTTGTTTTGGAGCTAAACCCACCCAAAACTAATAAATATCTCGAATTCCAGTAAGTAAATAAATGATTACTGATGCTGAAAGCCCAACATTTACTAATCGATATATCTGCGTATAAATATAAGGATTTTTAGATATTTTTGGAAAAAATATTAATAATGAATAGTTTAAATTAAAACAACTACGGTTTAAACTCCTGATGTATTAATTGATGAAGTTATGTCGAAAGCAGCTATAAACAAAACGTATTTTCTATACAATTTTAATTAATTATGCGGCAATGACGAACAAAGAAGTTGAGAGCCGCCATGTTGTTCCAATTCAACGTATTCGAAAAACTTACCATAATGTAATCACAAAATATCTAACCAAAACGTAAGCATCCGTCTTTAAAAACACCACTAAACTCAAGATTATATTCCAAAGAACAATTGCGTACTTCACGTTATGAACAAATTATAAAATATATCGAATATTTTTGGCATTTTACCCGTTCACAAGGACGAATCGCCCTTTACAAACATGGCGACCAACGGGTTTCGAACGAGGACAAGCTATGAACGCAAGCTGTACATCCTTTTTTTGAGTAGCACCAATGTTGCCAATAATTCCATTCCCTCCCATTTTAAGCATTGTTCATTTCCTATATTTCAATACAAAATGTCATTAAAAATTAATTCTTGTTTATAAGAAAAAGTAAAAAATGCCTTAAGAATACTCACAAAATATTATTGACGTCCAAGATTTGTATACATGTGATTTTATAGAAACCAATAACAGTGTAATCAATTTTGTGGTAGCATTGCACCATAAAAGAAAAACCTTCTTTCGTTAAACACACTGTTTATTTCAAATATATTTTCTATGAAAAAATGTATTTGAAGTAACATATAAATATTTCCCTTGCTTAACTGAAATATAGTGAAGTTTGGCAACATGCGTAATGAGTTTTATATCAAAATTCGATATTAACCGAATACTGACGATATTACACGAGTAATCGCAGTGTCTAGCTGAGAAAAATTGATAAATATACATTTAGGTTTTGAAAACAGTAATAGGCCTGGGTTGGAGGTTCTTGGTTCTTGTGTAGAATTTTAAAGAAGATAAGCATATTTTGTATGTTAGTTGTATTGTATTTCTAAAGAACACACTCATAAAGAAAACGTTCAAATGGGACGAAGGAAGTCGAAAAGGAAACCACCACCAAAAAGAAAAGCAATTGAGCCTTTAGACACACAATTTAATTGCCCTTTTTGTAATCACGAAAAAAGTTGTGATGTTAAAATGTATGTTTACTTAGTAAATTGTTCCTTAAATTTCAGTTATTTATAATTTTAGAAGCTTAGATCTTGTTTTAGAAGTGCATAACAATATTTTGATTTTTTATATTTGCAGGGATAAAGGCCGCAGTACAGCAAGAATAACATGTCGAATATGTCTTGAAGATTTTCAGACTACTATAAATTTTCTTTCTGAACCAGTAGATGTATACAATGATTGGATTGATGCTTGCGAACAAGCAAATTAAAATATAATGACTACAGTGTTCAAACATTGAGCATTGATACTGTGTATAAATTATTTTAACTAGAACAAATTCAAGTAACTAGTTTTGTTTAAAATTTTATGGTACAAAAATAATTTTGTATTAACTAAGTTTAAAACTATATAAGTGTTATTATGTAATTAAAACTTTAATCTAATATACTTTTATCAATATTTAATAGAATTAGTAAGAAAAGTATTTGTTTTTATTCATTTGCTTTTATTAAAATTCAAATATTTTTTATTCAAATTATTTTTGAATTATTCTGATACTCTATAGATTTATGAGCAAGCAAGTGCAACATTTCCTATTTAATATTCACTTTAAGGTTAATATATTTTAAAGAAAAAAAGTTTAACTCGTTTGATCTTTAATAACATTAAATTTCAATAAATGTTACAGACATGTATAAAATACTTAGTCTAAATGGTAAATAGAGGTTTTAATGTAAAAAATAACAGTTAATATATTACAACTAACAAAGATTATAACTAGCAACAGGTCTTCAATAATTAATGTATTATTTATATTTCTATGTATTATATATACATTTTATATAAAAAGTACCTGGAATTTCACATTTAGAGAGCCCATGTAAAATATTTGTTAATTTTCTTTTCTGTCATAAGATGGCAGTACTATGCCTAGTTACGACGTCCAATTTGAGCGCGCACTATGAATAAAAATATTAAGAGTTTGCCTTAAATTTTGTATGCCAAACAAAATTTCGTGTGCAAAGACCTACCGTGAATCATGCATCTCAAAAACATAGGCATATGAACGGTATAAAGCGTTCAAAGGGGGTCGAGAAGTGGGAGTTTGCCTTGTTCTGGTGGACCTTCAACGTCTATGAACCACGAAAACATCGACAAAATCAAGAAACTGGTGCTCGAAAATCGTCGTATGAGTCTTAGAGAGTTGACTCAAGAAGTGAACATATCTGTTAAGTCCGTCCATAACATTACGCCAGATATTTTAGTGTGAAACGCGTTATACTAGTGCATCGATGACGCATTCGTATGACTAGTTCCGAAAGAGCTCAATTTAGTACAAAAAAAAGCATCTAAAGCAAATCGCCGAAGACAATTTCCCGAGCTTCTACAGACTCCATCTTCATGAAACGAAACGAAAACAAACCAACACTCTTCGGAATGACGCTTCGAAAACGAACCAAAAAGTTGCTCAAAAATCAAGGTCATGCTCACAGTTTACCGTGGTGTGGCGCACTCCGAATTTTTCCCAGGACAAAAGTTGAATAAGGAGTACTATTTAGGAGAATATCCGCCGAAAACGATCTTGCACCTTCGTTGTGTAATAGTTTTTAACCAAAAACTCGACGAGCGTCATCGACCAAGCTCCGTACTCGCCCGATATGACTCCATGTTACTTTTTCCTGTACCAAAAGCTAAAATTACTACTTCGAGGAAGGCGTACCTTTCAGAAAACTTGTTGAAAGCCATACCTCAATGAACCTACAAACAATGTATGAATTGTGTCAAATGGGGGCATCGTTGATTTGCACTCGATAGGCCTACTTTGAAGATGGCAAAATAAATGTTGATAAGTAAATTAACTGTTTGGTTTTATTTTAACAATTCCAGGTACATTTTACCCAGAATGTACAATATATATATATATATATATATATATATATATATATATATATATATATATATATATATATATATATATATATATATATATATATATATATATATATATATAAATAAAATGTAAGCTTCTTTGGAATTCTTACTTCTAAGTTTATTAAATAAATAAATATCCAGGTAAAAAAATTACAGCAATTGTTACTGGCATACTGAGGCTTATTTGTGGTAATATTGAATAAATGAATGAAACAGCCTCAACCTCCATTCAAAGACATACAAAGCAATGCTTTTTATTGTAGTATAAGATTGGCTCTGGTCAAGCATCATTTTCTCCTCCCAGTTGATAATGGTGTTTCCTTAATTTGGCTAACTTATACCTTTCCTGTTCCAGCTCCTTCTCTAATTCTAATACCCTCACTTGAACTTCCATTTCCATTCTCTTGGCTTGATGCAAACTCAAATTTGATACGTCAAGTTCTTCTGCAATTTCAATATTGTTTAATTCATTCTTAATGGTGTAGAACATGTTAATTTAACCTACCTCGTTCTTCAATAAGTTGTCCACAATCTTTTACTGTAGCTACAACTGTTCCAGTGGCTGTGGTCACGCCTTTGGATGCTTGAGTCAGTTGTTTCAGATTTTCACTGTGCCTGTCTGCCTTGACTCTACTGGCCACTACAAGCTGTGCTGTAGATGCACCAATTTCCTGTGCCGCCACAACTAATTGTTCCAGTTTACCATTTGATGTTACAACTTTGTCTGCAGCAGTTCTGAAAAATAATATGACAAATAATATCTGCACATTGAAAAGGATACATCAGTTTCAACTGATATGTTTGTGACACCAAAACTAAAAGACATGATTATTGTTCCCTATTTGAAATATCGTCTATTTCAAGTGTCCAAAGCAAAAGTTTGTTCCTTTTATAATCCGGCGCAGCAAAATAGAAGTTCTGAAGTTTCTGGCTAAGGAACAAATCCAGGTAATTTTTCAAGGCTTCCAAGGAAGTAATTTTTTACCATCTAAGTTGCTTTGAAGGATCTAAATAAATGGTAGTCGGAGGGCGCAAGATCCAGAGAGTACCATGGATGGACCAAAACAACTCACTCTCGTTGTGTGGTTTCGATAGAACGCCCTTTTTGTTGCCTAATTCAGGCCGCTCTTGGTTGATTACTCGATTTTATCCAGTTAGTTGTGAACGGTATTTCTCTGAATTAATGGTTTAATTTTCTGGTATCAGATAATAATATAATTAGTAGGTATTAGATAATAATAAACAACTCCCTTCCAATCTGACCAAATGCGTAGCATAACCTTCTTCGAATGTAAACTGGTTTTTACACCAAACATTATTATACATAATCCATTTCTCATTATTTGTAACCATATACTTTAAAATGAATCAATTTCGTTACGCTTCGAAAGAGAAATAGCAAGCAGAAATTCAGTTGATCAAAATTTTCTTCACTAGCTTGTGCGGTATCCATGCATCAATCTTGCTAACCATTTCAAGTTAACACTGTTGACTGGTTGAGTCCAAAAACGTCCCCTAGTTCTGTACCGATCACTTTGAATTGAGGCCAATATTTCGTTGCCATCAGCCTCGGCCGGTCATCCAGTACGTGGTACATCGCTAAGATTAAAATTGTTTTCACGAAATACATGAATCACGCATGTACATGGAATTGTCAACGCCACCCTCGCCGTACACAGCTGTTTATGTTATACTTTTCTTGCGTTTTCTAAAACTACAACCAAATAACACAATTTTTTCCTACTCGCTGAAATTTCTTCTGTCAAACAAAACTTTACACGTGTGAAGTAGATAACACTTTGGTTTCGCGATACAATATAATCTAGTACCAAAAACGGGACGAACTATTGCATCAAACTGATACATGATGATACTGATACTGATACATGACATATAAGGTCTATCATGAAGGACGAATAAACTCATGAATAAATCACTAAAATGACTGGTATAAAAAATAGAAAGATTTAAATAATAAAGATGAACCTTAACATCTAAATGAATGCAATGGAAGATTCACGATATATACTTACAATAAAAACTTAGCAGCTACCGCTACTGCTTTTGCAGCAGATATAAATCCGTCCGTCCACTGATGATTTCGCTTGTAGAAATCCTTAGCACTAGCAGTTCCCTAAAACCAGACACACCAAACCGTGTATCTCTAAAATTCCCCACCCATTTTTTTACTCACTCTCCCTTGAGAAACTATTTCAGCTTGCAGCATTCGAGACTTCTTAACCAACAGCCTAATTGCCTGCATGAGGTTTGTACAAGTGTCTAGGATCTTTTCATTTACTTCGAGTTTGATGCCCGAGTCCGCAGCTCTAGAATTCGTTAACATTTCCTAAAAACGATAATGCTTTCAACAAAATTTTCAAACTTTTTCAGTTAGTACCTGGATTCTATTAGCGGCTTGTTCTATAGCTTTATCCATAGTGGCCATTTCATTCTCCAACATATCTGCGAGATTTTCAGCCTAAAATAGATGAAGTTAAGTATTTATTTATGATATAAAATATTAATCACCTTTTCTCCCAAAAGCGATAAATTTATGTTATCCCCTAATGCGGCAATTTCTTCTAATTTCTCCAAAGCCTCTTTAACAACAAGCTCTGTGTTCTGATTTTCTTTTAAGTTGTGGAGCAATTTCAACACAACCTCCCCAAGAAGTTTGCATGAGTCAGCCATTTCTAATAATAACATAGTAATAGTTCGAGAATTACAGTGAATCTCCTGATTATGTTAAAATGTTCAGCCAAAAGCACGCCGGGAAAATTTAAAAAATGTGATTTAGTGCTTAGTGGAAAATCTCTTCAAGTTTAGTATTTCTAATGTTAAAAAACTTTATTACTAGGGCGTAACAAAAGTATTTGCGTTTTTTCCTTTGTTTATTAACTTACTTACTTAATCATTTATACCGTTAGATGTCAGGCGTGTGGAATTGAGGTTGTCTTCTATACATCTCTCTCCATTTCTTCATATCTTGTGTCAATTGCTTAATTTCTTCCCATATTATGCCCCTTTTTCCAGCCTCTTCCCTAATACCATTGTTCCATGCTCTTCTTGGGCTTCCTTTACAGTTCTTCCCTTACACTATGCGTCTGTTTTCTGGCATGTGACACACACGTCCAAACCACCTTAGTTGTCCTGCTATTTTCTCATTTATGGGTTCAATCTGTAGATTTTCTCTAATTATTTGATTTCTGATTCTGTCTCTTTTTGTTTTGTTCTCTATTTTCCTCAGGAAGAGTTAAAAGTTGAGTTAGTTAAGAGTCCACATCTCGCTACTGTACATTATTATTGGTCGGATTACCTTTTTAATTACTGCTGTTTTTATCTTATTCAGTATTTCTTTCCTTCCAAGGAAAGTTGCCTTCATCCAGCGTAGATTTCTCCTTCCATTCTTCCTTTACTCTCGACTGTCGATCCAAGGTATTTGTAGCTCTTCACTTATTCTATTAAATTTCCATTTAATTGTATGTTATGTTCCTTGTTTTGTTTGAATATGATCATACTCTTTGTCTTGTATATGTTAGTTTTCATGTTTAATGTTGTCAACTCTTCGTTCAAAATTTCTAAGTTGTATTAATGGTTCTTTTCTGAATGTGCTACTATGGCCATATCATTGCAAACATCATTTTCTTTGCTTCTTTCAACGCTTCGTCTATTACAATCGAAAATAATAACGGAGTCAGTACACATTCTTGTTACACTCCAATAGTTGTCGTAAATGCATTCCTAGTTTGTCCTCACAGTGTTCTTGTTGTCCCTATCCATAGCCTTTATTACTTCTATTATCCTATCTATTTCTCCATTCTCTAGCGATTTATAAATAAAATATTTGTGTATAAATAAAGGATTATATTTATTTCACTCTTCACAAATTTAATTCAATTTAAACTTTTTGCTCTGATAAATAAACACTCCTTCAGTATTGTGTAGTACGAAATTTTATGAAGTACTGCCAAATATTCAGTCGGCGGTTTTTAAACAAAAACATTAAAATAGGGAAACAAATACAAAGACAAAAACATTAAAATAGAGTGAAATAAGTCGCAAAATTTGGGCAATTTTAGGACATTGTTTTAATAAACGCTTCAAAGCGACTGACGCCACTTGTAAAATTAGCGAAGTAGACCAGGAATTAAGCTCATCTCTGGTTCAAAAAGTTTAGGGAGGGAGATATGGGTCTCAAGGATAGAGGAAGATCAGGTTGTCATGGGCTCTCTATTCCGATATTTGAAGAGCAGCTGCGGTTGCAGATCTTAAATCATGCACTAGAAAAATTATGAGTATCAGTTTTCAGGGAAATGAGTATCCGACACTAGCAACTAGCATTTACGAGGGGCATCCCTTATGAAATCCCTAATATAATTCTGAAACTGCACATACTATTTTTTATTATGAAATATGCGGGTGAAAACTAAACTCAAAGAGATTTAATCCATAATGATAATCTCAAATTTGATTTGATCATCACCTCATGATGGTAACACATGCAATGAGAGAGCAAACAAGTGATACATACAAATGTTAAAACTTACTTTCACCAAATGAAATATCAGGACTGGTGTTTCCAGTAGCTCTGCCTTGCAGGATGTATACAGCATGTCTATGGGCTATTTCATTTGATAATGTAATTACTGCTGCATAATTATAGAAAACCACTGTGGTGCTTTCTTGAAGTACCTCTTGGCAACCTATAATAAAGAGATATAAAATACAACTGCATCAAATACCCTACTTTTCATTATAAAACCTCTAGTTAGTGTTCTCAAATAGTCTGGACTACAGGTCAAAGCAGTAATGGCGGGATTATCCACCTCGTGTATCGCATGATTTAAGATTTCTTCATTGTTCTCTATAGATCTTCTCACTAGACTTTCCAAATTCAAACTTGCTTGCTTTTGTTCTAAAATAATAATAAAAACTCATAATATGCGCGGTGCCTCGCATGTTTTTTTTATAGTTTTTCCTAAAGCGCCAATGTGACAAAAAAAAATTATATATATATATATATATATATATATATATATATATATATATATATATATATATATATATATACAAATGAGACAAATAACAAATAAGATTTTGGCGAAACGTCGTGACTCTTCACAGAATCAATTTTAAGACTTCGCTTTTCAAAACTTAGAACCGTGAAAGTTGGAAGCATGCTGAAGAGGCCTTCACTCTGCAGTGAATCAACATGGGTTAATGATAATGATGAAGATATATATATATATATATATATATATATATATATATATATATATATATATATATATATATATATATATATATATATATATATATATATATATATATACTGTATATATATGTATATATATGACTCTATGATCAGAGATCATATTGAGAATCATACATCGACAAATTGCAAATAAATGAACTTGCTGTTTCTGTAAAAAATATCATTGACTAATTATTTTATGTAAGATGAAAGCCAAAAGGGTCGGCTTGAGAATTAATATAGATAAAAAAGATGATAAAAAAGAAAACAGAACTGCATAAATGGCCATGACAACATTGAGACCAGTCAAACGAGGATTCTGGTGATCAAGATAGATTAATTTGGGGGCTTGATGATTGCGAGACGTGAACCCTTAAAAAAAAACAGAAGAGATGCTTGCAGTATTTCAAAGAAAACTACTCAGAAGAATTTTTGGTGCGGTAAATAATGGAAATTGTATCAGGTATAACTTAACACACAGGAAATTATTCAAAGATTTGGATATTGTAGATTATGTGAGATTTTAGCAACTCACAAGTGATGAGAATGTCAGAAAGTCGCATACCAAGGAAGCATAGAGGAAGGAGTTGGTAACCAAAAGATCAGACATGATGGCAGGACAATATAAAAAGAGGTGCTGATGAACTACTGCACATTAAAACTGACAAGGGGCTGCTGAAGATTAATCAAGATGGAGGCTAAGGTTGAATGTTAAAGCTCACTGACGAGCTGTACCATCACAGCGACAAAGTGAAGAATGCATTTTATGATTCCTACCATTATCAATTTGCCTCTCCAATTCCAAAAGTTTGTAGGATAATTCCTCTGATTTTTTTCGAAGGTCTTCTTTTTCTTCAAAAATACCTTGTAGCTCTCTTTGAACAAAATCTCTTTCTCTACAAGCGTCAGCAACACTTTTCTTCAAAATCTAATCAAAAAATTATTAGTAATCGGGTAACAACACGTTTATCATATATATCTCACTTCCGTTTCCATGTTGAACAGTTCTTTATCTTTTTGCAGATGAGACAGTTCTTCCGATTTTTGCTTTTCGGAATGTTCCAATCGTTCTTTTTCAACTTCGAGCTCCGTCATTCTCTCAAGTGTTTTTAATGTAGCAGTCAATTTTTTTTCCACTTCTGCTTTCTGAAATTATCTTTTCTATAGAAATGAAATCGAACTACCATTACCCATATTAAAAATTACCTTTCTTAATTCAGCTACATGTTCATCACGTAGCTTAACGTAAATCGCTTTCAATTTGTCAAATTTCTCATGAAACTGTTTTTCTGTAAAAATAACACAATTTTATTTTCATAGATCATCTCGTGGAGTAACTTACGTTCTGAATCCTGATTTTGGGCAACTGCAAAACTCTGATTCAACAAATCCTCCTTGATATGTTTTTCTTGTTCAAGTTCACTCTCCTTCAAAGCCATATCATGTTCTAATCCTAATATTTTATTTTGTAAAACACCAATGTCCCTTTGATTCTTTGACATGAGCGAATTTATTTCTCCTCTGCATGTTGAAACATTACTTATATGGAAAAATAAAATTGCACTATATATGATACCTCAGTTTCTCACACTGCGATTTCAGGAACTCTTTTTCCTGAAGTATTTCTTGATGTGCGGCGAAGCTTATTTGATTTTCTGGTGCGCTGTCATCAGTAGTATCAATCAAAGTTTCTTCCTGAATTGGTTCTTCTTCATGTTCAGGTTCTTGGGGTACAACTACCTCCTGAGTTACGTATTCACGAAAATCTCCCATGATCAAAAAATTTGGTGGTTTCTATAAATATTAAACTACATTACACTTCATAAGCTTCTTCCATCTCCATACCATAATGTAATATCAAGAAAAACTAATATTAACTGATACAGTTCACTAATTTACACAATTAAATATATTAGGGCCAGAACTTACATATGTTACAGGCTTATACATGTTTGAATGGCAGTTTAAAAATGACAATTCTAAATTCAATATATTACCTCAGGTAAAGGTGGAATGGCAATTAAGTCTTTGAAGTACTGCAAATTGCTGGTGTTTTCATAAAATTTCTTTAAAGCTCTAAACTGTTTAAAAAATCTTTCTCTGTGTCCTGCCAGAACATCTGCTGGCAACATAGAGTGTAACCTAAAGAGCAGCTTAACACAATAATCATACAGTTTTGAAGCATCTGAAAAAAAAAAGTTTGACTCAATAAAGTTATATATTCATTAATAAAAATAAATCAATTTTATAAAGATGTTTTTAATTAAATGGTGATTTTCTATAAAAATTTAGGTGATTTTCTATAAAACACCAAATTACTTACTTGCGGCCTCTCAATGCAAGTGCAGCACTAAATTAGCAATAAAGATATAAAATTTATAAATCTAGAAATATGAAATCTAAAAACCAAAGTAGATCCATATCCATATGAAGGACTGAAAAAATGAAAAAACACACATTGTCCAGCATACAAAGACAATGGAAGAAACCAGAGGGCTGATCAGTTGGCAAGGCAGTCATCTCCACCTTCCCTCTAAAGTACTCTCCTACAAAGATTATTATCCCTTACACCAGCTTGAGTGAGATCTTTGGAGAATGACAACAAACTGTAACCAGTCAAAAAAGAGAAAAAACGTCTCTTCCCCATTCCCAAATTTATGCAAATTAAAACTACTTGACTTATCAGTTCTTCCACGCTTACCCCATTGTTCGGGGAATTTCCCCCACCTGTTTATCCATTCTCAATTGGCGAAAGACCTAATTGACCACTAAATAACATCAGAAGAATTAAAGTGACTTAAATAAAGTAAATAATTCAATTAGAAATGTAAATAACTATAGGGCTCTAGATGCATATGAATGCATAGAAACAGCAAAATATAAGAAAATCAGAAAATAAGAAACCTATCCTAAATTGTTAACCTATCAAATTAATGATATGACTCTTGGATGTAGTTTCATGTCAGCATTATCTGGTCAAGCCCTGATGATGTTGACATTATTAGTGAAAAGGACGTCGAAAGAATGCAAATAAGGTTTTTGATGTTTTAGTTCAAAAGTGTGAGTTCAGATCTGTAGTTAAATTTTTCTCTTTGAGGATACACTGGCCAAAACAAAGTTGCACCAAAAGAAAGTTACTTAGAAGTTATTATTACTATTATTATTGTTATTGAGCAGTTAATTGGAAGTATGTTCTGGATATTAAAGGTCTAATCCTTCTGATGAGTGAACCTTTCAGTTGCCTTTCTTAATGCATGCTTTACTTACCTTGAATACATGGAATCAATGGAGCTAACCTACATTGTCCTGCACTAGTCATGGAATTAGAGCGAGCCATATTTAATGAACCAAACACTAAAAATTAATAACACTGTTTATTTGGACTGCACATACAACATAACTGAACATCCTCACCTGCCTCTTGCAAACTTAAAATATGATCTAAATAATCAAACATTTCTATTGTCATATCGAATCTGAAATAGAAAAATGCAAAGAAAAAAATAAGAAAAGTAATATACAGACTGGTGCTGACTTACATATTATTCACCTCATTTCCTCCGATACTTTCAAGTTCATCAGGAGTAACACCTAAGTGTCCAGGAAAACGAGGATTTCTCCTGTGGAATTCCAATTTGTTTATTAACAGGGATGTGTAGAGCCTTATCATTTTACCATAGCCTTCTTTCAAGTGACCCCAGAGTCTTCCAATCTCATCTAACTCCTAGATGAAAACAGATTTACCGTAACTGGTTATAATTTCAGTATAATCGGTATAATATGTTATAGTTTTATTTAGTTAAGTTAAAAAGTTATTGTTGTGCTCTTTTGGAAGTCTGTTTGAATATCATGTTTTAGTTTTATATGGAAGTTGTACTTTGAAAAAGGATTATATAAATTTTGAATGAAACAAAATGTTTACATTCAGCCAGTAAGCACAATAATTAAAAGTTTAAAATGCCAACATATTTTAAAACACTCTTTCGGCCAGTAGTCTCTTATGACTGCGAAATGTGGACCCTCACAAAGAAAATAGAAGAGATGCTTGCTGTATTTGACAGAAGAGTTATCAGAAGAATTTTTGGTGCTATGAACTCGAGCAATTGTCTAAAGATCTGGATATTATAGACTATGTGAGGGGTCAGCTATTCAGATCGACGAGGTACGTGGCGAGAATTCCAGAAAACTGAGTAACAAGGAAAATAAATAGAAAGGCAAATAGGGACAACAGAAAATGAGGTAGACCAAAGACACAACCGGACAATGTAAGCAGCACTACTGCACAAGGGGCAAGGGGCTGCTGGAGATCGATCCAGTTGCAGGTGAAGGTTGAAGGAGGTCAAGGCTCACTGATGGGCTGTAGCACCACAGGAAGGTGTCAAATATTTTCATATAGTCTAAACTTCTATTTTAATCGAATTTTCATAAATGTAAAGAAAAATTAATATTATATCTAATCAATTTGCTTTAACTATTTTAAAATACATTTTGTATTTTGGTGTGGGGATGACTTACCTTTCTGTGTCTTTGACTATCCACCAAACAAAGTGGGTGACCTTCTCGAAGGATTTTGTGCACAACATGGCATAATTTCCAGGCCACTATTCTATCTTCCATGTACGGAAGCCTTAGGGCATAAGTCCAAAATATTTTCGCTCTCTGTGTTTGGAATGTTCCTATTATGGCTGAACGGACATGTTTTTGTTTAACGGGGCATTCTTGTCCATTTATAGCTTTTTGAAGAGCTTGTGCCTGTAAATCATAAAATTTCATCAAATACGGGAATCCAAATTTCAGACTTACATTATTAATGTGAACCATAAGTTCGTTTGTTTCTTCTGATATGTATAAATCAATTTATGTTTTAGTTTCCATAATTTTAATTTACGCTTTTCATGATTTCATTTCTTGGAATGGAAACGGCGAGGAAACTATACAAAGGGAAAAGTGATGGGGTAATCTCAATTTGTGCAAAGCAAAAGTAATTCAAAAGGTTTAACAACAAAGAGGTCGACCTTTGTCCAATCCACGAATCTATTAACCGGCATTCGCAGGTTATTTACTGAACTCAACATTCAACAATTACCAATATACCATTTTAACGTTCTTGGCCAGATTAACATTGACTGTCAAGAAGTGCCACACTATTTTATGGAAATACAAATTCAGGGTCGTGTTGACATATGTCGAAAACTGCTTCAAAATTCGCAGGACGGATGTTTAATCGGCTTAATTGCAATTTGCTAGGAAACATGGGTGTACAAGGGTCGTTCGAAAAGTTCTCGGTCTGACGATGAAAACAAGGTTTTTAGAAGAAAAAATATATTAATTTTTTAACATAGTCATATTGCAATTCAATATATTTACATTAACAATCTTCCAAATTTTTAATATCCTTAGTATATTGCGATTTGTTCAACTCTGCGAAACAAGCTAACCTCTAAGCTTTACCTCATCATTTGAAGTAGATCTTCGTCCAGCGAGCCATTTCTTTAGGACAAATCCGGCGAATACGATGCACACGAAGTTGCATTATTCTGGAGATGCGGTACTCATCGAGCGGAAAGCTTTTTGATACCCAAATACACACTGCTTTGTATCGAATTATTTACGATAACAACAAGCTCGCGTACCATTAGTCGCGGGAATTGAATACCTTGTGAATTTTTGTGACGATTTTGTCGATCGTAGCGGTTTTTGGACATCCCGAGCATTCATGATCTCTAATGGATGTACAATCTCATTTATATTCACTGGACAACCTCGAAAGCGTAGGGGAATCTAACTCTTTTTGTATATCTGTCAACAGAGGCGGAGTAAGGCGCGGGCGACGTCCGCCATCGCCTACGGCCTCGCTGTCCGAGGGGCCTCGAACCTCGAAGGTTTATGCAGCTTTCTTTAACTCATGGAAAATATATAGCTAGGACCATTAAAGCCGTGACCGCGGGTAAAAATTTTACTCATCATAAAACGATAAATCCCACTGGCTCGCAAACATTTGGCAAAACTAACCCTATATGGGTATAGGGTTAGTTTAACTAATAAATATACATATATATTTTTTTTAATCTAATCTACCTAACAGCCACACTTGCTCAACAAGTACTTGCAGCGAAGTGATTTTTCGGCTAACTTAATACCATGTTTATGGCAACTCTTCACTGGGTAAATGTTAGCGTGCAATTTGATATGAATCTACGACCGTAGATTAGCAGCAACTTGACAGCAAAACTTGCAGTTAACTTAAAGTACAACCTTCGATCAACTTAACATCAATAACTGACAAGCAATTTTTGAAGTCAATTTCCAAATATTTCTGTCAAGTCCACTCTCCAATTATTTCTGTCAAGTTCACTTCAGATTCCGGCCGTAGATTGACATTAACTTGCGGTCAGAGTGGCTATTGGCGTTAGAAACCAGTATTGCTAAATTACGGGTAATTAAATTGATATTTAAATATGATTGAAATCTAATGACAAACAAATTTCACACCATTCTCTAAGCCACAATCAATTCAAAATGAACTGATCACATTGATGTCAAAAACAATTACCGATAAAGTAATTCGTAGGGTAAAAGAGGCAAACTGTTATTCTATTTTGCTCGACTGCGCTAGAGATTATAGTCGAGTTGAACAAATGTGAGTTTTCTTAAGATTTTGTAATACATCAGAATACTTTGTCGGATATCTTGCTGTCGTTGAGACGACTGGAGAATATCTATCTAATGCAATACTGGAAGAGCTAGAAAATAATGGATTAGATATTGACAACTGTCGTGGCCAAGGATAGACAATGGTGCAAATGTGGTAGTGTGTGTAAATGTGTGTATGTGCAAATGTGTAACTCGACTATTAAATATTAATCCCAGGGTATTTTTTACACCTTGCGGGTGTTAGTTGGAATCCACTATTGGTAGACGCAGCTAATTCTTTTACGGCAGCAAACAATGTTTTGGTTTTATTCAAAAAATGTATTTGCGATTTTCAAGATCCAGCAAAGGCTGAGAAATAATCAAGGCAAATTAAAGTTTACTATAAACCTTTATCAGACCCAAGGTGGGAAACAGAATCGAGGCAGTGAAGGCCATATTATTGCAATTGCAAAAAACCACAGGGAAGAATGAGACACACTCAGTGATTGTGATTCGGTTTTGAACGAAATACTCAGCTTAGAATTTATCATATCATTACATTTATGTTACGAGATATTATCACGTGTTATATTATAAGTAAATTATGATAATTTGTACAAGTCTATTTAAGCATTGCTCTTGAGATTTTCCTACATCTTCTAATTGAATCAAAGAATATCGACAAACTGGGTTCGAACAATGTTCGTCATTCGACGAATGGGTTCGACGCTCGTCAATTTATTGAGAAAAGCAGTTATAATCTGCTAAAAGAATTTAAAAATAAAAGGGTAACCAAAAGGAAAACGATGTTCGATTATGAAAGCAGCGATGAATCTATAGTCTCCGAAAAGCCGGTACGAAACTGATTTCTTTATATGAATTTAAGAGATATCTTTAAATCAACATTTAAAAATGTTGGTTTTCTCTATGATCTAAGGAAGTTAAAAAATATTATATATGACCATAAATTAAAAAACTGTCAAGATTTGCACGCAGTCCTGCGAGTGGGTGAGAGTAGTGACTTCCAACCTTACAAATTATATGAAAAATTACAATGATCCAAATTTACCCAACTCCAATATATAACGGAAAATTACTTAAAAGAAATGTACACAAATATTTATATTGTCATTCGAATTTTGCTAACAGTACCAGCAAGATCAGCCTTCGCTGAAAGATAATAAGGTACAGTCTCCGCTTATTTTTTGGGGTCGTATTTGATACGTGTATTCAAAATACAAAAAAGAACAATTCGAATGGTGACTGATGTGTCAGTATTAACTATATGTCGTCCAATTTCTAAACAGTGCAGGACCTTAACCTTGCCATCACTTTATATTTTAGGAATTCTTTATCTTCGTCAGGCGAAATGTTACAATATTTGTAAAGAATAGTGCTTTTCATTATTATGATTCACGAGGCTCTGATTGTTCTACCGATTGTTCGGTAGAATTGTTCTACTGATACATTCTTATAAAATCGTTGATGGTAATATATACAAGGTCAATATACATACGTCACTCAATAAGTTTGTAGGATGACATATAGATGGCGCTACTGTTGACAAATCCACTCCACTTTTGACATGATTTTTAAGAAGTACTAAGCTTCAAATGATACGTGTCAAAATTGTAATTTTGAAAACAATGAAAATCTCTGAGTTTGGTGAGTTAATAAAGCATTGCTTTTTTAATGGGAAAAAAATATCGTTTAAGCAAAGCACTGGCTTGACAAATGTTATTCGGACTCTACTTCATCAAGACAAATGGTAGAGCAGTGGTTTGCTGATTTTAAACGTGGCCGTACAAATACCGATGATGCTGAACGCTCTGGTCGCCCAAATTCGGCGGTTATTCCAGAAAACATAAAAAACATTCCACAAAATAGTTTTAGCCGATCGTAAATTGAAGTTACATGAGATAGCCGACACTTTAAAGATATCAGAAGACAGTTTATTTACAATTTTGCATCAACATTTGTCCATAAGCTCTGTTCGAAGTGAATATCGCATTTACTCACAGTCGATAAAAACATCAACGCAGTAACGATACAGCGCGGTGTTTCAACGCAATAAAATGGAAGAAATTTGCTTCAGAAAAATTGCTTCGGAAGAAATTGCGAAAAAAGACGACCCCAAATGAAGAAGAAAAAAGTACTCTTTCATCAGGATAATGCACCGTGTCACAAGTCACTCGCAACAATGGCAAAATTCCATGAACTGCACTTTGAATTGCTTCCCCATCCACCGTATTCTCCGGATCTGACTCCGAGCGACTACTACCTGTTTGCAGATCTAACAAGAAAGCTCCCATTGGAAAGAGATTTGGCTCCAATGAAGAACTGATTGCCGAAACTGAATCATATTTTGAAGCCAAAGATAATTCTACAAAAAGGCATCGAAATGTTAGAGAAGCGATGGAATCAATGTATCACTCTTGAAGGAGACTATTTAGATGAATAAAGTCAAATTCTGCCTAAAAGTTGTTGTTTTATTAGTCATTCTACGAACTTTTTGAGTGATGTGTGTGTTCAAAATGAAGAGTTTAAAAAAATTAGTCCGCGAGTTTTTTATGAGTCAAAGTTTTTATAGCTTAAATAAATATATGTCTTATTAGTAGTTAGATTAAATGTTTATGTATGTACTGATTATTATATCATGTATTATTTCTGATGTGATTGCCATTGAACATGCTTCCAATTTTGATTTGATCCATACATGCTTTGTATTGTAAGGATTGAATAAATTATCATTATGAGCTCGAACTTAATTTTTATCAATTTTTCTGAAAATGTTACAACTTGTTTGTTATACACGACAGCTAAACGCGGGCATCTAGAATTTCATAGCACGTCTTCTAACGAATAATACTTGGACACATATCATAGTAATTTAATCATACTTGTGCCACTTCGGTGTCAAGCCGAGAACTTTTGAAACGTCCATAGTACTTTAATAAAAACCGACAAATAAAATCAATGGTTAGAATCTGGATATATGTCAAAGCAGAAGATTTTCCCAATTACTCGCTGATACGCATTAATTGGAATTTTGAAGGCTGATCAACGAAACGGTATCGAATAACTTGCCAATAGATGGTTTCGAACCGAAAAATCAAATAATCTTTATTTTGAAAGTAGATGGAGACGTTATTCACACGTTAGTAACACTAAACAGATTTACCACAAAACACTAAATCACTTTTTTAAAATTTGATGCTAATATGATTAGCGAAAAGCACGTCGAGAAATACAACAAAATGTGTAGTAGTGTAATAGTAAATCTCTTTGAGTTTAGTGTTTCACACAAGTTCCAACAGAAAAATTGACGTTAATAACACTTCTAGGGACACGTTTTAGAATTTTTTGAGATTGTCTGGCCGATCCAGTTTCAGTAGTGATCTGTAAATATTTTAAAATTACTATTGACATATTTCAAAATATAGTGATTATTTTAATAATAAAGATATTTTCAGTTTCAACTACCGACCAACCTTCGCACATCTGTTATAATATATGTAAAATTTTCTATCAAACGGATTTTTCAGAACACATGTTTTGAAATTTTCTTACAATTTGATGATGAAAGACATACAAAGCACGATAAAACAAAACTGCTGATATGTAAGTTAAAATAAGTGCAAATGAGTGTATTTGACGCAAGTCAAAGTGAGTGCAATGAGGTGTAATTTGCACCCTGCAGAAAAAATGTGTTTATGTGTACATTTATTATACCCTATTCACAGGATGCGTCGCTAAAATCCGGACAAAAAGAACGATTTTATATATATATATATATATATATATATATATATATATATATATATATATATATATATATATATATATATATATATATATATATATATATATATATATATATGTATATATATATATATATATATATATATATATATATATATATATATATATATATATATATATATATATATATACGTATATATATATATATATTTCCAAATTTCTATATAATATATAGAATATCTATATAATATAATCCAAATTTCAAGTCTGTAGGTCTTAAAGTTTCGGAGATTTCGTGATGAGTCAGGGAGTCAGTGGTATTTCTCCTTTATATATATATATATATGGCAGGCAGGCATGTTCCTTTTACTACGTAGAGATCAGCTAAAAATTTTGTCAATCAAGTCAACTACGAAGGGGGGTTGCGGGGGTGTTAAATGCAACAAAAAATCTGCTTTTTAACTATAAGTCCTACAGACTTGAAACTTCGCAAGGATGTTCCTTATAATACATAAACACCTACTAAAATTTTTCGAAAATCTATTCACTAAAGGGGTGAATTGGGGGGAAATATGGTGGTGTAAAGGATTAAAACACTCTCATTTTTTGATTATATGTCCTATAGGCTTGAAACTTGGCAATTGTATTCCTTATACTTCACGGGCATTCACTAACGGGTTATACGATAATCCGCTCTAAAGGGGGGTTGCGGGGGCGTAAAATGTACAAATAAACCCGTTTTTTAACTGTCAGTCTTACAAACATAAAAATTAGCAGAAATATTCCCTATACTCTACATATATTCAATAAAGACAGATTATATGAAAGTCCACCCCCAAGATGGGTGGCGAGGCATAAAATATACAAATAAACCCGCTTTCTAACTGTAAGTTCTACAGACTTGAAACTTGACAGGAATTCTCCTTATGCTTCATAAAAATTGATCAAGGACTGTTAATGCAAAAATTAATTTCTAAATGGGGTAGAAAGAGAGAAAGAAAGAAAGAACATGAAGAAGACTGTAACAGCCATGTCTAATTTTTAATTGTATTAGCCGGTTAATTTTTAATCATTTATTTAGCTTTTAAGTTATTTTTGCAGATTATCAAAAAGCAGAAAAATCAAAATTTAATACAAATTGGATACTCGAACTATGCGACAATTACTTTAAATTCAGCTGTCAAAATAATGTTTTCTTGTCAATGATTATTATGAGAAAAATGAAAATGTAATAAAATTTGTATATTCGACATATGGGACAATTAGTTTAAATTCAGATGTCAAAATAATTTTTTCAACGTCGTACTATCTTTAATAATACGATTATAAAATTATATTTGTCGAATATCTCTATATTCAATTAAGGCATTATTTATTGATAGATTTGGTTAAATTATTGTTTCCAATAACTTTTTTCATATTTGAAGTTTTGGTGAGTTTTTATTTGATTTTTATTAATATATAATACGCAAAACTTTGTATTCTGAATATTTTTTTTAATACCGATTACAGTAAATTCTTAACCGACAACATCGTTTGTCTCCTAGAGAGAAAATAGTCTCCTCTCTAATTTCCACCAAAAACCACACTGCATCCGAGGGGAGAACGAGCACGCTGCAAGTCCTTCGTTTTAAGTTTTGTTGCATAAAACATTTTTTATAGGCCTACCAAGTGATATTTCTCTCCTAGAACAGTGCCTGCAAATGCCCGTAGAAAATATTTTAATTGGTGGATTATTTATTCCTTTCAATATTGTAACGATTCATCTAAAGGTTGCAACTGACTTATGGGTGGAGTACTGTTCGTTTGGCTGGTGACTTTAAACAGATCTTACCTGTTATATCACGAGGAACACATACAGATAAAGTCAAGGTCTGTTTTAAGTCATCAAATTTATGGTCTCATATTAAAGTCCTATTTTTGAGAATTATTATGCGTGTTCATCTTCAACGTGACTTAATACGAGAAGCGTATCCAAAACTACTAATTGACATTGGTGATGGAAAGATTCCAGAAGAAGGTAAAGTAAATATTCCGAGTAGTCTTTGTGACATCGAGGGAAATTTGATGACCCTGATTGACAAAATATATCCAAACATCGATCAGGCTGGAGTAAATTGCACTTCATGGTTAAAAGAAAAAGCTATTCTCACTCCAACAAATGACTAAGCCAATAGCATTAACAACTTTCTATTAGAAAAGCTGCCGACTGAACATGTGAATATGAATGTGAAGTATGAATCTGTGGACAACTTAATGGAGGTGGAAGATGCTATTCATTATCCTATGGAGTTTTTGGGGACGCTTAATTCGCCAGGAATATCACCTCAAGATTGTATCAGTAATGCTAGTGCGCAATTTAAACCCTCCAAAACTATACCATGGTGCAAGACTTCAGATGAAAGTTCTACATAAAAACGTAATAGAAGCCACGATTTTTACTGGAAAATATGAGGGAGAAAACTTATTAATTCCCAGAATTCCTCTAATTCCACCCGACTACCACTTTAAATTGAAACGTCTGCAATTTCCTATTAGTTTGCTTTACCATGACTATCAATAAAGCACAAGAACAGAGTTTGAAAGTGGCTGGTGTTGATTTAAGAAATGACTGATTTTCTCATGGTCAGTTTTATGTTGCATGCTCAATCAGTTATCAGTTCTCCTGATAACCTGGTCACTCTTCAGTCAGATAAGAAAACCAAAAACGTCGTTTATAGAGAAGTCTTGAGTATTTGATTTTACAGTTTTAATCGTCTCAATAAATATTGTTAGAAATAAAGACGACTGAACCAGTAAATAAACAATAACTCAGTCGATAGACACTTTTTAAGCTATTTATATTAGAAACTAAAATGTTCATCCACAAAATAAAGTATTTATTTTTACTATTACCGCAAAAGTATGAATTATGTACTTCAAATTTTTACAGTGTTTATTGACAGGATAATTGGAACAGGTCATATGTATTTAATGAAAATATATTTTAATGAAAGTAATGAGTTTGCTATGAACCTAAAATTACAAACTTTGATACATACTTTGAATTTCAAATTGTTATTAATGGAAAATAACTAAACAGAAAGTGTTCAAGAATTTTTTTTTAATTGTAAAAATAACCTAATAATTTTGAAAATATCTTATATAATATAATTTTATCTTTGTTAAAATAAAAACAAGCTTACATTGAACGAAAGCGTTTTGAGTTTTGGATTCATAGTCCATCATTAGTCTACTTTCACCGAAGAATTGTTTGTCGGGACAATTCTTATTCATTTTTAACATAGAAATCGGAAAAGAAAACTTTCGTTATACGGGCCTTATGGTAACCAATATCGTAAAATTTTCTTCTACATTTTCAAAGTTTTTTGTTACTAATTAATTCGTTTTTAAATAAACGTTTACATATAAATGATGGGTCCAAATGACTTATAAAAGATTAAATTTGTTAATGTCTCATTCTGCATGTACTGTATTTAAAACTTATCTTTTCAATATATTTTACAATTTGTTCTTTGGCAAATACTTATTTTAAGTTACGGGTAACGGCTAGTAATATTATATAAAGGAACGCGAAAGTTAAAATCCATAAAACACTTATTCGGCCTGTAGTCACTTATGGCTGCGAGACGTGAACATTCACAAAAAAGAACAGTAGAGAAGCTTCCAATGTTTCAAAGATGAGTATTCAGAATTAATTTCGATTATGTTCAGCGACTCACGGACGGAACACGTGGAGAGAATACCAGAAAACCACCGATGGATAGGGTGTAACAGAAAGAGGGGTAGATTAAAGACACGAGGCACAGTAACATAAGAAGAAATGTTAAGGAACTACTGCACATTACAAAATGGAAATGGCTGCTTAAGATCGATCTGGTTGGAGGCAATGGTTGAAGGAGCTCAAGGTGCACTGACAGGCTGTAGCACCACAGAAAAAAAAGAAGATAGTCTCCATCAGCTTGAACCACTATCTGGATTATTTTTTTCAAGCGATCGCACGCCCTCTGTACCATCTTATCTAAATTCGCAAATGCTATTTCAGTGTTGGTTTGCAAAAATGTCACTTTGTAATGTTTCAACTTGTTACTGATCCTTTCAACATCAATTCAATATAATAGTCCAATGAATTTAGATCTGGAGGCCAGAACTGTTTGGACCAAAACATATCCATGTTAACCACCAGTCAGTTTTGTTTTTTGTCCAACATGAATTAATCTATCAAAAAATGCTGGTGCAAGTTAAGATGTTGGATCCACTCAACTCAAAGTAGCAGTACTCAACATCCCCATAGGGTATTATGACACTTGAAATTACATAATATGAACAGTTCAATGTTCCTTATATCCTGTTTCTACCCTTCCAACTTACAGAGTATTATCAGTTTCAAAACTGTCTGTTTTCAGTCACCCTGCAATACTTTTATAATATGATTACACAGAAGTGTATAATAACCTGATATCTAAGTAAACAACATTAATTGCTGAAATTGTTATTGTTATACCTGATTAAAGGTTATTTCAATATACAGTTTTTTTATTATTCCTTAAAGCATAAAAATTTGCTAGAATGACAATTTAATTACAAATCAGACATAACTACCTAATCATTAATGCATGACCCAGACAATCATATTTAAGAAGCAGTTACTTCAAATAGTTAGTTAATTAACCTTGTATGGAAAACTACACATAGAAAAGTTGCATAACATATAAGCAAGATTCAGGTCGCTATACAAAATACAATACTATGACCACTCATAACATGCATATAACTGCATGTTTCAATGCTTTAACATATATATTCATTGATTACGAAAATTAAAGTCGATATAGTAAAAGCAGGTAATTATAATTCAATAGTAGAAATTGCAAAATATGGTAACAAACTAATAAATGTGCCAACATATATATATGGGGACAAGAAAACCTAAGTGGATACTTACATATTTTTCATAGTCTTTATCGGAGTATACCCTGGCCATTTTTAAGTATTATTCCTTCATTCATATAAAAGAAAACATTTACATTTAATAAATTAAAGCATGCACGGTTAGTATTGGAAAGGAAAAGAAAAAAGCTAAGAGTTCGGCATAATTTACATGCAAATCTGAAATTAAAAAATAATCAGTAAATAAAAAGTATTTTATATAAAGTAGTTCACCTATCCCTAGAAAACCCCACTGATAAAAACATTGTCACACATTTATCTTATCATCTGATAATTGAAAAGTAATAATTATTGATGTTTGAGTGTTTGTTAATATAAACAGGTCTGAATTTATTTTCATATATGAATTGTGATAATATTTATTATATTTGAAAGTATATGATTATTATTTTTTGTGATTTAAATAGCAAAAAAAAAACAAATTATTAAAGGTCTTTGACACCCACGTATTAATTTTTGTTTCCTTTTTGAAGTGCAGAGTAAACCAATATGCACAGGATGTACACACTTTGCTCCAAAAATAAGTCAACTAGAAATAAATTTCCTTCCTCAGTGTGACAGAACAAAAAAATATACCCACAGAAAAACCACTTCAAGACCGTGAAATGATTTTTAAAAGTTTCTTAGTTATATTGTATTCAGCAGATATTTAACTAGACCTGTTCTAGAAAAAAACATTGTAGCTCAGTGACTCATGTATTATGAATGGCATTGGTCATTAACAAATACTAAGATGAAATTATGCATGATTTATATACACTATACATCAAACAAAATAAGTTGCACAAAAACTGCACCTGGGCTTTTTCGAAGTTTTCCCTCTCGATTTCAAGGCTGGTTTTTCTTGGATGTAACACCCTCGGCAAAGAAAGAGATGCCATTTTGCTAAATAACTGGGAGTCAATGCGAATTACAAATACATTAAGAAACAAATTTTCTTGTCAAGGCACAAATACAACATCAACACCACACTTTATTTTACATTCATTATGAAAACCACAAACAGAATCTAACACTGTCGGAAAAACATAAAGTTAGGAACAATATACAATTAAAGGTCATCTCTTGGACGAATGTCATAGTGGTTAGATTTTTAAGTCTAGGAAACATTTTTCAAACTAAGTTTCAATATAGAAATCTATGAAACGTATTACAGAAAACGATTTAATAATAAGGTTAATCTCTTGATCATTTGTGAACTGCGTTGAAAATTTGAAAACCTGGTAAACGTTTTCTTATGAATTTGATTATTTAGTAGCAGACAGAGAGATTACTACTTCTTAATATTCGGTGTAAAATTTAATTCAGGAATAAAATTCAGAGAGGGCGCCGTAACGAATATTAGTAGATACATCGGCAAATCTGATAAATGAGATGTCTTGGTAATTGTTTGTTGTGTTAAATGTTTATGATACAGTTTTTTAAAATTGGCGTATTTACAGTACTGAAATCGTTTTAATAGTTCAAAGAGATTATAGTCTGTGAATCAAGGTCCGGACTCTAAGGTGAATGCGCTAAAATACCCCAGTCAATCGATAATTTTTCCGAATCGGTTTGAATTTTAATAATAATGTTCTACTAATATTTGATTTTGCTTTGTTATGATGAAACATGACGCGCTTTTTGTTGGATGTTCCTTCCATGAAGGAACTGACTTTTACTATAGAAACCCTCATATTTGAAGAAAAGTTACATTATAAATATTTATTATAATAAAGGTGTACTAAATTAGATGATATTCTGTACAATTTTTATGTTGCTGTCAGGTATTTAAGCTTTGCAGCGATTGCCTAAAGTTGCATACCAAGAAATATACTTGTCTTAACATAACGGCTCTAACTATCAATGTAAAATAAAAATGAATTAGCCGATTGACTGGTATATATTATAGATGTGATTACATATAATCAGTTATTTTTTTATCTTGTATTCATAATAACTAAAACATAAGTAACGTGCTCTAATAAGGGTGACGAAAACTCAACAGAAACTCCTAGGCAGTAACTTATAGCTAGAACACGTAAATCTCTTTAAGTATTTGATGGTAAAATACTTGTCATTAAACAGACATTAAAGACAACAGTGTAACTTGTCCCTAAAACTGTTGCTAAATTACATCATATGAATAGCGGCGATTTGACAATTTTTATGAACCTTTGTGCATTTGTACGTGAACCTGTGAAACGATTTCATTCGTAACCGGATTTAAGGTGAACATAATTTTCTTAATATGTATTATTGGTTGCGTTTACAATACCTTTTTATTATGTGGAGGAAACTTTTTCTTCGATCAATGTACTCTTTGGGCAACACGAAATCACTTAAAGCTTAAAGTAATAGATAATGAAGATAACGAGGTGAATGTGTTGGCTATTGTGGGTTATTTTCAAGCTTATCCACGGAGTTCAACTCCAGCAGTATCGCTGGATTTGAGTATTTCAAGAGCATCAATCCACAGAATTTTAAGAAAACATAAAATGCATCCATTTTCTGAGATAATTGTGCACGTATTACGTCTTGGTGATGAGGCAATACGAGTCGACTTTTGCGCGTTTATGTGCATAAAAATGACCGAAGATCCGAGATTTCTTCATAAGATTTCTTCAAGGAATTATAAATCGCCAAAATAATCATTACTGGGAACAAGACAATCCACATGTCATAAGGGAACATAATCACCAGGATCACTTTAGTTTTAATATTTTTTGTTTAATTATGGACAATAGAGTGGCATATCAAGTGAACGATGAAAATTTGAATGGGGCTAGATATCTGGAGAGACTCAGAGAGTTTGTTAGTAATTTCCTAAATGTTATACCTCCACGTAATAGAGCAAACAGTTGGTATCAGCTGGATGGTGCTCCAGCACATTCCACTGTAGCTGTAAGTAATGCCTGAATGATTGTGGCGTGTTCATATATTTTTATCTTTATTAGGTTTTTCGCCACGATCTAAAACTCAAAAAATATGAAAAATTCCTTACATCCGCGGTATTTCTGATACTATTAAAAGAGTAGGAAATAAATACAAAATAAGAACGACATTTAAAACAAAAAATTATCTTAGATCTATATTAACAAAAACAAAACCAAACAACACATAACACAATACCAAAAATGTGGTTTATAAAATTCCCTGCGAATGTGGCAAATTCTATATAGGTGAGACATCTAGACCGTTAGATGTTAGAATAAAAGATAAGATAGATAATAGAATAAGATAAGATAATAAGATTAGATAAAAGAAAACCTTCTTAGAAAGGGCGATTTTAAAAAATCTAGAATTTGTCAACACGCATGGGAATCGGGACATAAAATCATTTGGAATAATTCCAAAACGGTATTAAAAGAATCAGTAACAAAATACAGAAGATTAAAAGAAACGGCTATAATTAATTTAAATAAAAATTAACGCATTGCTATGCCTTCGGTAGATTTAAATTCAATATGGTTCTCGATTCTAAAGAATACAAATAACACATTTAAGTATTTGAATACACAATCAGTACAATAAACAATCACACAGTAAACCTTACCATATATATATTTTTGGTAGTATGTCACTCTTACCATATATATATATATATATATATATATATATATATATATATATATATATATATATATATATATATATATATATATATATATATATATATATATATATATCACAAATTCATATAATTTATTTTTTAGATTAGTTTTGAAAACGGGGGGAGAGGACCGTCCGAAACGTTACCGTTAAAAGTTTGTATACTTTTTAAAATATTTTTATATTTTTAAAATTTTATTCGTTAGGCAAATTTATTACAGAAAAGAATCACTGAGAAATTTGTCTCCGTTTGATTTTTTGTTTTTACCCAGTGATTATTTAAATAAGAACAGATATTTTTGATATTTTTTGAGTTTGAGATCGTGGCGAAAAACCTAAAAAAAAGAAAAAAATATACTATAGCTGTACACCAGCAGTTGACGTTGACATTCGAGGATCGGTGGATTGGCGCACAGGGACCCTGGAACTGACCACCCCGATCACCCGATTTGACGCCTTTGAATTTTCTAACTAGAGTACTTTAGACCTGTACAAACTAGATAGAAATTATTGAACCGTGTTTACGATGCGTTCACTAATCTAAGTCCAGGCGATATTCGGAGATCTGTTTCGCGAGGAGTATATGACATATAGAACAATTATTGTAATTTTACATTCATTTATTATTTCTTGTAATTATGTCCCATTTTTTTAATTTTTCATTTGTTATTATGTTCTAAAATTTGTTTCGTTCCTGTTTTGTTTTCATGTTCTAATTAAAGTTAATTTCTGCCGTTTCAGTCATGTTCATTTTGTTTCGAAAAGCAAACGATGGCGATGTATCGTTTTCTCCCAAAAATACATTAAAATAGAAAATAGAGATTAACAAGAAAACCATTGGAAATAGGTATAGGGAAAGTTATAGCGAATCAATGCAGAATCAAATTCTGCATCCGACCATCCAATAATATACAGAGTGTCACATTTGAAAGAACGAACTTTTTCAACTTTGGAAATAATGTAATTTGTCATCAAATTTTGAACACCATGTATGCGATAAATTAATTGACAATGTGGATTTCGAAAGTAGTATTCTTGTGCTTCCGGCTACCCCAAAAGCGCTTAGCACCAGTCGAAAATGGGTAAAAGGCGCAGTGTTGAAAATAAGGCCACATCTTTCAAAATTTGCAAAAGAGTCAAGATATTTAAGTAACAGTTCAAAATAGGTATAGGGAAACCTGGTGGAACCCATCATGAAATTTTCTTAGAAATCCAAAAATTAAATAATATACCGGATGTTCCATTTAAAATAAAGAAGTTACTGGAATGTGGAAGTGCTATGACCTTGACAATATTTTAAAATGAAAGGGAATCTCAAATAACGCCGAAGTCTAAAAATTCAGAATTAGAAGTTTTTTCCCACAACGAAAACTTCTAACGAACGGCTACCGTGAGAAACTCGGTATATTAAATATTAATTAACAAAATGCAAAAGGAGTTTTACTAACTGTAAATTATTACCTATTATTACCTATTAATAAACTATTACCTTAATTCATACACAATTCGATTTTATATCATACGCCATCAAACTACCACCAAATTACGCTAGTTTGCTATCTTACAACAGTAGGAAAAGCCTCAAAGTGTAGATAATGTGAAAGTAGTTCATCAGAGGCTTCTGATCAGCATCTTGATAGATCAGGACAAATGTAAGTAATTGTGTCAGTGAATAAAGTTACTCCTATGAATGTTTTAAAATTATACTGATTTTACCACAAAATTCAACCTTGAAGACAGAAAGTTGAAACCATTGAGAAGAAAAGTTTTTGTGAAATATTAGGAAAAAACATTTACCTCTGGAAGGTAAGTTAATAATACTTACTTAATATAATAAGTATGTATAGTTCAGTCACATATTTAGCTAAGGACTAAAAATGTTAAATTTTGAAGTCAGTTCTGAGGTTCTAGTACAAGAAGAAACAAGTTGGATTCAACAAATACCTCATACCTTTAATTTGTTTGTATGAAAGTCTACTGATTTTCATATTTCCAGACTCATAAAATGAACAAGTGTCGCAATCTTTAGCTGGTGAGAGTTTCTCGAATGTACAGTTTCAGTTAAGTAAGTTAATAATGATTACCGACGTGTTTAAAAGAAGAATATTCGTCAATTTCAAAATTAAGTGTTAATAATGGTAAATAAAACACAATTATTTATTCAAATTCACTGTGTTTTAACTTGGGTCTGCAGAGATTTATTGACATCCAAACAAGTAAGATTTTTATTGCATATACGGTTTTAGGGATGCATCTTAATTAGCATATGCATTATATGTAACAGTTATATAGAAAATGAGTAATAATAAACTAACAATATACCTTAATGATTAACTTACATTTCTACATAATAAAATAGAATATGAATGAGAATATATGAACATGATAATGAACTAACAATATATATATATATATATATATATATATATATATATATATATATATATATATATATATATATATATATATATATGGGATTCTGCTCTTAAACAAAAAAAAAGTGGGAGTCTGCTCTTAAACACTATGTTGAGCCTACCAAATGCCTGCCAGCCACATTTAACACGCCGTTCCACCTCCCGGGCGGTATTCCCCTCCATGGAAATCCTCTGCCCAAGATATACAAAGCTGTCCACAATCTCTAAATCCCTTCCTAAAACTGAAATTCTTCTGTCCTGAGCGAAGTTATTGAACATAACCTGACTCTTTTTCAGGTTTATTTTCAAGCCAAATGGTTCGCCAGCCCTTTGCAGTTCTTGTATGCGTCTTTGCAGCTCCTCTGGGTCTTGTGAAATGAGAATAATATCATCTGCAAATCTAAGATGGTTTAAGTTTGCACCATTGATCTTTACCCCATCCTGTTCCCAATCCAGTTTACGGAATACTTCTTCAAGGCCAGCCGAGAAAAGAATAGGCGATATTGCGTCACCCTACCCCCCGTACACCTCGTTCTATATTAATTCCCACTTCAAGATCATCAAGGTGAATTGTGGCTGTAGCTCCATCATATATCGATTCTAATAGGTTTACATAGGCTCTCTCTACACCTTGGCTAAGCAGTGCATCCATTATCGCATGCTTTGAGATGGAATCAAATGCTTTTTCGTAGTCGATAAAAGCCAAGCACAGTGGCATGGTGTATTCGTTGTGCCTTTCTATGACCTTCTGTACAACCTGGATGTGATCCATTGTACTTAATCCACTTCTGAATCCTGCTTGTTCTCTTGGTTGTGCGTCATTCAGTTTTTTTAATATTCTTTTAGAAATTATCTTAGTGAAAACTTCGTACATCACTGATAGGAGGCTTATTGGACGGTAGTTCTTTAAATCTTCCTGTGCTCCTTTTTTATGTAAAAGGATCACTTCTGCATTTTTCCATAAGTCAGGTACTTATGGTATATATATATATATATATATATATATATATATATATATATATATATATATATATATATATATATATATATATACCTTAATGACTACTTAACCTAAATAAGAATAATATCAAATAATATTTTGCAGACACATTTACAAATTTACATAACTTTCATTATTTTCAATAGTTATCATTAGTTCAACCGCATCTATTGTTGGTTTCTTCAAAATATATTGTTTCAACAGTTTTCCCAGCCGTTTTGCTCGCTCACACCGAGATTTCCATTTGTCGGCTGAGAATCATCACGAGAATCATCATCAGAAGTCATCACAACATTTAATCAACTGATAAAAATTGAAACTCACATTTTTCTGGCGACATATTCTTTCATTTCGGCACAAAACAAATTCGATGGGATTCAGAGCTGGATGATATGATGGCAGTCGAAATACGTCGTGACCTTTTGCATTAAAAATTTCGTCTATTTCAGGCACAAGTGATATGCCTTGGTTTATGGGTTTATAAGGTTGTAAAGTTCTGGTTTTAAAATCTTATTGTCAAAAGGTATACCTCTAAGCAGTAATCATTCTTGCATTTCCGCTTTTCTTGACAATGACGTTGGTGCATTTTCCACATGTTTGTTATGGTATAGGGCGTTATCGATTACCACAACACTTTTCGGTTGCAAATTCAGAATAAGTTTCTCCAAAACCCACTTTTTGTAATTGTCGTAATTCATGTTATGATGGTAGTCGCCACTTGTACTGTTTGATTTCCATCTAATATAGGCATTAGGCACAAACTTTCCTATCATCGCTTCATCCCTTTTCGTGGATGTGTGATGAGTGAATGTACGTCTCGTCCATATATATTATAGTGCGAGCTTCTTCTCGGTGCTGATGCATTCTTCTAAGAAATTCAATTCTAAGCAGTCTGATGGACTGACGTTCCATTAGTATCCGCCGATTATTCTTAAATTTTCTCCATCGAAAACCAATCTTTTGAATTTCTTTACGTAAAGATTCTGAACAGCCTTGATAGCCAATATCATCTACAATTTTTTATGAACCGTCTTTAATGTACGGACTTTCCGTTATGTGGTGATTAACAAGATTCGAGATTCATCAAGATTTTTTTTCTTAACTCGTTTTTTATTGGGAGATGAACATTTTGTTATATGACCCGATTCAACTTCTTTCGCTTCACTTTTAATTCGTCGAATATTTCTTATGAAAAAGCACGTTGCTGCCGCAACACGTTCTTGAACCTACAAGGAATATTCTAATATCAAAAGCTGTACCCATCACTGGGAATTTTTTATTGATATATCACAGGAACATAATAGTTAATTCATTAATACATTACCTTTTTGAGCGGAATAGCTACTGCTTGCATAAAATCCGATATGTTGCTAATTATCTCACGACATTGTCCACTTAATACTTTGTTTTTTACTTTAGTTAAAATTGACCACTTTTAATAACACACAAAATATCACAAGTTTTATATTTTCTGAGCGGAGTGTACTTAACCGATGTTGCAACACCACGAATGCACTGCTTCGAATGAGCTCTCGGGCGTTAGGCTACTGCGCATAAAAACCTCGGAGGCCAAGCTATGTTGGTTGAGCTGGATGTAAGATTAAAGAGATTCATGATGGCTTGACAGTTAAAATTGAGCCACTGCACAAGTACGGCGTCAGAACCCAGTGCCACCGTTGTCAACGCTGAGGACATGACCAAAGCAGATGCACCTTACCTTAACGGAACTTGGTTGGGCTAGTAAAATCCGACCGATCCCCATCATTACAAAAAAAAGGAAATTGGAAATACTGATCAACTATTTGTTTATTTTAAATTATCGTTCAAGATTAGATTTTAGAAATTTAATCATAGTGAGGTACCGCCAATTAATGAGGACAATTACTTCAGATATAATAGAATTCCATTAATTATCATATAATTGAGATAGAAATAAAAAAGTTACTTGCGTACATTTATAATAAACACATACAAAAAATATATTTTCTTTGTACAGGTTGGGTTATAATTAATTGAATCGTATGAATCGTTCGCTAATTTTAAAGCATTTGTTTCTAGAAATCGCGCTTTGGTCACTTGGCCCAACAAAAACTGAAATTCCAATGGATCAGTTACTTATAACCCACCCCGTATTTTTAAAATAATCAGTTCTAAAAGTTTGTAAGAATTTTCTTTTCTGAAAAATTCTTTAAAATATTGAGAATTTTCTTTCTTTTTAATCTCCTTCAATATCTATTTAAAAAATATTATTCAAACTTCAGGTTTAATGAACAATCAATTCATCATCTTAGTTTTTGTTTCAAACAATTTATCGTCTTCATGTAAATGAGATAATCCTTCTAAATTTCCCTTCAAAAAGTTCTCTAATTCGTTATCAAGTTCTAGTCCCATTCTTTGTTCTGCTTCCTAAAATTAATTTCCTTTCGAAAAGGTTTAGATTGAATTATAACAAAAAACTACCTTACTAATTTCAGAATGCTGTTCATTACGTAGTTTAACACAAATTGCCATTAGCTTGTCAAACTCATCAAGAAACTGTTTTTCTGTTAGATATAAATGGGAATTTATTTTTTGAAAATCAATTACTCTAAGATAACTTACGTTCTGAATGTCGACTTTGTGCAACTAGAAAAATCCGATTCAGTAAATCCTCTTTGATATACTTTTCTCGTTCAAGTTCATTTTCTTTCAATGACAAATAATGCTCTAATGTTGATATTTTGGTTTCCAAAATACTAATCTCACGTTGATTCTTCGAAGTAAGTGAATTTGTTTCACTAAAATTTTAAAAAATCACTATTATTGAAAAAATAAGAGGGCCAGATTTAATCTGAATTTTTTGAGATACCGTCTACACATGGTGTAAGGGAAAGTATTTTAGTAAAGTTAACCAACGATTTTTTACATTTTTGTATACAAAAATTTTCTTAAAACATGTATCCAAAATTCAACCATTTTCACAAAAAACAGGTTAGTAGTTTTTGAACCTTTTTAGTAACTGTCAACGTCTCATCGTCTTGTTTATTTCTATTCATCGGAACCTAGTTTTTTGTTGCATTGATCTCTTAAGGTATTATTTGAACATAAAATGTAATACTTTCATATCCATTTATTTCATACGTTTCAGCATAAATTCAGTTTGTTTTTGTTACAAAAAGAAGGAAAACTTACACATGTTTGTCGTTTAATATCAAAGGTGAAATTACTAGCATTAATTTTAATACACTATAACACTTTTTAAACGATTCACGTCATGTTAAAAATAACACATGATTAATTGTTTTATTAAATTCACTGTTCAAAATGTTCACCATTCCATTTCTGATGAAAGAAGCTCGGTTGAAAAAATATCGAACAAAAAAATTGGTGTCCTTTAATTATGGCGAATAAATCATTCGCAATATTTTTGCCTGTGTGAAAAAAACAGCGGATAAGACTGCTTGCACCCTTTCTACATCAAAAAGGTAGGATAACAATACTGAACAAGCGTTCAGTATTCTATGAATAAACCAATGGAAAACTAGAATAGGTAGAATCTTCTTCAACAAGATGTAAAATTTGTTCAAGACCGATTTCTTGCTGGCGCTCTTATTTTTGAAGTTCTGGAACCACACTTCCCGTATCCAGAAGTCTTTGAGAAAATTGGACAAATGTTTCTAGGTATTGTTGCCCATAATTGCGCCCAGCTCCTTCGAAATTTGGGAGAACTTCTCGGTAAATGCGAAGTATATTGTCATAGTCGCTTTAGGATATATTTTTGATTTTAAATATAACTTAAATGTACGCACTAATATACACTGAAATAATTTTTTATTTTTAGTTTCAACAATGTTCATTAGTTTATTTGTAGTTAATATAGGGTATGTAAATATGAAACCGGAATTTTTGTATAGAAAATAAACGTTTATTGAATGAAAATGATAAAAAAAAATATTCGAATTATTTTATTATCGCTAGCTATACATTTTCCCACCTGTCTGATAATTTGTGGATGATACGTCAACAAAAACTGTTGCTCTTTTGAGGCAAACCAGTCATCGAGCCATTTTAGTGAATCGTTGCTCAGCAAGTGCGTTTCCCATCGATGCAAATAAGTAGTAATCGGATGGAGCCAAGTCTGGTGAGTAAGCCGCATGTAAAAGTATTTCCCAACTAAACGCCCCAATCGTTTCCTTGACCAGTTTTATTGTGTGTGATGGTGCATTATCATGAAGCAAAATCACTGTGTGTTGCATTTTTTGATATGCTCGTCGTTTTTCACGCAAAGCTTGATTCAAATCGATCATTTGTTGTTGATAGCGTTTACTATTAACAGTTTTACCAGGTTTTAGCAGCTAATAATAGATCACACCCTACTCATCCCACCAAACACAGAGCGTTGTCTTCCATCCTTCGCGATTTGGCCTTGCAGTCGATGTCGATGATTCGCCTGGAGTTACCCATGATCTTTTACACTTAGGATTCTCAAAATATATTCACTTTTCATCGCCAGTCACAATTCGATGGAAAAATGACTGTCTTTTGTACCACTTGAGCAGCATTTTGCAAGTGGTTTTTCGGTTTTCCTGCTGTCTTTCATTCAGTTCATATGGAACCCATTTTCGCATCTTTTAGATATTTTCCATGGCTTTTAAACGTATAGAGACGGTTTCTCGTGTAACGTTTAATTGATCCGCGAGTTGTTATTGCGCTTGAGCGTCATCCTCATCCAACAATGCTTGCAATTCGCTGTCTTGAAACTTTTTCGGTGGTATTCCACACATTCTTTGTTCTTCACATCAAAATCGTCACTTTTAAATGTTTTAAACCACTCAAAGCATTTTACCACTATTCAAAGCACTTTGATTTACCAAGAGCATGCTCACAGTAAGCTTCGACAAGCATTCGATGCGATTCTGCAGCAGTTTTCTTCAAATGGTAACAAAAAAGCAGTGCTGTCTGCAAATCGTAATTTCCAGGCAGAAAATTCGACATGTTCAACACTATTAAAAACTATGCTGTTGTATGAAACTTGTATTGTCGTGAGTTGAAAATCTTTGTCAAATGTAAACAAGGAAATGGCGCCAATTTGACGCGGTTTGGTGGTAACTACATTGACAGCTAGGGCCATCTATGGGCAAATTCCGGTTTCATGTTTACAGACCTAGTATTCGTTAAGTAACATCCAAGTAATATTTGCCAAATATTGTTTTACATATATTTGCTTAAAACGTTAATTCCTACAGTTTTTCGATTGGGAACCCTTAAGTTTTTGGCCATTGTTGTAAGGAAATTTTTTCTTCAAAATAGTGTGGAGAATGGCTAGTTAAATTTACGAAGGTCCTTTCTCTTATACCCTGTATATTCTGAACTCACAGATACGAAAATACAGTATTGCTTGCATACAACGTTTCATTTTCACTTGCTTGATTTAGCATATCTCAAAAATTTTAGGGTGACTCTTGAATATAAAGGGTTGTCCAATAAGAATGTCAAATACAATATTAACTACAAGGGATAATCCGATAATTTTTAATATATCTTGAAGAACAAATAATGGCATTATGATTTGAAAATAATGTAGTTCAAAAGTCCCCCTCGGCTTCGTCTGCTAGAATGCATTCTGAAGACTCAATTTTCGATTACTCTTACTTACTCTATACTCACACATATGGTGAGGTGTATTGTCAATGGTGACCAGAATATTTCGTTTAAGGTGAAGGATTCCTCACGATATATTTTAATAAACCAGAGATTTACTATAACCCCACAAAAATAATCCAAGGGCATGCGATCTCATAATCTTAGCGAGATATGTGATAAGTGTCTTGTTGAGACTAAATATATTTTTATATACACATTTAGAGGTTCAAGTCAGAGATATTCTGTTAGCATATTCCTGTAGCATTCAGCATTAACAGTAAAACGATTTCCATAATCGCCTTCAAAAAAATAAGGTCCTGTCACTCCTTCAGCATAATCGTGCATCACTTGAGGAATTTCATCGGACCAAATCCATCAGTTATGTATACCAATCAAGCCATACGTGCGCTTCGTCGGAAAATATTTTCCCCAAAGTGGGGGTCGCCTAGAGCTGAACTAGGCGACTGAACTGAGCTAGAACTGCTCTAGAGCCCAACTGTTGAATCGTCTATCTTTCCATGGTGAATTGACACAATGTACTGAGCATAGCAGTCTATGAGGGACATCTACATTTCAAACAGTGCTGCCGCTATTACGTTTCAAAGTTCTGACACTCTTATAGAAAAAGTTTTTAATACCTCATTTCTTCATACGGTGCCATACGGAACTCTTTCTCCTGAAATATTTCTTGATGTTTTGGGAAGCTTATTTCTTTTTCCGGTACGCTGTCATCTGTAGTATCGATTAAAATCGCCTCGTAAATAGGCTCATTTTCTTGTTCAGGTGCTGTAGGGAGAAATAATTCTACATTTGCATATTCATGTACATATCCTGTTATTTGAAAATTTGGTGGTTCCTAAAAATAAATCGCTATAAAAACCAATATTTATATCACAAGAAATCATCAAGAACAAACCGTCAATTATAAAATTCGAACAGTACCTTTGGTAATGATGGTATAGTAACCAAGTCTTTGAAATACTGCAAATTGTTAGCGCTTTCATAAAATATTTTCAGAGATCTAAATTGTTTAAGAAATCTCTCTCTATGTCCTGCCAAGATATCTGTTGGTAAGGTACAGTGTAATTTGTACAATAGTTTAATACAGTAATCATATAGTTTTGAGGCATCTGGAAAAAAGAAAGGAAATATTGCAGTAAACATCAAACTTACTATGTAGATGTTAAAAATACTTTCACAATAGTTCTTCATCGTCTGTGCTCATTTTGTGTTTCAACAAATTGATTCAACAATTTATTAAACAGACTTTTAAATAATAAAGTGATTCATTATTCTAGAATAATTATATCGTTGAGGTAAAGACGGTGCAACTATGACAATGATATTTGCCAAGTATGATTCGTTAAATGGCGTGCTGCGAAGTTTCAGACGTTTGCGTTTAGTTGCTTGTTTGTGGTGATCGAGTAAAGCAAACAAATTTTAAAATTTCTAGCTGTTAAATAGTATATTGTTTCAGTAGTTTTAACCCCGATGTATATCTAAAGAAAATTAGATTTTACGTTAAGGGATTTTACCCCTTTGTTTTCGATTGTGTGTTTGATCGATCTTGTGTTCTTTGTTACGCCGAGAACTTTTCGAACAACCTTCATATCTCTCGCACTGATGTTTTTTACCAATGGCAACCTTAAGAGTACTTGAATCGAACCAGATCAGACGAGCAGCGCGAGGTACATCACTAATATAGAATACTCTAAAACGATTGGTCCTACATCATATAAAACGACACCTACTCCTCAAGCTTTACCTACTCCAAAGCTCCTGAAGCTTTTTTGGGATTTATATTTTCCTTAATTTCCTTAGCTACTTCTTTGGGTGTAACTAAGTCTATTTCTTGGCTTTCTTGTATTATATCTGATTGATCAATTACTTCAAGTTCCTCGTTGGGTTTGAAGATGTTTTCTAGGTATGAAGCAAACAGGTTCGCATTTTGTTTGTTGTCTCTGGCCCAAGTACTGTTTGCTTCTCGTATGGGACGGACTGGTTTAATTGGTCTATTCAACCTCTTTGTAACTTTCTAGAGTGAATAATCTGAGATCTGATCATCATTTAATTCTCTAAGGTAGCTGCTGATTGATTCGTTTTTAATTTTCTGGATTTCCCTTTTAAGCTGTTGAGTCAGGTTATTTAGTCTATTTTAATTATCTCTTGTTCTGGATCTTTGCTAATATTTTCTGGTTTTTCTCTTGTCTTTCACCAGATCACGTGGATACTAGATTTACTTGGGATAGATGGTTCCGGTCATTTTTCTTTTTATTTCTAAGATGTTGTTCTAGCCAGAGATCTGGCAATTTAATTACGGATGGTTTTACGACGGAAGAACGAAGAGACGATGAACGAATTAGAAATAATGCAGAATGTTGCAATAAAATTGGTGGAACTCCTCCACACTTTGCTTCATACGTACAATATTTTCAGCACTTCGCACTGTTCTTGGACCTCTGACGGGGGACCTACCCCCAACCTAACCCCAACCAAAGCATTTTCATCGTCCTTTCAGCGTACGTTTATCAGTAATAAAACTTGCACCTCGGCACTGCACAATAATCGAAACCAAATTGTCACAAATATCATGAAAAAAATGGTGTCTTAACAAAATGTTAATATGAAACTTGTTCCATCCAGTATACCAGGTGTGGCGGTTAATAATTCTTATTTTTTTCTTAAACAAACCCGTTTAATTTGAGAGAAAGGTAAAAAAATGGTTTATTTAAAGAATGCGTCATCGCTAGCTGCACATTTTTCCCATCTCTCTGTAATTTGTGGAAGCCCGCTCAGAAAAACCGTACATCTTTTGAGGTGGTCCAGTCATAAAGCCATTTTGAGAAATGTTTGTAATTGTTGAAGTGTTCTATAGAAAGTGCGTGAGACATCGATGACAAGTGGTAGTCTGAAGGGGCCAAGTCTGGTGAGTATGGCAGGTGGGGCAAGAGTGATGGGGCGTTGTCGTGCTGCAAAATCACTTTTCCGTGTATTATAGAACATTTTGGTCGCTTTTCGGTCGATGCATGGTTCAAATGGATCATTTGTTGGTGGTAGCAAACGGTATTAACTGTTTCACTTGGTTTCGGAAGGTTATGGTACAGGACACCCTTCTGATCCCACCAAATGTACATTATTGTGTTCTTTCCAAAGCGATGCGGTCTTGCGGTCGATGTTGATAGTTATCCTGGGTCAACTCACGATTCTGTGCGTTCGAAATATATCCACTTTTCGTATTCAGTCACGATCCGATGCAAAAAAATATTTCTTTCAGGTCGACAAAGCAAAACTTCACCCACCGTTTTTTGATTTTCCATCTGTCTGTCGTTCAGCTGATATGGTACCCATTTTTCTGCCTTCTGGATCTTTCCCATAGCATGCAGACAATCACAAATGGTTCGGCGACCAACATTTAACCTCTCCGTTTGTTGTTGAGTTTGCTAATCGTCTTCTTCCAATAATGCTTGCAATTCGGCATCTTCAATTTTTTTCGGTTGACCGGGGCGTTCATTGTCTTTCAAATCGTAATCACCACTTTTAAATCGCCTAAACCAACGCCAACAAGTGTCTTGGGTTAGGACATTGTCACCGTAAGTTTCCACAAGTATACGACGTTTTTCACTCACGTTTTTCATTTGATTGGATCAAGTGACAAATGCCATAGAAGCGATTGAGAATGGAAAGGCTCCAGGAAAGGACAATGTAACGGACAATTTGATATTGAAATGTTAAAAGCTGGTGGTCGAACTTTACATAAAATACTGGCAAAATTGTACTCAAAATGCCTCAAAGATCAAAAAATACCCAGCCTGTGGAAAAATGCTGAAGTGATTCTTCTTTATAAGAAAGGAGCACAGGAAGATTGAAAAAAGCATTGTCCAATAAGCCTCCTATCAGTAACGTACAAAGTTTTCACCAATACAATATCTAAAATAATATTAAGAACACTGAATGACGCACAACCAAGAGAGCAGATAGGATGCAGTACAATGGATCATATCCAGGTTGTCCAACAGGCCATAAAAAGGCACAATGAATACACCATGCTTTGACTATAAAGAGGCATTTGACTCAATATCAAAGCAAGCCATAATGGATGCATTGCTTAACCAGGGGATAGACAGAACCTATGTAAACCGACTGGGATCCATGTATGATGAAGCTATAGCTACAGATCACATGGATGACCTTGCAGTTAAAATCAACGTAGAACGAGGTGTACAGCAGCGTGATTCAATATCGCCTGTTCTTTTATCAGCTTACCTTGAAGAGGTATTCCGTAATCTGGATTGGGAATTGGATGAAATAAAAATTAATGGTGCGTACCTAAGCCAACTTAGATTTGCGGATGAAATCGTTTTCCTCTCACAAAACCCAGATGAGCTACAAAAACACATTCAAGAGGTGCAAAGGGCGGGAGAACCATTTAGCTTGAAAATAAACCTAAAAAAAGAGTTAGGTTATGTTCAACAAATTTGCTGTAAACAAATGAATTTCTATTTTATGCCGCGAATTGGAGGTTGTGGACCAGTACATATATTTTGGGCACAGGATTTCAATGGAGGGTGATACTGCCCGGGAAGAGGAACGAAGTGTTCGAAGAACGAAGAAAAATGTCTTTGATCAGTGCGTGCTGCCTGTTTTGACATACGGAAGTGAAACATGGACACTCACATCGCAATCAGTTTAAAAACTTCGGGTAGTACAGAGGGGAACGGAAAGGTGTATGCTTGGCATTACAAAGCGAGACAGAAAGACCTGCATATGGATCAGAGGACAAACGAAAGTCTGTGCCATAATTGGAAGGGTGAAATAATTGAAATGGAAGTGGGCAGGCCATATAGCGAGACGATGCGAGTACAGATGGACCAAAGCAATCCTGGAATGGTTACCACTTGATCATAAACGTCCGCGAAAAAGACCGAAAACACGATGGACGGATGACATTATCAAGTATATTGCATGCTGCGGAGGCCTTCATCCTGCAGTAGATCGACAATGGCGTTGTGAAAGGTAATGTCGTAGCAACAAAATTACATAAGAGATTAGACTGTGACCGACCCTTGCTTTTAGCACCATCTCTTAAAAAAATAAATATTATTAACCACCACACTTGGTAAACTGAAAAAACTTAATACAATAAACTTAATTATTAGATTAATTACATATATTTACCTTGAATGCAAGGAACCAATGGAGCTAATTTACATTGTCCACTACTGGTCGTAGAATCATACCGAGGAAAATTTAATGAACCAAAAACTAAAAATCATTAAGATAATTCATTCCATGTACAGAGCGTGATTGTTATCTCACCTGCTTCTTGTAAGTTTATAATATGATCTAAATAGTCAAATATTTCAAGTGTCATATCAAATCTAAAAAAACAAAAATCACAAAAAGAAAATGAAGTAAAGTCAAACTTGTTTTAACGTACAAACTATTTACATTACTCCCGACAATACTCTCAAATTCATCTGGATTAACATTTAAATCTCCCGGGAATCGAGGATTGATTTTGTGAAATTCCATTTTATTTATTAATAGGGATGTGTAAAGTCTTATCATTTTGCCGTAGTCTTCTTTCAAGTGACCCCACAGTTTTCCCAGCTCATCTAAATCCTAATAAAGCATAGATAAATATATTATTATTATCTAAAAGATTTAAGTTGATTTTTGAAATCCTATTATGAAGAGTACCAAAGTTACTTATTCCTTGCATTCTGTACTAAGAGCTAAACTAAATTTCTAAAATTTCTTTGAGTGTAGCTTTTCCTTAAATAAATATTTCGTTTTCAGAAGAAAATGGGTTTATTTGCACTCCGAACAAGTATTTTTAAATATAGTTTGATATTTTATGAAGCTTTACCTTTCTGTGTTTTTGACTGTCCACCAAACAAAGTGGATGACCTTCTCGAAGAATTTGGTGCACTACATGGCATAACTTCCAGGCGACTATTCTATTTTCCATATGTGGAAGTCTCAAGGAATAAGCCCAAAATATTTTTCCAGTCTGAGTCTGAAATGTACCTATTACAGCTGAACGAATATGCTTTTGTTTTACGGCATATTCTTGTCCATTTATGGCTTTTTGAAGAGCTTGTGCCTGTAAATAATATCATTCTATTCAAATATCACTACTTTTAGACTGAAATTGGAAAACGTGTCTACTAAACGTGTATTCTAAAAGGGTTATGTAAAAATGCGTTTATTATTTGTGAACAAATAATTATCACTGGGCGAAAACAACAACAACATCACAGAATAAATCAGGAATAGAATTATGAAGGCTAACAAAGATACTTGCTCCCTGCAGTTGGTTCTAAGATCTAAGGAATACAACTTTGCTCCCGCCGTTTTCCTATAGTTGGCGTTAGCGGTAAGTCGAAATAAATACTTCATAGACAGCATGCAATACCTTTGGGCATCTTGTGAATATAACTCTATAGCATCAGTAGTCGATTTGTGTTTACAATATTATTTAATTAATAAAGTTATTCGCGATTGATTTGTCCGTTACTTTGTGATAGTTCATTTTTAAAAAGGAATAAAATATTTTTTTTTTACTTTGTTATCTATCACTTTTCTTTTTAAAACAAAATTTGTGTCACTATAGTTTCGTAAAACGACTTTACATTCTCAAACACTACTTTAAAACTAAGTTTTACTAAAATTTTATTACGTTACGGTTTATTACGATAATCACAAGCGTCGAAAATCATGGGGATATCCTGCCTAAGCTTCCAAGCCGACGATCAAACCGAATATTCATGGCTCCAAGGTCATGCTCTGTATTTGGTGGGACCAGCTCAGTGTAATGTATTACGAGCTGTTAAAAACCATCTGAAATAATCACAGGGGATCGTTATCGAACGCAATTAATGCGTTTGAGCCGAGCATTGAAAGACAAACGCAATACAGCGAAAGACACGATAAAGTGATTTTGCAGCGAAAGTGGTCAAAACATACTTGGAAACGTTGAAATAGGAAGTCCTACCATACCTTTCATATTGTCCAGACGTTGATATCTCTGACAATCACCTGTTTCGATCGATGGCACATGGCCTGGCTGACCAGCACTTATGGTTTTACGAAGAAAAAAAATTGATCGATTCGTGGATCTCTTCAAAAAATCACTAGTTTTTTTAACACTGGATTCGAATGGTACCTGAAAGATGGGAGAAAGTAGTGGCCAACGATGGACAATACTTTGAATCGTAAATGTATAACAAATGTTTTACAATAAAGCCTTGAATTAAAAAAAAAACGGCGTTAGCACAAAGTTGTATACCTTTTATACAAAATATAACAAAAATTGAGATGAAGGGGCCAATATGGGTGTAACAGAAAGAGAAGCAGACCAAACACAGAGACAAAGACATTCAAATAGTTGGGTCGGTCAAAATTACTCATATTTGTCAAGAATGATTCGCTAGATGGCGGACTGCAAAGTTCAAAACTCGTGTGTTTAGTTGTTTGTGGCGATTGAGTAAAGCAAATAAATTTTAATATTTTCTGAGATATGGATAAAAATAAAGTTCCAGCTTTTACAAATAAAAATATGTATTATGAACAATGGAAAAATAGTTTGTTTTTATAATAAAGTATTTTTTCTGTTTTAGGGTAAAAACTCAAGTAATATAAATATGAGCTAGCTAAAAAACATAAGTAAAGTTAGATAGATTATGATTAAAAGAAAAAATATCATGCATTGATAAAACCTGGAAAAAACCTTAAAACCAAATATGCACTAAAGCACGAATTAGAAAACTATCTATTAATAAAAAAGGTGTCAAATGGAAGGCAGGATATATTCTGTGTGATAAATAGTGCAAAATAACTACCGAAATAGAATACGTAGATATGTGATATATTTACAGTAGTTAAATATGTATGAGTATATTTTAACCAGTGGCGGCTCGTGAGGAAGGGTGTTAAGGCGCCGCCCCTCCAGCATTTATCACAGTAAATAATTTTTCAGAGCAAAACACCATATTTTATTTCTGTTCAGTTCACTTCCCTTTAACTCATTTTCCTGGTTGACCTCCTGTATAGGGTTTCAATAGTACGAAAAGTAAAAAGGAGAAAGGGAAAAGCAAAAAAATCTTCAGCAACACTATTTTCTTCTACGCCCTCCCACTTTAAAAACCTACGAGCCGCCACTGCTTTTAACAATACAGAGTATTTTTATAAGAAAACACTGCATTTATATCTATAGATACACCATTATACACAAACACTGTTAGAATGAATGTTGTTTTCGTATGGCGATTTATCTTCAAAGTCTAGTATAAAACAATAACAGGCAATACAAATAAAATAGTCATAATTCTGACCAAGTAAAATGTTAATAAAACGAGTCAAATATAACTATAACAAAATGGAAATAAAACAAGAAAAGCCTTTCATTAAACATAACAAAGGCAATAAAGGATACACATTAACAATATAATAAATCATTTACATAGAATATAACATAAGTTTTAACATAAAAACATTTTTTATTTAAATACTTACATATTTTTCATAATCTTTATCAGTGTAAAGTTTGGCCATTATATTATAATACACTCTTACAATTTCATTTAAATAAATTTAAATTAATAAATGTAAAATATACAGCTCGTGAATATACAGCTCGCGCATAAAGCAATCTTAATAAAGAAAATTCGATTAATAATGTAAATTGTTAATTCAGAAAACATGAACAAAGAAATATATCAGTAATTTATAAAACATTTCAGCTTTGTTTAAAATTCTTACTGATAATGATGTTGTCATACATTTATCTTATCAGATAATAGAAAGGTAATCCTTTATTCTCATAAAATGTTTATTTTGTAAGCAGACATTAGAACAGTCTTTGAAATTTTCCTCTTTATTTTCCACGAAGCAGAAAAAACTCATCATTTTGAAAGAATGATTAACATTTTTAACAATTTTATATATATTCATTGAATCCAGTAACCCATATGACTAATGATTTATTTAAACTTAGAAACTCTAATTCTTTTTTTTTTGAAATATTTAAAGGTGGTATCATTTGCCACCAAAAATATGATTAAAATTTCTTAGATCTGAAATCCAGATTTGTAATAAAAACAACGTATATATTTTTTATTAGTTTATATACTTCATAAACAACAAAAAATATTATTAAAGCGGCTTTTAAATACATTTGATTGGATTGTTTATAAGAAACAATTTTCATTGTTTACATTTCATCAACAATATTTTCCATAAAAAATATGCGACATTCTTATTTTACCTTCCATGGCATCTGCTCTGATGGAGTTGTTTTAACATTTTTTTTTTAATTTAGGTTCAAAATAATGTAGCACTGGTTAATAAAAGGTATAAAATCTAAAAAAAAAAGTAATTCTGTGCTAATCATAATTGACTGGTCATGTTGGTTATCTACATTTATATGTGGACAACCTTCTCATTCTATCTCTTATATATATACATATATACATATATATATATATATATATATATATATATATATATATATATATATATATATATATATATATATATATATCTATATATATATATATATATATATATATATATATATATATATATATATATATATATATATATATATATATATTTATTATTCACGTATGGGCCCTAGTGGACCACGCGAAGTACAATTAGAGGCGTTTGTTGTTGTTAGCCTTCCTTTGTGCCCATACTAATTTCATTCTTTCGCTATGAGCTTTTTTCCTTTCATCAGACCAAGTTGTTCCAGTCTTCCTACATTTTTCTCTCTGGCCAACCTCCCAAACGTTCACCTTGTGTCTGAAACAGCCTCTATCCTGAATTTCACTCTGTGAAATATTTGCTGACCTTAGGTCCTCTTTAATTGCAGCAATCCATTTAATTATTTCTACTTTAGCTTTACTCCTATTTTCATAAAATTCGACTATTTGTCTAGTTAACCTACTCGGATTCATCCGTTTTATGTGTCCGTAAAACTTAAGTCTTCTTTTTCTCATATCGCTATGTATATCTGTGTATTGTTTGATTTCTTCGTTTTCTCGAAGTCGGTATGTTGTGCTATTTATTTGTTTGGGGCCTAGGATTTTCCTTACGATTTTTCTTTCCTTCTTTTCAATGTCCTCGATGTCCCTCTTTCTATTCAAAATGAGCGTTTCTGCAGCATATAGACATTCTGGCTTAATAACTGTGTTGTAATGTCTCAGTTTTGTGTTTTTAGATAGGCATTTTTTGTTGTAAATATTTTGTGTAAGTCTCAATGCCGTTTCCATTTTTTGACATCTACCCTTATTGGCCGCTTTTTCCAACCCATTTTCCATGATTATTTCACCCAAATATTTGAATTGAGAGACTCGTCTGATGTTACCATATTTTGTTTTTAGAAATGGCGTTCTTAGTCTGTTGCAGGTCATGTATTGTGTCTTTTCAAAGGAAATTTGGAGTCCTACATTTTCTGCTGTTTCTTTTAGGATTTCAATCTGTTTCTGTGCCGTTAATACATCTTGAGCTAAAATTGCTAGATCATCAGCAAATGCCAGACAATCAATTTTGATGTTGGTTCTCCCCAGTTTAATGGGCTGGTCAATATTCAGGGCCGACTTTTTTTCACGCCACTCCTGTATTACTTTTTCTAGAACACAGTTAAATAAGAGTGGCGAGAGTCCATCCCCTTGTCTCACTCCAGTTCTAATTTCGAAGGGCTCTGAGATCTCACCCATGAATTTAACTTTTGACCTTGTGTTAGTTAACGTTGCTTTAATAATTGCCAGCGTTTTCAGATCTAGTCCTTGTTCTTTCAAGATTCGGAATAAAGATTCGCGGTCAATAGAATCATATGCTTTTTTGAAATCCACAAATGTACAGACGAGATTTTTATTGTACAGTTTTTGATGTCTTAGAATCAACTTCAGATTCAGGATCTGTTCAGGGCAGGATCTGCCCGGTCGAAAACCTGCTTGATATTCACCAATGTTAGGTTCTAACTGTACCTGTGCTCTGTCTAGTAGACATTGAGATAGAATCTTGTAACAAACTGGGAGAAGAGATATCCCTCTATAGTTGTTTACATCCGTTCTATCTCCTTTCTTATATAGTGGATGGATTAGAGCATCTTTCCAATCTTCCGGAATCCGTTCGGTTCGCCAAACTTCTTGTAGAATTTTGGTTATTTCCTTGATTGTACCTGGACCAGCGGATTTCAAAAGTTCAGCAGTGATTCCATCTTCACCAGAAGCTTTGTTATTTTTAAGCCGCTTGATTTGCCTAAGTATTTCCTCTTCATTCGGTGGTAATGAATCTGGGTTTGTTTGTTTAGGTTTTAGTGTTGTTAATTTGTTTAAGGGCTCAGAACAGTTTAGTATTTGTTCAAAATATTTCGCAAGTTCTTTGCAATTGTCTTGGTTATTTAGAGCTAATTGTCCGTTTTCCTTTTGAAAGCATAGGCTCTGCGGTTGATAGCCTGTTAATTTAGTTTTAAATGTTTTGTAAAAGTTTCGGGTGTTATTTTTTTGGAAATCTTTTTCTATTTCATTAAGTTGATTGTTTTCATATTTTCTTTTAGTTTGTCTAATTAGCTTCGATGTTTCTTTTCTTACTTCCAAAAAGATGTTATAGTTTATTGCTGTTTTTTGACTGTTCCAATCTTTGAATGCTTTACTTCGGCTTAATACTGCTTGCTCGCAAACTTCATCCCACCATGGATGTTTTCTACGTTTTTGTAAAGGGACCAACTTTAAGGCTGTTTTAATAATTTTTTGTTTCAATTCTTGCCAGTTCTGTGCTGGTTGTTTATCAAGCTCTTCTGTTAGGGCTGGTTTTATTTTCGTTGGGTCAAACTTTGGTATTAGCAGCCTCTTTTGAATAAGTTTTCGAGGTTTTAAGCTAAGTTTGATTCTAGTCAAGTAGTGATCCGTGTCTATATTAGCTCCTTTCCTGACTTGAACATTCAAAATCTCTTTATAATTGGGGTACGAAATGGCAACATGGTCAATTTGAAATTCACCCATGTACGTGTTTGGGCACCTCCAGGTCTTTTGTTTTGATATTTTCTTCTTAAAATGGGTTGACATTATTTTTAGATTAAACTGCGAACATAGTTCAACCAATCTTCTACCATTATGGTTAGTCCATTTATGAGCGGGAAAACTGCCGACTGTTTTCCTGTACTTTTTTTCTTTCCCTAGCTGGGCGTTGAAATCACCCAATAGGATTTTTACATGGTTAGAGGGAATTTTAGAGATAGTCTTTTCTAGAATTTCCCAGGACTTATTTACTTTTTCAGGATTAGATTTATTTTCTTCATTAACTGGGAGGTGTGCATTGATTAATGTATAGTTTTTGTTAGCACACTTGAGGGATAGTGTCATAAGTCGATTATTTACTGGCTGGACATTTGTTATAGAACCAAGAATGTTTCTTGAGACAGCAAAAGCAACACCGAGATGTGGTGTATTTTTGAGTATTCTTTTGTCCGTTTTACTTTTAAAAAGTCTGTAGTTGCCGAATTCCAAGGTGTTATCATCTGTCAATCTGGTTTCTTGCAAAGCTAAAATTTGGATTTTTTGCTGATTTAATGTTCGCCCCAATTCGTGTAGTTTTCCTGGACGCAGGAGAGAATTGATATTTACCGTTCCAAAGAAAGTTTTTGTTTTTGGTTTCAGACGTTGGCCAGAGGTCTCCGACTCCCTCTGAAAGATTTTGCGTTTAAGCCCGGACGCCCCAGAATCCGAAAGTCCGGTTGTACCAGCAAAGCTGGCAGAGGATTGTCTACCTCCTGGGGTAATTTTGTTATTACTAGAACGCTTCATCTTGTACTTTGAATTAAAGGTTGAACCATGACGGTTCAGAGGTTAAGACTGGAGGGGTTAGTTCCAGAATTTAAATATCAGCCGCACCACTGGTGAACAGACGCTGACCACTCAACCGCTTGATACAAGTCAGACGCTAAGTGGATTTTGTTTTTTTTGCCTTGGTTCGGGGCTGCTTATTTTGAGATATTCGCAGCTGTCCATTAATATCTAATGGAACTTTCACTATCCACCACCCGTGACCCGTCCAGTACCTTAGGCGGGGTATACTGGATATATATATATATATATATATATATATCTGTGGGTGACTAAATTATTTACGTCATAAAATCATAAATGTTTGCACTCTTTCGACAATATCTAGGACTACACTGATTTACAAAGATGCCAGGCTTACAGTTTCCTTGACAGTTAAATAATTATATAGTTCGGGAGTTGCGCTCTAAGATGGCGCAACATTGAGTCTTTCTATTGTCAACCTATATTATTCCAATTAATTTTGTATATTTTATAACAATTAGTGAATATTATAGAAATTATAGGATTAAAAAACACAACTTTAAAAACAAATTACCAGTATATTTCATTATTTATAAAATTACAAATAATTGTTAAATCTATTAAACTAATCTAACATCAGAATAGAAATAAAATGTGTGAGAAAAATATAACTGAACAACCCGTGTGTAATTGCATATTTACAGAAATTTTAACAATATGTGGAAACCTGAATAAAGTGTGAGGTATAATAATTGAGGTACTGCTCATTACAAACAATACTTGGTTAACGGAGATCACACTGCAAAAAGAACTATTAAATTTACAAATAAATTGATAATATTCCCTAAAGATTACAGTTTAAAACAACTGTAGACTGTTACTTTATGTTGCAGCCAAACATCTAAACTTTACAAAGTTAAAATTTATATTACATAAATTGTAAGGTTATTCCCTAGTTTTTAACTGTATGACTACACTAAAGGAACAAAAACAATACATTTTACCACATTTGGCTGACATAAAGATTCTGAATATCCTAAAATAATTTTAATCTTCTCGTTCATTAAAAGCACACAACTGCTCGAGTTAGTTATTTTCACATACCAGATTCAACAGACATACCTTTTCTGCAGTAGATATCCGATGTTGAGGTAAGTAGTGGTTGTTCAAATTATATGAAGCATTATAGACCTTTACGCCACAAAATCTAAAGGCCTGTTGAAACCACCTTTTCGGTTCATATACTGTCTATATTTTCGTTTTAATATGACATGAACAGCACCGACATCATTACCTTCTACTTTTTTACCTTTTGTCGTGTCGAAACTACAAAATCCCATAAGTTTCATCATTTCTTGCTCATCCTGACTTTTTCCTTCTAAATCAGCAGCTGTTACTGTAGGTCTTTCCGGTAGCAATTTATTCCTTTTATCCAAAGATTGAGATCTGCTCCTAGATCTCGATCGCGAAAATCTCCGTCTTTCATGAGAATGACGTCTTCTTTCCCTTTCCCTCGACCTATCCCTAGACCTTTTCCTTCTATGTCGTTCCCTGTCTCTATCTCTGTCTCTGTCCCTTTCTTTATCCCTTTCTCTATCCCGTCTTCTGGCAATTCCATAAGGAGATTTCGACCTACTTCGTCGGCCCATTAACGAAATCTAAAAAAAATATTAATTTTTATAACATACTTTTTTTATTATGCACGTTTTTAAAAAAAAAAAATCACTTTTTACCTGATTTTTTTGCTTTTTAAAACAACCCCGACATAACGATCTAGAAAAACGTCAGAAAACGTCGATTTTAGTTGATATTTTTTACGCTTAGCGCTAGTGTTTCTAACGTGTAAAAATGCACCAAAACGATCCTTCCGTACATGATTCATAAGGTCGAAATTTCATTTCAGCCATTTTGTTCATTAATGGATTTCATTTGGTCTTGCGCCGTTGCCTGAGGTTCGAGGCGTGTTGAATGTCGATGTCGATGTTAACTGGAAGCAGATTCGGAGAGTGTAGATGAAAGCGTCGAGGGTACGTGTTTCGTGACATTAAATTTTCTTTAACCGATTTTTCTGTAATTACAAACCTGTTTAAAAATCTATTTCGCTACAAATTTACCGTCGTTTTTTAATCGTTGATCTTGTAAACACAATTTTGAATCTCCTTAATGGGGCGTAGCTAATCTTTCAGTGACATTTATCAGTGTAACTTTTTGGGACAGTGAGGACGCGAAACGTATAGCCAGACCAAGTGGTTTTCTGCCGGCAAACATTTCGGATTAGAAGCTTTTAAACGGTAAGTCTACCGGCTTTTCGTGTTTTGCTTTCTTATATGTGTAAAGTAAGTGCACTAATTGATTAATTGTGACATTTTTTTTTTGTCTAGCAACAGTGTCAAATTTGACGTTAGGGTGTGTCGTATAATTTTGGCTTGTTCCCGATTTTTAAGGGAATTTAAATTTTATGAAGCATAAGGTGTTAAAAATCTAAATAAACAAATTAAATAAGAAACATAACTATTCATATTAGAACTTGTTTTTTATTATTTAATGTTTAAATTCAAGTTTACGTAACCATAATAATTTTCTTATTGTTTTTTTTTCTTCGAGCTTCAAAATAAGACAGTAAATTAAGTGATATTTGAGGTACCGTTTGATATTATTATGATTTTGAAACAATAATAACCCATAGGTTTTGCTCGGTAAATAATTTTATTTATGAAGCGAACTATTCATTGGAACAAACGGTTAAACAATGGCTGGCCAATGTCATGTTTCAGTATTCTACAAAACGGGCAACGACCGTGCGGTAAATTTATATGTCTTGGCTGTATTAACGCAAACTGCCACTGCGTTTTAGTAGAATAGAATATCAAAGGCGCTTTTTTCTTGTCTTGATCATTAGCACATAACCAAACAATAGCGATTGTTGATTCTCACCAATTGTTACATTATGACCTACTTAGTCGATTAACGTAATGAGTGAGCTATCTACAAACACAGATTTTTAATATTCGATAATTTTTGCGATGAAACAAAAACAGACGGTGTATACTGAGAAATTGAAATAAGTTATATCGTATACGCCCATAGTCGTTCGCTGCTTTGTTATCAAAACTGGTATTATTGAGGATGATCTCATCTTGCTTCCAGCAGGAAAGTTGTTTATTACACAACATTTATGGCATAGCGTACTGACTGTGAGAGGTGCAGTGTTATTGCCTCTGAAGCCTTATTATTTTTTTAAATTGTCCAGTTTATTTAAGGCTACGTGGACTGTTGAGTTAATATTTTTTTAAAAGGAGTTGACCATTTTGTTTTTTAATTTGAATGTGAATGACAGGACGAAGAGAAATAGTTCGTACGTGTCGTATATTTTATTTGGCATTTTTATATGATGATTATTATTAATTTTGCAGAACATATTAATAAATATTAATTATCCGTACTTGTAGTTATGTTTAATGTATTTTAAGAAATAATTTATAATTTAATGTTGCGTTAGACAACATTAATTTAGTTATTAGTAAATTGGTATTACTAATTTTCATTTTATTTTGAAGCTCACTTAGTGCTTTTGATAAACATTTTAAAAGTGTTTAAATAAAATCACTATAAATACATGTTTGTTATTCACTTTTTGATATGGATTCAGTGAGTTTTATTATTATAGTAGTATTAGTATTATTATATATAGTATTATGTAGGGTGTTTTTGGTGATTATTTTGAGGAAATATTCATGTGAGATAATTTGAAAATAATGAACTTAACTAGGCTGTACAAATTTGATAAGGTATATATGAGAGATGTATATGTATATTTCGTTGAAATTGAAAGCTGGTAGATGATGAAATAGAAAAATAATTATGCATGTTAGTTAAATCAGCAAAAATGAAGAATATATCTACAATACTTTACTTATGTTAAAACTGTTAGATATTTGAGGAAATATTATGATAATGAATGGAAACATACAAAACAAAAACATACAGAACAGAGGTACGCACTTAAAATATTTACATCAAACACTATATTGATAATAGTGATGATTCTATGGTTCAGATGGTTAGGGCGTAATCCTAGACTTTCTGAGGGGAAAATAAAAGTGATGGTAGGAGGAATATATTATTGGGGAAAAAGATAACCTAGAAAAATAAAATGTTGATGCGTAAAGGAATATGAACCTGTTGAGTGTGCAGAACTGGAAAATATAACAGTAGATTTAAATGCAAGACAAAGTTTGTTTTGAAAATGTATACATGCTTGTTTAGAATTTGATATCGGAGAAGGTTACGACATAGGGATGGGTTGTACTAGTTCTTTTTAACATAGTATTGAACAAGTCATCAGTCAAACAGACCCAGAGGTAATGAATTAGTGAAGTTGTTAAGGAATTTACTTATCTGGTCAACAAATTAGACAAAAATAACCCTTCAGAAGAAATAATCGTATTATGAAAAGTAACAAAACTACTAGTCCCTGCAGCGTTTAAAAGAATAGTACTGAGAATAGTTTGTGGTTCTGTGAATGGTAATGGAATTTTGTAGATTAGGTATAACTTCGATAGATAGAAAAAGCTTTATGTATGTTCCATTGAAATTGAAAGCTTGTGCACGAAAAATATGAAGTAGAAAAATGAATATGTATATTAGTTAAATACCCAAAAGTGGAAAATATATCTACAATACTTGATTTATGTTAAAACTGTTAGATATTTGGGAAAATATTATGATAATGAATGAAAGCATACAAAATACAACATGGAGGGACGAGTGAGGATAACAGATAGAAAGGTGGACCAAAGATACGGTGACAAGACTATGAACGAACAAATTCTGGAAAACTACTGAGGGGAAAGTTGAAGGAGATCAAGGCTTAATGACGGGCTCTAGCACCACGGGAAGAAGAAGACATGTTCCACGTGGATGGTAGAGTCAATGTGTCGGCCATACCACTGTTACAGTCATTCATCATTCAGATTCATTATACATTAAACATTTTTTACGAAAAACTGTTTTGTTTGACATTCAGCTCAAATTGTTGAAATGGTTCTTCGCTGAATAGTGATTGCATGATTAAATTATTCAAATTGGTATGTTTCTTATCTCTAATCTTGTATGACTAGGCCACATATGATGTTTTGCTAATATTTCAGAACATGTATAAAAAAAGTTCAAATGTTATCATTAATGAGATTAAATTTTAAGATTTTTTTTTGCAAATTAGGCCAGAAATGGTTATGTAGTAACAATATTTCTCTTTTTTTTTCTTTTCAATAGAAAAATATCTATTGTTTTCCAGTAATAATAATATTTGTTTAACATTGAATGATATAATGTCTATTAATAGTTGAATATAATCAAAGCTTGCATTATTTAAAACAAACTAAAGATTAAAATTTAGACTATTAAATATTTATCAGTAAACTTAAGTCAAGGAGATTTCTCGCCGCAACACCATATCAGTTTTTGCAGTCTCGAAGCACGTTTCACTATCCACGTTAACATGCTTAAATCTCAGTTCTCACAGTAATGCATTTTGTGTCGCCGAAATTGGATCATATGAACAAGAAAGGGATGTAGTTTGAACTGGATGACTCTCTTAGGTTCTGCAAAATATATTTGTTACTTTCTAAATTTCCTGCAGGTATTCACTTGTTATATAGTGATGATTGGACTCCGAGAGACCGCGATTTAACATTATCGGACTGTTTTCTTTGGGGTTATGTTGAAGGAAAGGTATATATATATATATTATCGTTGCGTTCCACCCGGTACAAATTTTACAACTTGCCTGAGACGTTTTAGTAAATTCACCGTACTCTCTATAGGTAATTCAGTAGCTGCAACAATATTTACATCAAACGGATTGAGGACCCATCTTTTTGATAAATTATTGTTACTATCTGGAAAATATTCCGGTAACTGAATTTCCAATGCGGGTAAATGCGTTTTCATGCTATCCAACACGCGATCAATAACACAATTTTCTAAATCCATATTTTTGGTAATATAAACCGAAAGTGAATGCATGAAAATTTCGTTTTTCAAGACGTACAATCCAAAGACCAAGCTTCTTGATGAAGTCATTAACTTTGTATGTCATTAGTAAAATGTTTTTGTTACGGCCTTGTAAACTCGTATTCAAGTCATTCAAATGTGAAAATATATCACTCAAGTAAACCAAGAGTAATAAAGTTTCTCCATCTTATAAAAACTCTGAAAATGAGCTATTTTTATCTGTAAAAAAGAATTTTAATTAATCTCGCAATTCCAAAAGCCTCGTTAAAACTTTTCCTCGCGACAACCATCTGACTTCAGTATGGAAAAGCAGTGAGTTGTATTTGGCACCCATTTCTTCGCACAATGTGTTAAATAGTCTAATGGTCGGCTTTTAATAAAATTAACGATTTTTACGGCTTCTGACAGTACATTTGTAAATTATCTGGTATATTTTTTGTAGTAAACTCATTTTGGTGAAGAAAACACTGCGTCGTATACGTAGAAAGTATATTCCTATACATCATCAAGAATATTTTTAATTTTACATTTATAGAAATTGTGAGATAATTTATAAAAGCTGGTAGTTTTTATTTATATTTTTACATAACCTTTTATTTAGTCTGTTCAGTGGGAAAGACTGAATATTCACTTAACCAGCTGCACAGTGGCGGCTCGTGGGTTTTTAAGCTGGGAGGGCGTAGAAGAAAATACCGAAGCTGCCGAAGATTTTTTCGTGCTATTGAAACCCTATATAGGAGGTGAACCAGGAATTTTTTTTTAAATATATTTTAAAATATTTTTATTTAAAAAGTACTATTCAGTGTGTGCACACGTAGCAAATCCCAAATTAAAACAAGTATTCGCGAGGTGAACTAAATACGCGACGCGAGACATATCAAACGCTTAAAATCAGCGTTTAAAACAAATTACCGATACGCTCGGTCGCAGGGAATCTGCGTCCAAATCGGATGTTTTAGAAAGTACTTAACCCCCCCCCCCCCAGTTCTGGCAACCAACAAAACATGTAACGCCAACGACGAGAAAAGATGATTAGCGTACGGTCGCTGGAGATAAACGTCCGACCAATGATGTAAAAATTGTGGCGAGATCATGGAATTTTTATCCGCATTATTTGGTGTGATGGGTCGACAGACGTTGTACATTTGGAGATTTTTATTTTTAATAATATCTTAAAATGAGTTAAAGGAAATAATCTGAACGGAAATAAAATATGGTGTTTTGTTCAGAAAAATTGTTTATTGTGATAAATGCTGGAGGGGCGGCGCCCCAACGCCATCCCTCATGAGCCCCCACTGCAGGTGCACCATCTTTGAATGAATTAAGGCTTTGTGTAATTATATATCTAAGCTTTTCACCGCTGAAATTTCAAGATGTTAGCATCTCCCGTTCCTACTGAATGTCATTAAACATGATAATACTTTTTAAGAGTCTGTCGGAAAATATTGTGTTGCTTAAAAGTGCCACAGAAAATTTTAAAATGATTGAAACTGTTCATGGTGCCGCGGCAATGAGCCACGAAAATGTTTTTTAAGTAGTAATGGCAGAGAGAGCTTCAATTATAATTCCAACTGGAGAAAACGCTGGAAAATGGCATCATGGTGCTCGATCATCTCCCATAGTATTATGATTTGGTGCCATTCATGCTACTTCTAACCATTCGTAAAATTAGAATTGGTGATAAAACAATATATTAAGGACTATATTTTGAAAAAAAATAATGCAATCTATAAATAAATAACGCCTTGTATTTCATTTCACATCATGTCATTTTTTTCCACGGACAGACAATGCATTCTAGAGCCACTATTTAAAATGCATAGACGTTGATGTCATACATTGTATTCAGTTGTTTTTCCTCATACCTACACGTCAACATTAGGATGTTTAAAGGCCTGGAGTGGCATTACAACTTTTACGCCATAATAATTTTACTGGTTGCTTTTCATCGATGTTTCGGTACAAACAGAACATTTAGCCGTAATTCGTTTTTTGGCAAATGTGTTAGAAAATGAAATATTTGCTTTGTGAACAAACTGTACTATGAAACCAAATAAGAAATATTCAACAGCGTAGAGTTGACAGTGGGTTGACATAGGTTGAGGTTGCTTTTCAACCCTTTTTTTATTAACAAGGAAAAGTGGCCTAAAAGCTCTTAAAGTTTAGAGAGTTTATATATTTCTGCGTCTATACGGAAGCGAAGTAGACAGTATTATTTTTACTAAATAAATTTCCGAACAGTTGGAATAAAAATTATTATCCCTTAAATGGACTTATATTAATTATACTTATAAAAATGAACAACACTATTGGACACCTCTTATATCTAGAGAAAATATTGATTCCAGATACGCACACAGTATGTCGGAAAAATAACGGAATTTTTTAATTTTATAGAAAACTACTAGCACCATCTATTGAAACGATATATAATCTGAAAGCTGTATATTTCCTCTATAAAACGAGATCATCGTCATTAGAATCGATCAACGGATTGTCAAGTTACAGCGATTAAATTTACAGTACCTTTTCTCATCTCGTCACAAAAATACAATAGAACAAAGAGCTAATATTAATTAAATTTTATTTCCAGCTCGGTAAAACTTTTACAGAAACATTTGAATTGATCAGTTGAACAGTTTATGATGACTATTGCTTATCCCATACACTAGTATGGGATAAGCTTATCCCATACACTAGTATGTTCTAGAGGTATAAGCGATTCCAGGACGGTCGTGGTGCTTTGGAAGACGACCCTAAATCTGGTCGCCCAACTGTGAGATGGATAGCGTAGGAATTAAATATGACCAAAGCCTTGATTCACGAAATTTCTGCAAAGCATTCTGTGCTTGATTTGTTCCTCAGGGTATTGGCGCTGTTTGGGATTTTTTTGGCGAAAAAAAGCCTGTGTGTTTTAATAGCCTCCGTCTTCTCCTGATTTATCTCTGTATGACTATTTCCTGTTCGCGAAATTCAAATTGACCATGAACGAAACGTGGATATGACAGTGTTACACATGTCCAAGAAACATTGGTTCAACTTGCCCAGTAGTATATTGATGCGGAATGGATGTACTTTAAATAAAAATAAATAATTTTGGCAGAATAACTAATTGTTTTTTTTTTTAATTTAAAAAGTTCCGTTATTTTTCCGACATACTGTGTATACTTGTGGCTGTGGTAGATGCACGATCACATTTTGAGTCATATGTCAGTGACCATACCATTTTCAAAAACTAAGGTGAGTTGTTTTAAAAATTCGCGCGCTTTACGTATCGATACAGCCACTTTTTTGTTAAGGTGGTATGTCTGTCTTTGACATTTGATTTACATCTGTTCCACATAATTTCGCTTGTTAAGTTAGAAATTTTACGTTTTTTTTTAATTATTAAAAATTTAGGTTTGCGAATTTTTATAAAATGGATTAATTTATGAGCATAGAATATACATTAAATTTTGTCTAAAAAAAACGACATATCTTTTGCTGATGTCTTAACAGTATTAAGAAAGGATTACGGCAAGCAAACTATATATGGTTCGTTCAAGAAGACCTTCCACACCAATCAATGGAGAAAACATTGCCAAAATCAAAAATCTTGTATGGAGTAATCTCCAGTGGTGGCTCGTGGGTTTTTAAAGTGGGAGGGTGTAGAAGAAAATAGTGCTGATTTTTTTTTGCTTTCTCCTTCTTTTTACTTTTCGTGCTATTGAAATCCTATACAGAAAGTGAACCAGGAAAATGAGTTAAAGGAAAGAAACTGAACGGAAATAAAATATGGTATTTTGCTCTGAAAAATTGTTTACTGTTATAAATGCTGCAGGGGCGGCGCCCCAACGCCCTACCTCACGAGCCGCCACTGGTAATCTTCAGTTCTGCATTAGAGACATTGCAGATATTACTAGAATATCACTTCGGTCAATTCAACAATTTAGTCTTGCCTTCTCGTTTTGTTCATCCTCGTACTGAAGTTGTGGACGAGATGCATTTTTTGGATGATGATATCTTGAAATATATAATTACTGGTGATGAAGCTGAATCAAATTGGTCATGTCAACTATTTTCTTCGATTACTGTTATATTATCCACAAAGAGTTTCTTCAAGGTGGTTAATTAGTTAATAAATACTATTATTGAAGCATTATGGATCATTTGCGTGAGTCCATTTAATAAAAATGGCCATATTTGTGGCAAAATAATTCATGCATCACGATAACGCACCACCGCACAAAAATAAAACATTTAACATTCCATAAACACCATATTTACAAGACGTGTGACTTTTTTTCTGTTTTCTCGACTAAAGGAACCACTTCGTGGATACTGTTTAGAGTCTGTAGGAATCTTTCAAAAGAGTTTGCTGGCGGCTTTGAAAGACTTTTTCGAAGGCTGGCAAAACGATGGACTATGTGTATTGCATTAGAGGGGTTTACCTTGAAGGAGGCAAAATTAATTTGGATGAATAAATAAATAGTTTGTGTTTTATTTAAAAAATCCCCTTATTTTTTCATCATTTGATCATATTAGTATAGCGTTCTTATATGTATCTTTGAATATAATTTAATAACATTGTGTGTTTAATATTTTATGCCGTTTAGTGTAACTGAAAAATTTAGTAGCAAAAACTAACAAGTTGTTTTACATACCATATCTAACCATGAACAATCTGCACATCTGATTTATTGTCTTAGTTCATCTTTTTAGGTTTCCGGCGCTTCAGGGACCAAGAAGACGGAAAACCTAAAAGCATGAACTCGAGATCTTTCCATTATTAACTCACCAAATCGACATCCAGCAGCACTAATACCTTCCTCCTTCTTCACATAACATCTCGCCATGTCCGCTAGCAATTTAAAAATGCTGAGTGAGGAAAGCCTCACCAGACAGCCCGAAGAAGTGTTCGATATCATCTGCAAGTTGGGAGAGGGTGCTTATGGGAGCGTCTACAAGGCCTTGCACAAGGAATCGGACAACGTTGTCGCCATAAAACAGGTGCCTCTAGATACAGATCTGCACGAGATCATCAAAGAGATATCCATCATGCAGCAGTGCGACAGTCCTTACGTCGTTCGATATTACGGAAGTTATTTTAAGAACACTGATTTGTGGATCATTATGGAGTATTGTGGTGCTGGAAGTGTGTCGGATATAATAAGACTGAGGAAGAAAACCCTGACTGAATGCGAGATTGCTACCATTTTGTCTGATGCCTTAAAAGGACTGGAGTACTTACACTCGAATAGGAAAATTCATCGTGATATTAAAGCAGGAAATATTCTGCTCAATACCGACGGACATGCGAAACTGGCTGATTTTGGGGTAGCCGGTCAGCTCACCGAAACCATCTCTAAAAGAAATACGGTGATTGGGTCACCGTTCTGGATGGCTCCGGAAATTATTCTTGAGATAGGTTACGATTGTGTGGCTGATATTTGGAGTATCGGCATTACTGCTTTGGAAATGGCGGAAGGTAAGCCTCCTTACGCCGACATTCATCCGATGAGGGCAGTTTTTATGATCCCCACCAAACCACCACCTTCGTTTCGTGATCCAGATCAATGGAGCGCTGAGTTTATCGATTTTGTTAGTCTCTGCCTGGTTAAAAATCCCTGCGATCGAGCCTCAGCCACGGACCTGATTCAACACGTGTTTCTTCAAAAATCAGGCGGAGCTCAAGCTTTGACTCAAATGATATCGGAGGCCTGTGAGATCAGGAAGAATCAGAACTATTCTCGAATGCCTGTACGCGGTCAAAATAAGAATATTGTTTCTGAAAATGATGCAACTTTAGTGCCAAGCAAAACACCGAGTCAAACTGGTACAATGGTCACCATCCAGTCCGACTTGGGAACCATGGTTGTGATAAACAGTGATGACGAAGACAGCGAGAAAACGATGAAATCGGATGAAACCAAGAAATATAAACCATTGTTTCTCGAACATTTCGACCAAGCGCAGTCCGAGGAAGAGAATCAACGTGAAAACGCGACTAGTTCTGGTAGTTACGCGATGAACAGTACCGTTCCGGCCCAGCAGCCCGATTTCTCCGAACCACTAGATGTGAAACTGCAACGAATCAAACCGGTTAATACAGATTTCAGTTTCTTGAAAGATTTATCCTACGAGGAACTGAAGGAAAGATTCGATTTGCTCGATGCCGCCATGGAGAAAGAAATCGAAGAGTTGCAAACTCATTATATATTAAAAAGACAGCCGTTGGAGAATGCCATTCATAATAAAAGAGAGAGAAATAGAAATTTTTAAAAACAATTTTTGGAAATTTTGAATTCCAGTAGGTTTGGTAAAGGTGTAGGATATCTTATATATAATTATGTACTAGGGTATGCTCATAAGTAAATTGTTTTTTTTTTTGATAATGTACAAAATTTTATTTTATTTATGAGTTAATCCAATATTAATGTACAATATATTCTCCATCATTAGTGATAATATTCGCCCATCTCTGTGACAAACTTTCTATTCCGTTTTTGTAAAATGAGGGTTTTCCGTTTTTGTAAAATCTTCTAAGTCTGACTTTTTATTTTTTTCTTTGGTGATTCTGGCACAACGAGATCTTGCGTTGTCACGCTACAGAATGACACCTGGTGCCAGGATATTTGGAGCTGATTTCATACGAATTTGATGCCTTAAATTCAAATATGGCATTAATGTTTGCCTATGAGCTCCACTTTCTAAGATATAACATTTTAGTGAAATATACGTCATACTATTTTAAGTTAAATCCATGGATGAAATAAAAATACTAAACACAGAATTTTTATTATTATATTATTATATCAAAGATAAAGGAAAAAGCCTGAACCAACTCACCCAACACTTCAGAAGCTTCTTTTCCGTGACATTCTTATATGTATTTTGGAAAAGTCCCTTTTTAAACTTTAGCAGTAATCAGCCATCATGTGTGTATTTCATTTGCCCTAGTAGCGCTTGTCCATAGTTTTAATATCATGGTGAAATCTTTCACTTTGTTCCTCATTGGTGTATTCTATATTTTGAGGAAAACGGTCTAAGTGGCTTTGTAAATAGTGCACATTAATGCTCATGTTACATCCAAGGGATCTGAAACTGTTAAACATCTTGTTTACCATTTCAACATAGTTTTCATGTTTGCGTTTGCCCAGAAAATTTCCTTCAACTGCAACAAATGATGTCCAAGCCTTTCGCTCAGCCTGATTCATCGAATTTACGAAGTCAGGATCCTTAATGACTTGTCTTATTTGTGGGACGTCAAATATTCCTTCTTTATTTTTTCCCGTACTCAACTGAGGCATTTTTTCCCTATATATGCAAAGCATCATCCATTCGTATCAAGAGCCTTTACAAACTGTTTTATTAGGCCCAGCTTTATATGCAGTGGAGGAAAGATAATTTTTTCTCGTCCCACTACTAATGTTTTCTCTCTTAGACCACTCTTTTTTAATCTAGTGGGGTGTTTTGTCTCTGCTATCCCAGAGGCCCAAGAAGCAAGGATATTTGGTGAGTGTACACCCATACCTGAACGTATTGAATTGAAAAAAAACCTTTAATAGATAAGTGGATGTATTAAAAAAATTAGCGCAGATAGAGAAAAAATGATTTCATTTTAAATTTAGCGCCCCAAATATAGCTAAAATCAGTTCTAAAATCCTAGGCACCGAATTTTTTTTTCTTGTAGACCTGTGTTATTTTTTGAAGTTTTTGAATCAAAATATTCAGCATCTTGTTTTCATTAGGACCTCAGAACCTTATAGGGAATAATTTCTGTAAAATCCCACAATACCAACAATCAAATTTGTTGAGGGTGAAGACCTGGTTTTGGAGTGGGCAAAGATGGTTGTCTTGGTGTTAACCATTGTTTTTGCTTATGAAGATTACTGTATAGAATCCACTTTTCATTTCCAGTAACAATTTGTTGAAGAAAAGGAAAAAAGTTGGAGAAAAACTTTGTCATTTTTTCAGTTGTTTTAAACATAATTGTACTTTGGATCATTAATTTTTCTGCTTTGTGGTTAATTCCTAGATGGTTTGTTTAGGATCAACTCCAATGTCAGCTAACACCAGATCCTTATCCATGTTAGTAGCATTTGTGGAATTAGTGGAAACCCCAAATCACTTTATGTTAATGGTGGAACTTGATGAATTGAAAGACATAATTCACTACATAAAGCCAAGAGAACTCATTGGTGATTAAATAAGGATATGTGAATACTTGGTTCTGAACTTTTGAGTTTTGGGCTTAAGTCGATACTGTATATTTTACAATTAGCATTATGCTGTTTAATTGCCATATACATTGTAGGAACCTTTAAAATTGTTTATATGGATTAATTTTCCTTTTTGGTTTTAACCTGACGTTTTACACTTTTACCAAACTTAGTAAACCTCGATTTAGAACACATATTTTGGATGATTTACTTAAACACAGTGAGTCAAGTAACAGCGTAAACGATCTATATCATCATCATCATCATCATCAGCCCGCATCAATCCACTGCAGAATGAAAGCCTCTTCAGCATGCTTCTGACCTTCCCGGTCCTGGGCTTTCCTCTGCCATTCGGGTCCAATATACTTAACGATGTCATCAATCCATCGTGCTTTCGATCTTCTTCGCGGACGTTTGCGATCAAGCGGTATCCACTCCAGGATTGCCTTGGTCCATCTGTCGTCCCATCGCCTCGCTATATGGCCTGCCCATCTCCATTTCAATTGTTTTACTCTTCCAATGATGTCACAGACTTTTGTTTGTTCCCTGATCCATGCGCAGGACTTTCTGTCTCGTCTTGTAAAACGGTCTATATATATATATATATATATATATATATATATATATATATATATATATATATATATATATATATATATATATATATATATATATATATATTATATCTAAATATCTAAATCATTCCGGGTGTCTATCCGTTGATTCTGTGAAGAGTCACAACGTTTCGCCATAATCTCATTTGGCATTTTCAAGTGTTGTCCGCTTCAACTGAAGTCCAACTGACGTGCATGGATCGTTTTGCTCGCTTTTATAGCCGGATTATATGCGCAGATTATTTGGGGTAGTTCGGGACTATTTGCGGCGCTCGGCAACGCTGTCGGGCGTTCGTTTATTGATTTTTCTACCTCGCCGCCACCTTGCCGCGTTTCTTCTTTTTTCAGAAGGGATTTCCATACTTTTGGAATGTTGCGAGCGTCGTTTCGCATATTTAGCTCATCCCTTTCTTCTAGTTCAAGTGCTTCTCTGATTGTTCGGACCTTGTAGTTTTCAATATTCGCTATTTCGTTGGCTCCTTCAAAATTGATTTTATGTTCTGTTTGAAGATGGTGCTGGAACAGAGCGGAAGTGGTTTGTTTGTTTTTAAGTTGTTTTTATGTTCTTGTATTCTGGCCGATATTCGTCTGTTTGTTTGTTCTATGTATGTTCTGTTGCAGTCGGAACAGGATATACTATACACCCCATGATTTTCCACTCTAACTTTGTCCTTGGGGTTTTTTTTAGGATATTTGCGACACTTTTGTGCGGCTTGTAGGCTGTACTGATCTTATGTTTCCTTAGTAGTCTGCCTATCCTATCGGTGATTCCTTTTACGTATGGTAGCACGACCTTTAGTGTATTTAGTTCATGATCTTCTATTGTTCTTCGTGTTTGGGTTCCTGATACAATTTTCTGAATATCCATTTTGTCTGAGGGCTGTGGAAATTTTTGTTAGTTCTTCGCTTCGTATATCTGGTAGTGTCAGTCGGAAGGATCTGGAAATCAAAGTATTCGCTACTGCTTGGATTTGAGAAGGATGGTGATGGGATTTAGCATTGAGGTATCGATCGTTATGAGCTGGCTTTCTATACACTGTGTATTTGAGGGTTCCAGAAAGTTTCCTTGTGATAAGGAGATCCAAAAACGACAGTTTTCTATCCTGTTTGACTTCCAAAGTGAACTGTATTCTGGGGTGGATTCCGTTTAACTGGGTTAGGAAGTTGTTTAGAAGTTTGTCCATGAGGCCATATTATAAAGATATCATCCACGTAGCATTTCCAAAGTTTAGGTTTTAAAGGAGCGTTGACCAATGCCTTTGTTTCGAAGTCGGCCATGAACAGGTTGGCTATAACGGTTGATAAGGATGATCCCATTGGGGCACCGTCGGTCCTTCTGTAGATCTGCTGGTTGAAGGAAAAATATGTATCTTCAAACAGTGTTCGGAGAATTCCCCCACATATGGTGGAAAGTCTTCGTTTATCGAAATTAGGTCCAGGGCCTCGTCTATGGAGGTACTCGGATATAGTGTGACAATGTCCAGACTTGCCTGTATGTCTGTATCCTCTAGTTGAAAATCTTTAATCATCCTTATCAAATGTTCTGCGTTTTGAACTTATGACTCCGCTTGGTTACTTTCTAGATATTTTTCCATATTTTGTGTTGGAGAACCAAAGGCACATAGTAAGTGCCTTTGGTCAACTGTCCATTGTCAAAACATTTAGCGCAGAGACTTCCTCTATGTAGTCGCGAAAAAATTATGGCGATACTTTTTTACTATCTCGACATTATGTCGTTTACGCTTTTACTTGTTTGACTATAATTTTGATCAGCTCCAATATACCTTTACGCTAATAATAATTAAAATAAATGGCCAATAATTCTGTAATATTTAGAGTTTACATTTTATGAAAATTTCATAATATGAAACAAGACTGAAAATTATGATATTATCAAGTCCTATATTTGGAATTTTCGCGACTGAATAAGCACAGATGTGTTTCAGATTCTTAAACTATGAAACATCACATGGTTATATTTGCGTAAATGGCTTGTCATTCACCAAATGATTTATTTGTTCTAAAAGTTTGTTTTTTTTTCGGCTTTTGTAGATAAATATTGTTAGAATAGGATATACGACTTTTTTCTAGGGGTTTTTATAAAAATGTAATTTTTTAGGGTGCCAAATGTATTTTTTATATATACATTAATAAACAGTAATATTCAAATTAATTTTTGTTTTTATCCCATGTATGCAATGTGTGCGTGAATAGTATATAAGTGAAAAAAAAAAGTGTAATTTATATTTGGAGGTTATTGCCACATTTCATGTTTATTTGTTTTCCTTCAACATTTTTTACTATTAATTTGTTTGTGGAAGTGAAGAATTTAATCACAATCGAGAAAAATATAAAAGTATCTCTGCAAAAATAGTTTATCTCCACAGAAAAAGCATAATCATATAACAAAACAAGTTTTTTCGGGAGATCTTCATTCAAAAGATACTCTTTCAAGGGTTGCAACAAGTTCTCGGTCTTTTGTCAAGTATGATTCATTAGATGACGTGTTTCGAAGTTTTAGACGTGTGCGTTTAGTTGCTTGTTGTGGCGATTGAGTAAAGCAAACAATTTCTGGGATTTTCTGAAAAATCGATAAAATTCAAGTTCGATGGACAAACAGAGTTAGTTTCTACTTTAAAGGACTCATTTCCTTCAATTTTGACAGTAAAAAAGTAGGCTGGTGGATTTAAATGTGATCGTTGAAGATGATAGATGTTTGGGACGTTCAAAAACCGTCACGATCGACAAAATCGCCACAGAAGCCCAAAATGTTATGTTAACTCATCCGCAATGTCCAAAATAAAGTTCATAATGTTATGACAGATGACTTTTAGGTACTTGTACGGGCTTGTTAACCTGGTAAATATCTCGATTGACTGTGTCCACTACTTTTTTACAATGTTTTGGATATGAGAGAGATTTCTATTCGATTAGTGTCGCGTTTATTAACAGCTGAAGACTTATTCGAACTAACGCTTCATAAGAGTATTTATATGAATTTTAATGTTTTTCTGCTTAGTTTCTTCTACGTTTTATAAAGTAGATGAGACATTGATTCGCCATTACAACCAGAGTCGAAGCAGCAGTTGGTAAGAGCAGGTGAAAATGCGCCAAAGAAAACTTAGCGAAGTTTGCAACCTGGAAAGTGGCAGGATCATCGCCGATGATATTACGCCCCACTACTGGATAAACTCAACGGTGCCATTCAGGCTAAATGTCCACATTTGGATAAAAAATATTCTTTCACTAATAGTAATGTGCCAGCACATGCGTCTCAGATTATGGCTGCTACGCTTCGAAGTGCTTCCACATGAACCTGATTTGGTTCTCAGTGATTATTTCCTCTCCCTAAACCTGAAGAAATGGCCCAGAAAAACCATACATCTTTTGAGGTGGTCCAGTCATGAATCTATTTTTCAACATCTCCGTAATTGCTAAAATGTTTCATGGAAAGTGCCTGAGACATCGATAAAAACATGTGGTAGTCGGCAGCCAAGTGCAGAAATTATGTATCTGACATCTTTCGCTGTGTATGATTACTTTTCCGTGTCTTGTAGCCCATTTTGGTAATGCGTCTTACCACATAGTGATTTCAATTAACGAGTTTTTCGCAAGTTAAATCTTCATTGTGGCTCCGCAACCCCCTTACTCTCCAGACCTTGTGACTTTTCCCTTTTCCCAAGATTAAAAATTTACCGCAATGAACATCATTTTGGGAAATTGGAGAACATTGAAAAGATGAATTCTTCTATTGGAACCTTTGGTGTGAAACACTAAACTTTAAGAGATTTACCACTAAACACCAAATCACTTTTTTTTTAAATTTCTCGACGCACGTTTCGCTAACCATGTTAGCATCATCAGGAGATGATCTTAATCGTTTAAATCAAAACAATCATCTCCTGATGATGTTAACATGGTTAACGAAACGTGCGTCGAGAAGTTCAAAAAAGTGATTTGATGTTTAGTGGTAAATTTCTTCAAGTTTAACATTGGAAGGTCGTAACCAAACAACTGAAGACGATTCCAGTATCTGTTTGCTTTAAAGGGGACAGTATAGAATTGTAATTTCAATTGAATGAAAAAAATTATAAAAAACCAGTTTCTTTACTTTATTTGCCCACCCCGTAACATTGAGAATTTTTTTAAAATTTGTCCTAAAACGTTAACGTGCTTTTTTACGTTATACTGTATTTCCCAGTTTTTTCACGTTTCTTTTTTTCATTACAGAAAAATACGACATTACTAAATATGGGAAAAGTGATAGAACAATGCTATTTTTCTCGTTCGAACAATAATGAGAAATGCTTAACTATCTGTGGACTAGTAATCATGGCAATAACCGTTCGGCTATATATTCGATTGTTTTAACGCTAAAAATTATGTCAATGTGAAAGTTACAGTGATTTTGACATCGTTAGATTATATTTGTACAGCTTGTTAATTATCCTAAAGAAATATCTTAAGAATACAGTTAATTAGGTAATTATTTGTATTACAAATAAAATATTCTTTCAACTTTTTAAATACTCTAAAACAAAGTTTACTTGCATATCATTTTAAAACAAACCACTAAAATTTCTCTGGACGCTTGTTAAATACCAAAGCTGTGAAATAATGTCTTCATATTTATGACACATAATGACAAGACCAAGTTATTTATAACAAAAAAACAGGATCAGACAAGCAGATGCAGTGAAATTGAAGCCTAACTTCAAGTGAGTGCATCTGGAAAATGTGACGTAAAAGGAAATATACATTACTACTGACTGATACAGTTAATAAAAAGTATCGATTCTGATCTAATGGTCCGATTTTAAAATTGAACGTTTGATGTGGCAAAATAAACGGTTAAAAACATTTTGTTTTTATCATATTGTAAGTATTTTTCGTATTCTACTGGTCTAAACAAAATTCTTGTGGCTGTTAAAAGTGTTAATAGTTTGTGTCGTCTCAGGCAATTGGGTTTTGAAAAAAAAGTCAAATGGAAAGATCATATATAAGTTTTATAACATTTTTATTTTTTTTTACTTATAATTAAAAAGTTATATTAAATTGAATATAATTTTTTAAACCTAGAACCGATGACGCGCCGACTGTTCCGGAAAAAAACCCGAGCGCTTGTCACGTCACTATGTTTTTTCCCCTCAACATTACAGGCAGCTGATACGAGTGTTTTAGTTTTTAATCAACTTATTCTTGTTATTATCAGAGTATTGATTAATTTATTGAAAATGTCAAATCTAATTAGTTATCGTGCCTGTTTCGTACCATTTTGTACGAATGCTGCAAAAACAACTCCCGAAGAAATGTGTTTATATGTGCCATAAGATTTTAATGGTCGAAATCAGTGGTCCCAAGCAGCACGACTTATTAATCCTTAAAAAACATCAAATTTTTACTACCACCTGTCATTAAATATATACAAAAGATTATTATTTACAACATTATATCATTTTTTTTTAGTATTTATTACCTTTTGAAGCTACACAATCGTGACATTGAGTGTCTTGAACTTTTTCTAGTATTTTTATTATTAATTAAGGTAACTGTATAAACTTTACTCAAACTTTATGGACTGGACTCCTCCTGGACATACACCTCCCGTCACCATGCAAATACAATTTTTGCACTTTAGCACCTCAAACTTCAGCTGAATTGAACTGACTATCATTTTTGACAAAATCTGTGATCATAAAGATATCCACACCCGGTATATTTTTAGAACTGGCCTTTATGAACCCTCCCCCTCACACATTACTGAATTAAATTATTATCCAACAATATTATTTTACACTAAACATTGCAGCCTATCGAGGCGTTTTCTTACCTATCTACCTATTTTAAATTTTATACATTTTAATTCATTTATAATTAATTGCAAACAATTTTTTAAAGCTTTTCGCATTGATTATCAATATTATTTATAATAAAGTTTTAGAATAAAGTAAAAAAATTGATAATTATTTTTTATTCAGAAGCCCAATTAGCCGAATTTGAAAAGAAACAATTGGTATGAAAAAGGCAGGTTTAGGTTTTCTTGAAATATCGAGATGACTAGACATTGCTTCTTTTACCGCTATGAGGACATGGTCGAGACGGTTTTAGAATCAGAGTTATACACAAGACAAGGTTCGGGCAGCTCTAGAAGTTTCGAGTCACTTAACTGGCATCTTAGATTTCTTGTTGTACGAAATTGACACGAAAACGTCTGACAAGTGCGCGATGCGGATGTTGCATCAATGCTTCGATGATGACTGTGAATCGACATTTAATTGCGATGGGGATACGAACTTACCGCCCTTATTGGTTCCTTCCTCTTTCTGAATCGGGCTTGGAATGGAATTCTTATTTGTTTTAGTGAGTCTAGATTTTGTCTAGGTGGTCATGATAGACGCAGAAAGGTCAGATGTTTTCGGGGCGAAAGCCGAAATTTAACTTTCACATTAACATGTCATACAGCTACCACTCCAGATGTTGAGGAATGAATGTTGATGGTGTGAGGGGCTCTATGTTTGGGAAATGGGTCATTCTTAGGTATCATCAGAGAAAGTTTTATGCTGTCCGTTATATAATCAAAATATTGCTGTATCTTCAATATTGTTGAATATGTCATTTTTCAGCAAGATAACGCCAAGCCGCCTCTAGCTAGTTAAGCAGTGCAGCTTTTAGAAAAGTGCGATAGCGAGATCCCAAGGGCGGGCCGCACTACATCGAGCATTAGTTCGATAACCGAAGTTCAGCGATATCGGTCGCGGTCGATATCTGAAAGGAATATCAAAAACTGTGGGTCTCCAAGGTCCGTGGAGTTGAATAATAATAATAAAGAAAATAACATTGGTGTTATAGTCAATTTATGTGTATCAAATGTAACTTGAATTTGAGTAAGTCTCTTCGTAAGTAAATATTTTCGAGAACAGTTAATAACTTTGGATGTCTCCGACACCATATAGCCACAATGTTGTAACGACCTTCAATTAATGCTGTTTTTCAGTTATATTTTACACTTGATCTTGAACAGTTCTGTCATAACAAAAGCCACCTAGCTCCGAAATACACGACGGGAAATTCAAATTAATAATTGTCCGAATTTAGCTGATACACCCTATAATAGATGTAGATTCTTTCCTTCCTGATCATTCGTCAAGTGACGATCAGAATGTACAAGATCACGAATTCTATCGACATTTGTATCATTTCTTACAGTTGAAGGTCTTTCTCTGTTGGTTCATCGACACTTGAGTCTCTCTTCTGGGCATGTTTTAACCATCTAAAAACTGTTGAATTTTTCAACAGTTGAAATCTGAAATAAAATCTTGAATAGCTGAAATCTTTGATAGCGTACCTTTGTTCGAAATTGTTGTCACTTTTTTACACAACGCACTAGAAAAATCGATTCACGAAAATAAATGCTACGAACCACCAAGTGACTCTAGGGAGTTCAAATTCGTACTGAAAACGCATCAGACGTTGGTCTTCCTTCCCTCCAAAAGGAAAGCCAACAGTGTTTCCAAATCGAACTATACACCATCAGCACCATTACTTTATTTACACTTATCGTAAATAGGTCCCGACACTTTTTTAATCAGCTTACATTTAATAGCCTAACACAATTTATATTAATCATATTTAATATTCGACTATTGAGTGTATGTATGATTTAATAAATATAATGAAATTAAATTCAATAACAGAAAAAAGCATAAAATCTTTATACGTCCGTAATATCACGACAAAGATAATATTTAGTTTCGCATGGTCTGGCAAAGGGTTCGTTAACCCTTTGCACGTCCACGTGTATAAATAGATATAAACCCAAGAAATAAAAATACAACTTGTACCACTGATACAAAAAGAACGAGAAAGCATATTTAATTTGGCTAATTTCAACTTTCACATATACGATTGTTTTTACAACTTTTTTTTAAAGATTATTAAATATTGTAGGGCAAACTCAGACTGGTAAATGGTCTGAAAGCTACTCGGTAATCTTTTAAATTATCACGAGTAAGCTTACTTTACTTTAGGGGGCTTTTTATGTTGGTTTGAGCCCTTATATTGGAGGGGTTGGGGGCCTTTTAGTTGGGCCAGGAAGGATGTAAGCTCCAAAAATAAATATATTTTGGAATATTTTAGATATAATCCAATAACTAAAACACATGAAATAACATACATACATATAAACCTGCTTTCATTTTTTCTTGTTATTGGTAAAAAAAAATGTTTGGTCATATGGCGCAACATCTGGAAAATATGGATGGTGATGTTAGACGAAGACTTCACTAACTAAAATGCACTGGTTTTACAATGTTTTAGTGGTAACATAATTTTTATATTTTAGTGGAATTTGTTCAAATTATTATTTATAAGATTAAGTTGACATTTTAAAATATAAAGCACATCAGATAGAGTCACACATCTGTGAAGTATGATACGCCCAAATGTATGGATTTGATAAGTTTCACCATATTATAAACATTCTCAGAATCCAGCTCTATCAGAAACCCCATGAACTTTTTTGTTTAACAGAAGCAATATGTTAAAAAAATATACTTTTTTAACCAAGTCGTGCTAATTAAAAATGTTTAGTTATTCTATAATTAAAAAAAAATTGAACACAGCTATCGTATTACTAATTGATGCTGTTGATGGACTTAATAAAGCTCTTTAACTGGTTTCACAATCTGGTTTTAATGTAAAGTTTTTTTACATGAACGATTCAATTTTTTTTCGTGGTTACTGGCAAATTGATCGGTTGATTTCATGCAGTTAAATGAAGTTATATTATAACACCTTTCATTTATATTTTAACAATATTCGTTTTTAATTACCTTCAAGGTGTTATACGACAAAAAATAATGTAGATGATTAAAATGTTATTAAGAAAAAAAGTTGAATTACAACATACCCAATACAACATATACATACGGGGGTCCCTCTATATTCTGAGATAGATGAAACCTATGGGATTCTTCAAAAATATATATTTTATTTACATTTTAAGTCACAATTGCATTACGGTATAAGGTAGATTCAAAAACGTATTTTAACACATTTTTATTTCATTTTTTTCTTCATGTGGTGCTACACGTGGTGCCACACTTCATGTGGTGCTCTGTAATCAAACATGGACGGACAAAATTTCCTTGTTTTTTTAAATATTTATAATATCTATTTTTGCATATCTGGTACCCAGACGGGGCCTGGGCCGGTCACGAACGGTTTCAGACAGCAGTACTGTTGCGAACCACAGGATGGCGTAAGCTACATTTGATTACTATTTACATCCGACATGGTTGATGTATATGGTCATTCCTGCAGTCATCCCTTCAGCTACTTTAGAATGTTGAGGTCGAGTCCGACTGATGAGGGCTTAGGGCCAGAAATCGGTCTTGGCACACGTTTGATGGCAATTGAAGGAATGGGCAAAGCTTTACGCGGAGCAAAAAAAAAATCACGTGCCTACGAACGCGCCGCGATTGGCCATGTTTGTGTCGTCATTTTGGTAAAGTGTTTTCACATCAGCATTGTGAACGGTTTCTACCTGTATATATACTGTCAAAATTATTGTTGGTTAAGTGCAACGTAAAATATTGTCGGTTTCTAATTGAGTTCAGTTATATGTGACAAAAGGTTCATAAAGACTAATTCTGATAATATAACTGCTGTGGATATTTTTATGATCACATATTTATAATATTAAATTATATTTTTATTATAATAACTTGGTGTCAACATATAAAAAGAACATTAACTAAATTTGTTTTTTAAACGTAGTTATTTTTTTTTAATAAATTTGTTGATATTATAGGTGATTGTAAAATTACTAATGCTACAGCAATGATTACAATAGTTTGTAAAAGGCAACATATTATGATTAATAACTGAAAAAAACAAACTATCGTATTCTTCCAATGACACATTCTATATGAATACGTAGAGCAGCAATTCGTTTGCCTTCTAAAAGACTTCTTAGACTGTGATAATTTTATACCAGAACTAACCGAAGGCGGTTTAATTAATTCTATATTTTTATCCTCAAGAAGTGAAACAATGTTTTTTAATACACTGTTAAATATACATAATAAAACTTTCCCCAACGAGGATAATATATTACAGTAGATTATAATATGTAAACTACATTAATCAGTTCATAATGAAAACATTCACTACCTAAAACTATCTACATATTTGTTTTTATAGTTTGATTATTTCCATTGAAGTTGTAATAGTTTTAAAACCACATCGATTCTTCAAACCACCACACTAAACTCTATTAACAATATTTTCAAAAAAATCCACCCGTACTACATTATTGCTTTAATTAAGGTTTTCAGTATTTTTAAAACGATGGCGATTTTTCGCCTAGGATGTTACAAACCACCACATTATATTCTTAATTTAATAATATTTGCGAATATAAATAAATCCAGCTGGTAACTATAATGCATGACCAGCTAGAGATTTCCCAAATAAAAGGAGGCACCTAACCATTTTTTTTGAGTGGAAAGCTTTTAGTCACACAAATTTCTGTACTCTCTACCATCTACAAATGAGATTATCCTGTAAAACTGTCATAAGACTTTTCATATACGATTATATTCTTGTCTATTCGCGCTTTCTTGAATATTATTATTAGTATCCTACAAAATAGACGATCTTGTAGGGCTTTTTCATTGTTACGACCCTCGGTTGTGTTGCCATATGTAGATCCTTTGCGGACATGCAGGAATATTCGTTCCTACAAATTTGGCACGCCAATTTGTTTTCCTTACATGAATTGAATAATATAAATAAAAGTTATAAAGACGAATGCAAAAAACAAATGGAACCTTAATCTAATTTCAATATTTAATTTTGAACTTACCTTTGAGCCTCCATATCTTTATGTAAAGATATATGAGTATAACGTCGAAAGCAGCACCGAAAGCCTAAATAACAATTAAAAACAAGTATATTTTCAAATCGCTAGCAAACCAAAAATGCAGTCAAAGATATAGGTTAAAGCTATAGAATAATGACTAAGATCGATAAATTGTTTTATTTACACGGGACTCCGATTCCTTCTGAACATCTTTTCGGAAAGTGCGTGAAAGATAATTTCGGTATAACTTCTGAATTGTTCTGAGCCAACCCGATATTGGCGTTCGTGTTTACGTTTCTTACCATTGTGAGGTCACATGCGTAATGGTAAAGGCAATAGGATCATTTTAAATTTATAATAGTGGTGCTGCTTAGGTACTTAAGTAGAAAACCCCAAACCTCTCAAACCTTTTCAACCTCACAAAGGTTTCAACACTAGAATTAACAGGTATTGGACTTCAAAAAAGTATAATCATTAAAACAGTTTAAATAATTACACATATAGTAATATATATTTATTTTGAAATGATTACTATGGAATTGTCTAAACTGACTAGAGTTCCTGCTGTTCTAATTATTCAGAAAAATGCTGTCGAAACAAAAAACATCGGCGTTTTGTTCTCGATTTTGTATTTTCCCATTAGGGAATACGTGGACGACCAATAAAATCAATAGGAAAGGAGGTTAATGACACCTCTTAAGAGAAAACCGATAATGGACGCAATGAATGACTGGCCGTCTCGGTTGTTATGTCATTTTTTTGTGGCGATCGTTCAACCAAAAATGTCGAAATTGCTAGTTGTAAAACTTAGGATGTAAATTGACATTTATTTACATTTACATATCGGTGTTTATCGAATAGATATTCTTTAATTAATACTATTACTTTTACATAAATAGAAATTCGTTATTGTTTTATGTCTTTAATTATTGGCATGTTTTTTTAGTAAAATTAATGAGGATATAAGTATAGTGGCAACTCTAATTGACGTATAATTATTGTAAAATAAAAGAAATGTGGATGTATATTACCTGTGGATGTTATAACGAGAACATTTCCAAGAAAAGTAATGATAATGACTACACAATCTTAATGAGTGTCAGCTGACGCACCATACTTCTGATCAGTTCAGTAATATGCCCTGGAATCTTTGCCCTTTGAATATATCTGCCATTTAGTCAAATAACAAAGAATCTTTCGCGCCAGTAACGATCCACGAGATATCTTTCACCACTATAACGAGTGATTATCAATTATAATCATGTCAATTTATTTGTTATTGAATGTAATGGTCCCAACTGTCACTATAATTCAAGTCTAGCCTGATCCAAGATCTTGTATGAGATACCAAATCGTTTGCTTGGCATCTTTCGACTTCTGTTTCCCTCATTGTGTTAGCATCATTAGGAGAGGATTGAATTCAAGTTTAGTATACTGGAAAAAAAAACGAAACGCTCAGTAGATATATTTGAATCAAACTGAACATATCTTGAATGTAAAAACTGATACATATTTTACTTGTTTACTTTTATGTATCAGTATGCGAAAGTAATTAAATAAAATCTATTTATTTTCATTTAAAAATCGTGCAGTAATATCGTCTTACTAAATATATTTCAGTTTTATTAAACTGTTTTCAACATTCGATTTCAATATATTAAAATTCTCAGCATTCTGTCGCGTCGTTAAACGCCCATTGAATCCAATTAATACTTTTATTTAGTCATCAAGTCCGATTGACTTTACCAATGGTAATGTATTTTTACACATTACTTTTGCACATAACCTGTATCAAACATTAAAATTAACAATATAAAACATTACAAGTCATATTTGCAATAAATAAACTAATATTTATATTTAAATTTCCGCTATACATAAATATAGTGGAAATTTACATATAAATCTTAGTTTGTTTATTTATAATACGACTTCACTTATACGACTTACCTATTGAATTTTCCGTTTAGAAACGTTGAGAAAGGGTTTGCAATGTTACTTCGAGTTCCTGTCCGAGCGTTAGCTATTACCTGTCATCGTTAGCTATTACTTTTTCCCATCTTTCTTCCAAATAATGGATTCCGTGCCAAAAAAAGTTCTGTTTTTTTGATGCCAACCATTCATCAAGCCAAATTTTCACTTTATCGCGTCTTTGGGCGTATTCGGTCGATTTCCTTCAATGCTTCTGCCGAACCATAACGTATGTATTAAGTTGTTGTTTCAACGTATGAATTGAGTCTTTATCCAATAATGCTTGCAAATCTGCACCTTCAAACTTTTTCCTTTGTCCTGGACTCGTCTTGTCTTTTATATCAAAATCACCACTTTTAAAGCGTTTAAACCAACGTTCGTAAAGTTTTTGGGCTAGCGCATGTTCACCTTAAGCTTCAACCAACAATCGATAACTTTCAGCAGCCGTTTTCTTCATATGAAAGAAGGTTATTAAACTTCTTTTCTAGTACATAATTCGACATATTCACCGCTATGAAAAACTTATCTTTTTTACACAATGACAATTAAAAACGAACTGTCTTTTGATGGCGTATATTTTCCCTCCAAAACGCCATAGACGTCATTAGTCTATACCAACAAATGTATTTATAACGCCATCTCTCAGCAAAATCGACATTATTAACCAAAAAGCCTATTAGCAATGCTTCCAGTTCTTCATATTTCACTTTTTAGGGCTGTTTCGGATGTTCTGCATCATTTAAGTTCAAAATTGCTGTTTGAAATTGCAGGGACGATTTGTTGCATTCTTTTAGTTAAAAGGCGAAAATAAGCCAGGTTGATCGTCTCAACTGTTGCTTTCCGAACGACTCCACGTCTACAACTGAGTTTTCACTACAATGCAAGTTTCATACAACACCAAAGTTTGTAATAGCGTTGAACATGTCGAATTTTGTGCCTGGAAACTACGGTTTGCGGACAGCATTGATTTTCTGTTACCATTTGAAGAAAACGATCATCATGCTCTTGGTAAGTTACAGTGCTTTGAGTGGTTAAAATTCAAAAGTGGCGATTTTGATGTGAGAAACGAAGAAAGTGGAAGACCACTGGAAAAGTTTGAAGACAGCGAATTGCAAGCAGTGTCGGTTGCTGATAACGCTTAAATGCAACAACAACTCGCGGATCAGTTAAATGTGACACGAGAACCCGTCTCTATACGTTTGAAAGCCTTGGAAAGATCCAGAAGATGGAAAAATGTGTACCACATAAACTGAATGAAAGATGAAAGTTGAAAGATGACAAAAGAAAGTCATTTCTCTATTGAATTGTGACTGGCGATGAAAAGTGTGAAAGTGATATATTTTGAGAATCCTAACCCTGGATTATGGATAACCATGGAATAAGGATAATATTATGGGTAACTTTAGGCGAACCATCGACATCGACTGCAAAGCCAAATCGTTATGGACGGAAGACAATGCTCTGTGTTTGGAGGGATCAGATCAGTGTGATCTATTATGAGCTGCTAAAATCTGACGAAACCATTAATACTGATCGCTACCGACAACAAATGATCGATTTGAATGAAGCTTTGCGTGATCAAAAAAGGCAACACGCAGTGATTTTGCTTCATGATAATGCACCATCACCCACAGTAAAACCGGTCAAGGAAACGATTGGGGCGTTTAGTTGGGAAATACTTTCGCATGCGGCTTACTCACCAAACTTGGCTTATGTAGTAATCGAACGGAGCCAAGTTTGGTGAGTAAGCCGCATGCGAAAGTATTTCCCAACTAAACGATGCATTTGCATCGATGGGACACGTACGCACTTGCTGAGCAGCGCTTCACTAACGAAAATGTACGAAAATGGCTCTCGAAAAAGAACAACAGTTTTTTTGATGTGGCTTCCACAAATTTTCAGACAGGTGGGGAAAATATATAGCTAGCGATGAGCAATACTTCTAATAAAATATTTTTTTTTATTTTCATGCAATAAACGTGTATTTTCTATACAAAAATTCCAGTTTCATATTTACATACCTGCTATTATACCTCGTTTTAACATTTCTACACGGCGGGAAAAAACTCTGATTCGAACAGGTTCTGCAGTCTATGCAACGTAGAAACCGAAAAATATATTGAGGACTTAATAGTTGAAAAAAGAAAATCACTCTTCCCAATTTGACACCTCACCGTAAATAGACGTTGGATTAATTCTCTAGATTGGTTCTGTTAGCAATCGACTTGGCCGGCCACTCTGTATAAGTACAATATTAAAGTCATTACAAATAAACAATGCTGAATAAGATCCTATATGCCTTTTTCTAAAACAAACTTGATGTCAGGTGTCAAGTAACAAAGAAGTGTTTTTTTTACAATGATGATAGTTATGTACATGCACGCCCATACATTAGTATTGCTCTTCGGCCAACCCAGTATTCAAATACAAAATTGTTTATAAATGACATATAGAATTTGAACTTTTAATCATACACTGCTGACCTTAGCTATTTAGATTTTATGAATGTTTTAAATAAAATTTTTTTATATATTATTGAAAAATATAGCAAAGCTATTTCAATTATAACATTAATTTAAAATGAGTTCTTTATATTGTTTTGGCGCTTTGTAAGTTCTTTTTAAAACCAGCCTATTTCCAGTTGGTTTAGATTATTGAAGAGCTATTCACGCAGGTGAGTTATTGAGCGTAGAGGGTGAAAGTCGAAGAGCGGAAAGCGGGGTTGGGTTAATCTAATAAGCAGCTGCAAACAGACTGATGATAGTTGGGCTAAAACTCTACGTTACAATGTGGTACAAGTGACAGTCAAAGTTTTTCATACATTTCTCGTTAACTTGTATTTTTTTATGATCTACTTGCACCGCTAACAAAGCAAATTTTGCATATGAGTTGAATTCGCATTATTTATTCCTCTTTAAAGCAATTATAATTTCTCGACGATAGTATCGGCCGTAGCGTTACAAACAAAGGAAAGAAAAACAACCGAATCCATGGAATAGGCAACGGGTCTGAAGCCGGTCATTAGTGATTCAAATCAGCGCGCGAGCCGCATTAAGTGAGCAATCACGAGGCGGTTTGAATTTTACGGTAAAGGGCAGTGTTGTGGCACAGTCTTGCGTTCACTATTTTTTAAATAAATTGCAGTCAGGCTCAATAGGAATTAACCATAAAATACACCAAAATGTGGTAATAAATTACTACAAAATTCATGGAATCGGAATGTTGCACAAGCAAAAAAAGACAGAAATATGGGAGAGTAACTAGTCTACAGTCAAAGATCAACGATTTTTTTTCGGTGATCCACTTAAGAACTGCTAATTTCTTCACCCCCTTCCCCCCCCCCCCCCTCAAACGTTAGTAGACGTCTCTCGAGACCTGTTTCTGGTTTTAAATCATCATCTGTCATTCTCGAGCTGAACGTTCGGGGAGGGCCACGGACGATTTCGCGCAGTCTGTCTACCTTTGGTCATTTCTTCAGCTGTTTTCCGAACGTTCAGCTTGAACCCCATTGACGACGGTTTAAGGCCAGAAACCGGTCTCTGAAAAGGCTTGTTGACGTTTGAGTGGCGACTAAAGAATTGAGCAACTATTCCGTGGAGCACGGGAAACATATTTTCCTTGTTTTTTTGAATATTTTTGCAACTTTTCATAGCCCACATTCAAGTCCCTTGTCTACATGGTTATTGACAATAATGTAACGGGTCTTTCAAATTGCGCAGTTTTTTAAATTCTTGAATAAAACACAGATGGCGCTGTGAATTTGCCTAGGTCGAGTATCATTTTCAGAAGTGTAAGGTATGACATTTATAATATGTATATATATATATATATAAATATATATATATATATATATATATATATATATATATATATATATATATATATATATATATATATATATATATATATATATATATATATATATATATATTATTAATATTATTATTATTACAAACATGATTAATCGATCATCTCAGCCCAGGCTAGTCGGGTTTACAATGCCAGAATGAGAAAGCAGTTCAGCTCCTCCCATTCAGCCCAGTACCTTACGAACAATGTGGCAAGTTTGTAAGAGAACTGCTCGTTGTCCCACCTGGCAATCGATTTTGAAACACCAAGAATTTCCAGATTTTTGGAAAAGGTTTTGCTTACTAGGCCTTCGGCGGATATAACAAAAGGTAACACCTCCACTTTCTGGAGTTTCTATTGATTTTTCAGATCAATTGCAAGATTTTCGTACTTCGTGACCTTTTCCATTTCAGTTTTTCTGATGTTATGAGAGAGTGGTATCGCAATGTCAATTATGAAAGCTCTTCTCTGCTTTTTGTTAATTAGAATAATATCCGGCCTATTATAGTCAACCGTCCGATCTGTTGTAATTGGTCTATCCCAGTAAAGAACTGTATCGGCTGACTCAAGTACGGGGGAAGGCGTGTACTTGTAATATGGTGGAGGCATCTTATCAAATAGCGAGTGCTTTAAAGCGATTTGCTGGTGTATAATTTTCGCCAGCTGATTATGCCTGCCTAGGTAAGCATTAGGGGCAAGGACTGGACCTCCAACAAGGTGTTCAATTGTTTCTCCTACACCACCGCACTTCCTGCACTTGTCGACAACATCCATGTGTAGAATATGTCTTTCATAATTTTTTGTCCTTACTACCTTATCTTGAATAGCTGTCGCGAAGCCTTCTGTTTCTGGATATAATAGTCCATCGGAAAGCCAGTTTAGAGACAAATATTTGTCAATGGAGTCATCCTGAAGTGATTTAGGAAATCTCCCATGTAATGTCTGTTGTTTCCATTCTTGAACGATATCCTTCAGTGCTGTTCTACTATCAACACGATTTTGTTTATTTAGATTTAGTGGGGTGAAACCCTGGTCCTTCTTAACAACCAGTTTCATTAGTGTGCTATGTGAACTAATGAAGCGCTCTCTCATCCTATTCTCCTGATTGAGACAAAGATTCTTGACATTCACAAGCCCTCTGCCTCGCAACTTTCTTGGAATATATAGCCTTTTTGTGGACGAATTGGGATGTAAACATCGGAACTTTGTCAATGTTCTTCGTGTCAATCTATCCAGTTCATCAAGATCTGCTTCAGACTATTTAACAATGCCAAAAGAATATGTCAGAGTTGGCACCGCCCAGCCATTGATCGCTTTAATGAGGTTTTCACCGTTCAGTTTGGTGTTTAAGAGTTTTGTCAGTCGTTTCTGGTACAAAGTGGAAAAATTCTTCTTTAATAGGCTATGATCAAATTTATGATTTTGAAGCATTCCTAAATATTTGTATTTATTATTATTCTGCTCATCCTTACTGTAGAATCTCAGCTCATGCTGGCCGGTATTCCAATGCCAAGATGAAAAAGCAATTCAGCTCCTCTCACCCTAGCATAATATCTTACGAACAATGTGACACGTCTGCAAGAGCACGGCACGCTGTCCCACTATGGCAATCGATCTCGAGATCCCGAGGCTCTCGAGGTTCTTTGAAAATCTCTTACTTATCAGGCCTTCGGCGGATATAACGAAGGGCACTACATCTACCTTACTCAGTTTCCACTGGTTCTTCAAGTCGTATGCCAGATTTTCATACTTTGTGGATTTTTCTATCTCAGTTTTTCTAATGTTGTGAGATAGTGGCACTGCGATGTCAATTATAAAAGCCCTCTTGTCCTTTTTGTTGATTAGAACAATATCCGGCCTGTTATAATCAACTGTTCGATCAGTAGTGATTGGTCTGTCCCAGTAAAGAATGGTATCGGATGATTCAAGTACAGGAGAAGGCGAGTACTTATAATATGGAGGAGGTGCATTTTCTAATAGCGAGTATTTTTTTGCAATTTGTTGATGTATAATTTTTGCCAGCTGATTATGCCGTCCTAAATAAGCATTAGGAGCAAGGGCCGGGCAACCGCCAATAAGGTGCTCAATTGTTTCCCCCAAAGTACCGCATTTCCTGCACTTATCGACTACGTCCAAATGCAGTATGTGCTTTTCATAGTTTTTTGTTCTTGTTACCCTATCTTGAATAGATATCGCGAAACCTTCTGTTTCTGGGTACAAGAGTCCATCGGTCAGCCACTTCAGAGACAATTGTTCGTCAATGGTGTCATCTTCGAGTGACTTAGGAAACCTTCCGTGCAATGTTTGTCCTTTCCATTCTCGAACACAGTCCGTGAGTGTTGTTCTGCTATCAATACGATTTTGTTTATTTAGGTTCAGTGGGGTGAAACCCCGATCCTCATTTGCAACCAATTTCATTAACGTACTGTTTGAATCAAGGAAGTGTTTTCTCATTCTATCTTCTTGATTGAGACAGAGATTTTTTACGTTTACAAGGCCTCTACCCCCCAACTTTCTTGGGATGTATAGTCTTTTCGTAGATGAGTTTGGATGCAGGCATCGGAACTTTGTCAATGTTCGGCGCGTCAACCTATCGAGTTCATCAAGGTCAGTTTCTGACCATTTAACTATGCCAAAAGAATATGTCAGAGTTGGCACCGCCCAACCGTTGATCGCTCTAATGAGGTTTCCTCCGTTCAGTTTCGTGTTTAAAAGTTTTGTAAGTCTCTTTTGGTATAGAGTGGAAAAGTCCTTCTTTAACTGGTTATGATCAAGTTTATGCTTTTGGGGTATTCCTAAATATTTGTAGGATTCTTCTGGTGCTAGTTGTTGTATGTTACAAAGTGTTGAATGTTGACTCTGAACCTTTCCCTTCTGTATACTAATGGTAGAGCATTTGTCCAGTCCGAATGACATTCTGATATCCCTACTGAATGTTTCAACCGTTTTTATCAATGAGTTTAATTTTTCTCTAGTTTCTCCATATAATTTAAGGTCATCCTTCATTATCGTAATCCTTCTTCTTATTATCATCCTTCGTAATCATTATTATTATTATTATTATATTATTATTATTATTATGTTCATCTTATATTTTATTCATATCCACGGTAGCCGGAGTTTGTAACCCAAGACTACAATGTTTGCACTCAACAAGAGGGTTCAGCCGAGGCTCAATGCAAGCTTAAGAATTTTCTGACTATATTTGCTGTACCCAGTAAAGCAGCCTTTTGCATGACTGCCATATGTCTATCATGTAATTCAAGCTTGTCTTTGGCGATTTTCCAGTCGTTTGTTATCAGCCCATTTGTAGATATTACTACTGGTATAATGTCGACATCTCTGAGTTTGTACATGTCTGTTAGTTCTACAGCTAACGGTTGATATTTTCGTTTTTTCTCGGCAATGATCTTGGTCAAATTTTTGTCCAACGGTACCGCCACATCGATAATAAGTCCTTTGCGAGCCTTTGTGTCGATTATAATAATATCGGGCCGATTAGCCTCCACCGTCCGATCAGTAATCATTGCCGTATCCCACAAAATCTTTACAGTTTCACTTATATACACCTGTTCTGGTTTCCACTTATAATAAGGTATCTCTACGTCCAACAGACCATATTTTTTCAATAATGCTTGATGTATCACTTTAGCAATGTTGTTATGCCTCTGCATATAGTCTGTTTGAGCCAACGCAGGACACCCACCGCTTATATGCTGTATTGATTCTAAATATTGTTTACATAAGCGACATTTTGGATCGATATTTTGTCCTAATATATGTTTTTTATATGACCTGATCTTGGATAGCACATAGGAAACCTTCTGTCTCTCCATAAAGTCCCGATGTTCGGAGCCATTCTGTAGAGTATTTTTTATTAATGTGTTCAGAATCGAGGAGAGCTGTAAAGCGACCATGGAGCTCCTTTCCTTTCCAAACTGAAATACGTCCCTGGGAAGTTATATGGCTTGCCTCATTAGTTGCTTGTGCTAGACGGAGGGGACTATAATTACTATCCAGTGTACAGGCAGCTCTATGAAGATTACTATTTTGGCTGAGAAAATAGGATCTTAGCCGATCCTCCTGTTGACGGCACATTACTTCTACGTTCTGTAAGCCTCTTCCTCCCATATGTCGAGACAAATACAGCCGCTCGATGGAACTTCTTGGGTGATGCATACGATGTTTTGATAATTTGGTTCTTATTTTCTGATCAAATGCTTTCAGAGAGGTGTCAAACCACTTTATTACACCAAAGGTATAAGCAGCCTCAGGCAAAGCCCAGGTGTTGATTGCCAATATTTTATTTCTGGCGCTGATCAAGGATTTACATATTCTTTCAACTCTAGTTGTGACTCTATTCATAATCATTTCCCTAGCTGTTATATGAGATATTCCTAACAACTGCATAATACCAAGATACTTATAATTTTCTCCACTTTTGATACTACGAATCACAATTATTATTATTATTATTATTATTATTATTCACGTATGGGCCCTGGTGGACCACGCGAAGTACAATTAGAGGCGTTTGTTGTTGCTAGTCTTCCTTTGCGCCCATACTAATTTCATTCTTTCGCTATGAGCTTTTTTCCTTTCGTCAGACCAAGTTGTTCCAGTCTTCCTACATTTTTCTCTCTGGCCAACCTTCCAAACGTTAACCTTGTGTCTGAAACAGCCTCTATCCCGAATTTCACTTTGTGTAATATTTGCTGATCTTAGGTCCTCTTTAATTGCTGCAATCCATTTAATTATTTCTACTTTAGCTCTACTCCTATTTTCATAAAATTCGACTATTTGTCTAGTTAGCCTACTCGGATTCATCCGTTTGATGTGTCCGTAAAACTTAAGTCTTCTTTTTCTCATATCGCTATGTATATCTGTGTATTGTTTGATTTCTTGGTTTTCTCGAAGTCGGCATGTTGTGCTATTTATTTGTTTGGGGCCTAGGATTTTTCTTATGATTTTTCTTTCCTTCTTTTCAATGTCCTCGATGTCCTTCTTTCTATTCAAAATGAGCGTTTCTGCAGCATATAGACATTCTGGCTTAAGAACCGTGTTGTAATGTCTCAGTTTTGTGTTTTTAGATAGGCATTTTTTGTTGTAAATATTTTGTGTAAGTCTCAATGCCGTTTCCATTTTTTGACATCTAGCCTTATTGGCCGCTTTTTCCAACCCATTTTCCATGATTATTTCACCCAAATATTTGAATTGAGAGACTCGTCTGATGTTACCATATTTTGTTTTTAGAAATGGTGTTCTTAGTCTGTTGCAGGTCATGTATTGTGTCTTTTCAAAGGAAATTTGGAGTCCTACCTTTTCTGCTGTTTCTTTTAGGATTTCAATCTGTTTCTGTGCCGTTAATACATCTTGAGCTAAAATTGCTAGATCATCAGCAAATGCCAAACAATCAATTTTGATGTTGGTTCTCCCCAGTTGAATGGGCTGGTCAATATTCAGTGCCAACTTTTTTTCATGCCACTCCTGTATTACTTTTTCTAGAACACAGTTAAATAAAAGTGGCGAGAGTCCATCCCCTTGTCTCACACCAGTTTTAATTTCGAAGCGCTCTGAGATGTCACCCATGAATTTAACTTTTGACCTTGTGTTAGTTAACGTTGCTTTAATAATTGCCAGCGTTTTCAGATCTAGTCCTTGTTCTTTCAAGATTCGGAATAAAGATTCGCGGTCAATAGAATCATATGCTTTTTTGAAATCCACAAATGTACAGACGAGATTTTTATTGTACAGTTTTTAATGTCATAGAATCAACTTTAGATTCAGGATCTGTTCAGGGCAGGATCTGCCCGGTAGAAAACAATGTTCGGTTCTAACTGTCCCTGTGCTCTGTCTAGTAGACATTGAGATAAAATCTTGTAACAAACTGGGAGAAGAGATATTCCTCTATAGTTGTTTACATCCGTTCTATCTCCTTTCTTATGTAGTGGATGGATTAGAGCATCTTTCCAGTCTTCCAGAATCCGTTCGGTTCGTCATACTTCTTGTAGAATTTTGGTTATTTCCTTGATTGTACCTGGACCAGCGGATTTCAAAAGTTCAGCAGTGATTCCATCTTCACCAGAAACTTTGTTATTTTTAAGCCGCTTGATTTGCCTAATTATTTCCTCTTCATTCGGGGGTAATGAATCTGGGTTTGTTTGTTTAGGGTTTAGTGTTGGTAATTTGTTTAAGGGCTCAGGACAATTTAGTATTTGTTCAAAATATTTCGCAAGTTCTTTGCAATTATCTTGGTTATTTAGAGCTAATTGTCCGTTTTCCTTTTGAAAGCATATGCTCTGCAGTTGATAGCCTGTTAATTTAGTTTTAAATGTTTTGTAAAAGTTTCGGGTTTTATTTTTTTGGAAATCTTTTTCTATTTCATTAAGTTGATTGTTTTCATATTTTCTTTTAGTTTGTCTAATTAGCTTCGATGTTTCTTTTCTTACTTCCAAGAAGATGTTATAGTTTATTGGTGTTTTTTAACTGTTCCAATCTTTGAATTCTTTACTTCGGCTTAATACTGCTTGCTCGCAAACTTCATCCCACCACGGATGTTTTCTACGTTTTTGCAAAGGGGCCAACTTTAAGGCTGTTTTAATAATTTTTTGTTTTAATTCTTGCCAGTTCTATGCAGGTTGTTTATCAAGCTCTTCTGTTAGGGCTGGTTTTATTTTCGTTGGGTCAAACCTTGATATTAGCAGCCTCTTTTGAATAAGTTTTCGAGGTTTTAAGCTAAGTTTGATTCTAGTCAAGTAGTGATCCGTGTCTATATTTGCTCCTTTCCTGACTTGAACATTCAAAATCTCTTTATAATTGGGGTACGAAATGGTAACATGGTCAATTTGAAATTCACCCATGTACGTGTTTGGGCACCTCCAGGTCTTTTGTTTTGTTATTTTCTTCTTAAAATGGGTTGAAATTATTTTTAGATTAAACTGCGAACATAGTTCAACCAATCTTCTACCATTATGGTTAGTCCATTTATGAGCGGGAAAACTGCCGACTGTTTTCCTGTACTTTTTTTCTTTCCCTAGTTGGACGTTGAAATCACCCAATACGATTTTTACATGGTTAGAGGGAATTTTAGAGATAGTCTTTTCCAGAATTTCCCAGGACTTGTTTACTTTTTCAGGATTAGATTTATTTTCTTCGTTAACTGGGAGGTGTGCATTGATTAATGTATAGTTTTTATTAGCACACCTGAGGGATAGTGTCATAAGTCGATTATTTACTGGCTGGACATTTGCTATAGAACCAAGAATGTTTCTTGAGACAGCGAAAGCAACACCGAGATGTGGTATATTTTTGAGTATTCTTTTGTCCATTTTACTTTTAAAAAGTCTGTAGTTGCCGAATTCCAAGGTGTTATCATATATCAATCTGGTTTCTTGCAAAGCTAAAATTTGGATTTTTTGCTGATTTAATGTTCGCCCCAATTCGTGTAGTTTTCCTGGACGCAGGAGAGAATTGATATTTACCATTCCAAAGAAAGTTTTTATTTTACATGGTTTTGGAAATTATTAGGAAGGGTCAGTTCACATTCTTTACAGAAGCCATCAAATTGCTAGAAGTATGAAAGAATTGACAAAAAGGCTAGTGGAAGCAGCATACATGTTTGATTTAAAAATCCAAAAGAGGTGGTCATTTGGCAGATATTGGCTTTCGTGTTTAAAAGTCATACACTATTCTTCAATTATCAATAAAAGGTTTTTTAAAATCAACGCGAAGTATGCGGTAACGGTGTTTTATTCAATTTGAAGGACCCTTTATATATTTTTCTTCACGCATTATACATGCACCGTTAACTATGTAAATTTCGTGCACGAGCTGGAAGCCCATTATTTGTTTGTTTTAAAAATGTAATTAAAACCTCCCTACGATTGTATCGGACGTAGCGTTATAAAGAAATGAAAGAAAAAAAAGACCAGCTGCATGGAACAGGCCAAGCATCGGGTCTGAAGCCGGCCATTAGAGATTCAAATCAGCGCGCGAGACGCATTGAACAATCGCGTGGCTGTTTTGTGGAAGATTTGCGGTTCGAATTTTACGGTAGAGGACAGTGGTCGCACTGCATCGAGTGCGCCGTATCGAGTTCACTATTTTCCAAGGAAATAGCGGTCAGACAAACCAGACGGCATTCTAGGATTTTCTGTAGTAACGATTAATTGTTACAGCGTGCATAGTTTACAGTTGTTAACCCATTTTGGTTTTATTTATGAAGTGTACAAAATTATATTCAAAGCTTTTTCTTTTGTGTAAGGTTATAATTATACATTTAACATGTATTGCTTTCTAGTATTTTCTCTGTCATTTTATGATTACACTTTGGTGATATTAAAAACGATAATGAATTCTTTATACACGTTCTGATTTAGTTATTATCGTACGACTTATTTACTGAATCATTTAGGCGTCCTCTCCCAAGGTGCGTTTTGCAAATTTTTCTTTATTTCCTTTAGGGAACTTGGAACTCAGCAGATAATCTTCAGGTCATATCGATTCTCAGTGAGTGATAACGACTCTCTGATATCGCAGCAGATAATCTCTCCTTTATCCAATTTTTGAAGTGAAAACTTTATTAGCCGCGTTGAGTGATTTTCGGTAGGGGCAAAACTTATAGGTTTGCGTCACCGACATGCTAGTGACGTGTTGCGCCAGACTGGCGACGCCAATTGTGTTTGTAATGTGTTTTAAATTAAATTGTGTTTTAGATAATCATTATTTTCATTTTTTAATTGTAGAATCACTGTGCAGTACAAGAGTGAGTACTTAATATGCTAATATTTTTATGTAGAAAAATAAATAACAAGAACAAAGCATTTATTTTCGATTATTTCCAATATTGAAAAATTTTATATAATTTATTTTTCTAATATTTAATCTCTGTAATACATCGTGCAATGAATATTTCATAGTGAGCTAGGAATTATCTTACTAGCGTGGTAAAACAGATTTCTAGTTGTTCGATAGTATTTTTGTCGCGGATTTTAAAATTAAAAATTCTATAAAATAGTATAATAAATTTAATTTCTCACAATTATTGTTTATTGGTTTAAATTGTTAGAAATAAAATACGTTTTGTTATTTTTTGCAAAATGATTATTTATATATTCATTCAATTTCACCATTAGAACTTTACAAAAAAGTATTGTAATATAATTAGTTTTTCTAAATGTCCATTTTCTATATTTGTTTAGATCCTCGATCCTACGTGAAAAAAAATTATACTTTTGTGACTGATACATTGAAACGGCCCTGAAACAATGAAAATGTTTTTTTGTCAACATTTTTCTCATGAAGTGATAGTCAAACGCGTCAATCAGTGTTAAATATAAATATAATAAGGTGGAAATTAGACAAAAAAAGTCTTTGCTTAAATATTATCATGAATTTTATTTGATCTTGATTCATCTGAAAGTGCCTCTATATATTTAAGATGTTAGGGTAAACTTTCTTTAACTTACTGGGGAAGCTTGAATTTAGAAAGCATCATAAATATAAATGTTATATCTTGAAAAAAAAATGTTAATCGATGATATCAAATAATATCAAACAACAATAACGCTACTAATTTTCAAGACAGAAAGTACGATAAATATTATGAATTCTTCTATTGGAACCTTTGGTGTGAAACACTAAACTTGAAGAGATTTACCACTAAACACCAAATCACTTTTTTTGACTTCTCGACGCACGTTTCACAATCTAGATTAAATAATAAATCTAGATTAATTATCTCCTGATGATGCTAACATGGTTAGCGAAATGTGCGTCGAGAAGTTAAAAAAAAAGTGATTTGATGTTTAGTGGTAAATCTCTTCAAATTTGGATACTATGAAGTCAATTTTCTTTATTAATTAAATTAGTCTATCCATATTTGAAAGTCAAAAATATATGTACTATAAATTATCTTTAGTTTTCCTATAAAATTTATAGCGTGGTTCAAATTAGAACATTAAAATACGAATATTTTGTCCAAGTTCCAGGAGAAATGAAGGCCAAGGTAGTAAAATGCACATTTTAAAAATAAATGTTTTGATTATATTTTGGCTCTTACATGAATTGAAAAAAAATAACGTTATTGTTGTTCCTGCGAAGATAAAATATATAATATTAATTACATGTTTGATTCCTGTAAGATCTGATGTCAAATATTGCCATTAACGTTTCAAACATGTTTCAGTCTAATTAGTGGGTCTACTATGCTTACTAAATTAATTTGCGCTTAAGTTCATAATGCTAGAATTTATAGATTTAAAAGAACGAACACGAAACATGAACATTTGTTATTGAACGTTTGTGTTGCAGGTACTCAAAGTCGAAAAAACGGTAAAAAAAGTAAAATTGAAATAAAGTATTGAATTTTATAAATTTACTATTATGATAAAAAATAAGGTATACTTTATAAATAAGATAAATAGTATTTATTCATCCAAATTTATTTTATCTCTTTCAGTAATCTTATTCCAACGTTTTTTCCAACAGTTTTTATACTCAACTTTTGGTATTTCCTTCAAAGCGGCCATCGAATTCTCTTGAATTGTTTTTATGGACTCACAACCACGAAGTGGTTTCTTCAATCAAAGGATTGTAGGGAAAAGTCACACGGTGCATTATTTGGTGAATATGGTGCTTCTGGAATGGTATTTGTTTGATTTTTAGCGAAAATTGACGTATGTATGATGACTCGGATGTATGATGGCGCGTTATCGTAACGCATAAGCCATGAACTTCCAGTTTTGCCACAAATTTTCCAGTAATATCTGCAATGTCCCTAGCTGTCTATATGAACTGCTTGACCAGTTGGAAGGAGGAGCTCTTTGTGAACCATAACATAATTTAATTCTTGATCGGCTTTGCCTTGTTTTTTTAGTTTTAGCTTTGGTTGACCTTTTTCACGATATTCACTTGATTGTTGGCCGATTGTTGGAGTGTTTCTGGGTCACCAGTAATTATGCATATCAGATTGTCATTATAAAGAAAGCATCTCTTTGCCAACTTCAACACGATGATATTTATCAAAAAATTTCAGTATTTTCCAAACAAGACGAGAAAATACAAGCCTTTCGTTCTCTAAAATCGATTGAATTGATCTAAATGATATGACTGTAATATTTACAATGTTTTCTTCACTGCTTGACATGGGAGGTCTTTCAGAATCAGTTTCCATTTGAAACGGGTATGTTGGAGCGACGAATCAAAATTTAGTATGTTTGGTTCTGATGGAGTTTGTTATTGTTCCTACTGTTAAGCATGGAGGTAGATCTATCATGGTCTGGTTGCTTCTCGGGGTTTGGACTAGGTCCATTACACCACATAGAAGGGATTATGGATAGATTTATGTATAGCGATATATTAGTGAACAAAATGCTGCCTTGTATAGAAGATAACATGGCTTTAAGATCTTTTCAACAAGCTACTGATCCCAAGCATTCTTCAAAGCTAGTCAAGCAATTCTTTATAGATGAAAACATTGCTGTCTTAAAGTGGCCATCGCCATCGCCGGATTTGAACCCTATAGAAAACGTGGGATTATTTGAATCGACAGATTAAAGATAAGAATTACTCCACCAAAGAAAATCTATATAGGGCATTGAAAGGAAAATGGTTTCCTATATATGTTGGTAATATTAGTTTTGTCTATGTACTTTTGTCCTGTAAGAATTCAATTTTTTTATTTCTCTTCACGATATTATTTGGATAATTATATTTATACAACGTTTATAGTTAGAAATATGAACATATATTTGTTTTTAAAATAAATTTAAAATAAATTTTGTCCATTACTGTATGTATGAGTAAGAATGTATAAATTCTTATTCAAACATTCAAATTACTGTAAAGATACTAAATATTAGTAATCTAAAAAACAATATTATTTATTTTCATGTAAAGCTAGTCACAAAACTCTACGTACACCATGCAAATTAGTTATATTTTTAAAACGGTTTAAATGCTGGCTTTTTTATTTTTACAAGTTACATTCCCAATATAGAACAACAATAGGCACGGAACCAAATTTTTAATTGGAAATTACATTCAAAATAAGTAAATAGTAGTAAATTATACCTCACAAAAGTAAACATAAAGTAAGAAATACACCAACTTGAACAAATAAAAAATGATTTACTGTTTCTAGTATTCTTATCAGAAATGCAAATTATATTTTAGCACATTTTCGCATCGGCGTCCAAGGGAATAGTAATAATAAAGGGGTTAGAATCGAAATTTCTGTACAAATTTGAAATTTAATTGTAAAATTGCAAAGTGAAAAAAATAAGAAATTGCAAAAAATAAATAAATAAATAATAATGGTATAGTGCAGAATGAATAAACCTAGAGCTAGTGGTCTAAAAAAATTGAGCGAAAGCATATCCGTACAATTTTGAAAAAAATTGACTAAAACCTAAAACTAGTGCTTCGAAATTCGCTGGTCATGTTCTAGAAAAAAAACTGAAAAATATGTCAGTGCTGAAACGGTACGTAGGGTTCTCAGATCAAAAGGATTTTATGGCAGGAGACCAAGGAAAAAACCACTCATATCTACGGAAAATAGACAAACGCTGTTAGAATTTGCCAGGCAGCATTTGGACAAGGATTTTGATTTTTGGAAAATTGTTTTATTTATTGATGAAAGCAAATGTAATGTTTTCGATCTGACGAAAAAAAGAAAATATGAAGATAAGCAAACCAAGCCGAAAATTTGTTGCCAACGCTCGAACAGGGTGGAGCTAGTGTCATGGTATGGGGCTCTATGGCAGCGACTGGGGTCGGAGATTCAGTTTTTATTGAGGGTGATATGGATTATCACATGTACCTGCAAATTTTGCGTGATAATTTGTTACCCTCGGTTGAACGTTTGGAATTGAAAAATCGATGAATATTTCAACAAGACAACTATAGCAAACCCACGGCGGCACTAGTCAAGGAATAGATCCTATATAATTTTTTTAAGCAATTTCATTCACCACCGCAGTTACCCGATTTACCACCTTGATCAAAAAGTTCCCGGAATAACCACGGTGTGCCGCTCAGTCACCCGATTAGAGTTCCGTTTTTTTTCTACTTTGCCACATCTGTCATTCCCATCAAATGTCAGCGTCCTAGCCTGACATTTGTAAAAATTACGCCGCCTTCAGTACATGTGCGTGTTTTCGATTGTGCAGGTTTTCGGTTTTTACAATTTTAAAAATGGAATTGCGTTTGCAACAACGAGTTTCTATTAAATTTTGCGTTAAAAATGGATTTAATGGTGCGAGGACCTTGGAAATGTTGGAAAAGTGTTTCGGCAACGATACTCTAAAGAAAACAGTTGTTTATCAGTATTACGAACGCTTCGGTAGTAGTCGTGAGTTCGTCGATGATAACGAACGCAGTGGCAGGCCGTCAACATCGAAAACCGACGAAAACACCGATAAAGTGAAAGAAATGGTGGTCAATAACGGCAAATTAACCATCAGAGAGCTAGCAGAGGACTTGAACTTTGTTTATGGATCTGTTCAAGATATTTTGGTTAATGATTTGGTTTTCCGCCGTGTTGCAGCAAAGTTGATGCAGAAAGACCCCAATTTCATGCAAACAAAAGGGACCTCGTTGACATCGCAAAATACGTGATTCCCAAGGTTCAATCCGACCCAATATTTATCAAACGCATTATTATTGGAGACGAGACGTGGGTTTATGAGTACAACATGCAATCCAGACATCAGGCGTGTGAATGGCGTGCACCTAATGCACTAAAACATCAAAAACCGATGTGTGTGGCGAAAAACCGTCGTGTTGCCGTTTGATTTTTGGAACGACGGTTCATCGGTTGTCGTTCCGAACCGTCATTGTGAGGAGATTTCCTTCAGAATCGTCGATTTTTTTACAGTCACGTAGAGTAGTGGTTGTATACATGTTCACACGTGTTTAATTCATTTAATTTTTTTTTAATTTTGATTAAAATGTACCAAAAAACATTAAACAAACAATTAATAATTGATGTTTTTGAAACCTATAGACAATTTCCTTGCCTGTGGTGTATAAAATCAGTTGAATACAGAGATCCGAATAAAAAAATCAAGCTTATGAAATATTACTAAAGAAATACAAAGCAATAGATAACGATGCAACATTACAAAAAGTCAAAAACAAAATAGACTCTCGGCATAGACATGGCGATTTTAGAAAAGAATTGAAGAAAATCAAAGATTTGCAAAGGTATGAAGCTAGGGCAAATGACATTTACCAGCCACATTTATGGTATTTTAAATAATTTACATTTTTAATAGATCAAGAAAGTCCGCGAGGAACTGTTTCGAGTATTGATATTAATGATGAAGACTTGGCAAATAATTCTTCATCCATCCTTAAGTAATTAAATCAATCTCTCGGCTTCAATTTCAACCCATTTAATAAATTAATGTGTGAATATGTTTTTTGCTTTAAAAGTCATTCTTTCACCCATATTGTGCGCTGCTTTTTTATTATTTTTACCTAAAACAACAGCAGCCGCTACCACTGCTAGTATTTACTTCCTCCTCATGACGTAGTAATTCTGCTAACAACTAAAAATTACTGCCGGGTCAGATTCTAAATCACCTATAGTGTGTTGGCAAAAAAGTTTGGCGATTCAACATGATGTTCTGAATCTTGACGATAAAAAGGGATGAGAAAGAACGAAGTCTGTGGCCGGCTTAACAGAGACAGAGAACGAAGAGTTCTGCGAATGTACAGTGCTTAACCGATGTTAGCACAACGAACTGCTTCGAATGAGCTCTGAAGCGTTACGCTGTTAGGTTTGGTTACTGCGCATCCAAACCTTAGATGCTGAGCTGTAAATATTGGCAGGTAAAAACCGGGCTATTCAATTACAATATGATCTTATCTATTACCGGGGTGTTTTGGAAATTTAGCTGGTCATTCATGGTTAGTATATGAGTATTTCTTAAGGCTTTTAACTTTTTTCTAGTAGGTCTAATTTATAACTTTTCTTTTCTGAATATAATAATTTAACATTGTTTATATCTATGAAATGATTGTTTTTAATACGTTGTGTAGACATTCCAGTGATTTTTATATTATGTAAGGTATCTTTTTTATGTTCTTATATAAAATCGCTCGAAAAAATTCTACAAAAAGATATTATCAAGATAATCAATTTACTGATAAACACGGAGAAAGTTTCGGGCCAAATACAAGTAATAGTGCAAGTGTATTTGTGTGTATAGTGCAAGTATAATTATTGCCACTTATGCTAAAGTTTTCGCCGAAACCGCCGATGAGGCGCGAGTAACGAGACAACTGGAGGAGTCTTTCCGAGACAAAAGCAGCTCGTACAGCCCGAAAACAGCAGCAGGTTGAAAAAAACCAGATTTTTGGAGAGGCTGAAGTTCTGTTATATGCACCTGGGATTGCCGATTCATCGGGAAGTCACTAAAACTAATCGTCTTATCGTACTGAAACTTTAAATGCTATTATCGCGCGACTGTGTTTTCAAAAACTGCTCGCTTTGTAACTCAAAAAGCTATTGATCGATTTGGCTGAAATTTTGGGAGGTTTTTCTGTATATCATTACCGGAAGGATGTACCTAAAATTTTAAAGATTTTCTGTAAATAAACTAAATAAACTTTTTATAGGTTTATCCTTTCCGTGCATATATCAGAAACAGAAAGATTTTTTTTGTGTGTTTCAGATGAATAGAAAAAGAGTGACGAGTGCAGCACTTTCGACCACCTTCCAGAGACGCCCGAAAAAAATTCTGAGCCGCTATTTTATATATATATATATATATATATATATATATATATATATATATATATATATAATAATAATTTTATACTCTTCAGAGATCAAATAAAATTATGTTAAAACTTTAAAATGATACAATTATTTTATCACCCTTAAAAACACTTCTCATAAATGACTCATTTTGAGGTGTCTAAAGGGATTTTCCCCCTTAAGCCCGCCAATTTTTAAAACCAATCACCTCACTTTTTGATCATAGTCGTGTTTTATTTTTTTGTATTCTACGTGAAACAGATAAAAATTGTAGATTACTGTAAATATACTAAATATTAGTAATCTAAAAAGCATTTTATTTATTTTCATATATATATATATATATATATATATATATATATATATATATATATATATATATATATATATATATATCCTCAAGTCAAACATTATTACCATTTTACACTATCGTAAACCAAAATATAAAACTATTCTTTATCGGATTTTTTTTCATGCGTCTAAAATCTCCGATAAGTGAAAAATAAAATTTTTATCAAACTGAATATCCACGAAAGTAAAGCCGACAACAGAACGTTTGGCTGCCAACCAAAACATGCACTATGACATTAATTTATTTTTAGTATCGGGAATTTCAGGATTAAGGTCAAAAGAATAAAATATTTCGATAGGTTGTTGACTTGTTAATGACCATAACAATATTCCAGTGTTAGTTTTTTTTAAGTTTCCTGTTTTCGCTAACCGGTTATTCAAATTCAGTTTTTTTTAGAGTAAAGCTAAAGCAAATACTGCTCAAATTAAAATGTATCAGGTCTGATTCATTTAAATAGTTGTCTGCAATTATGTCTAGAATTATTTTTGTTGTTCTAAATTCGTATAATTGTTGCTAACTTTGTTTAAAATGTCACGGTCAACAGGTCATGGGACATGGAAAGTCGCCTTTTAAATAGCAGGGTTTTTGAGGTACTTAGTTGTTTACTGATTAAAATATTTATAGAAAATGGTTTTATTGTTTTTCAAAATATTATCCGCGATTAGCGATACATACATTTTTGCATACGTTTGAACCAATTTTCATAGCACTTTTTCCATTCCGGTTGAGGTATCTCCAAAACATGAATTTTGATGCATCAACCGCTTCATCTGGCGTCGAATATCGTTCACCACGTAGTTTATTCTTCACGGACGGAACCAAAAGAAATCATTGTCATATATTGAGTTGTTGCGTCCGATGGGTGAGAGCGGACATTGTCATGATGATGAATGATCCTGTATTACTGGTTATTTTTTCTTATTTTTTCAAAGACTTCTGACAAACAGACGGTTGTGTACCATTTAGAATTGACCGTTCTACAATTATCTAGTGGCACTATAGCCATAAGTCCATTTATCCCAAAAAAACAGGGGACCATTTGCTTCGAAGTACTTCTTGCGCGAACAACTTTTATTAATTCTTTTTAATCCGTCTTTGGACCAGTAACTCTATTCATCTTTGGTAGCACGGTGAGTCTGCTCTTCAACGTCAATATCGTGTCACCGTGAACAAGAAAACGGGAATGACCCATGATCTGGAGGGACGATGTGAATGATGACGTCTACAGACATCTGAGGATCCCGATAAAATTCGTTTATTGTGCTGTGACATGATACGAGATATCTGTCGATGGCAGAGCAATAAGTGGTTGACCTTAGTCAAGGGCACAAGAAAATCTGTATTTTGGTGGGGAGTATCGTACAGCGGCGTTATTCAAAGTTCACTCAAAGTGCCTGAGTTAATCGCTCCTAAATATTATTCGAATCTCAATACGTTAGACTATCGGTTGTGGAACGTTTTATGGAAGAAGGTCCTCAAAGGTGATTTGGTGAAAGTAGCCTTTTCAATTATTTTGGAAGTGGTAGGCGAATGCCCGGACCGTTTGAAGATGATCTGTAAAAATAAAGGGTGGATAAGTCAGAAATAAAAATCCTCTAAGTAAGAAATAAAATTACGTAAACTAAATTGCTGTTTGTATGTTATTTTATAAAATACAAAGGGCTACGTAAATACGAGCTATCTGAAAGATATAGTATGGGCCTAAGGAAAGTTAAAATTGACTATTCAAAGATTAATTTCAGGGAAATCATTGAAGGCAGGCTGCTTGAAAGATACGAAGAAATTGTGAATAAAGTTATCGAAGGACCTTAGATAGATATTTATCCGATGTATACATATAAGATCGAAAATTTCGAAATTCAAATTAGACAGTTACCCATTCTGTATAAGTTCAGATCTGACTTTTAGTTATTGTGTAATATAATTTAATTAATTGCTTTTGCCTCATTTTTAACATTTACCTTTGTACAGAAACATGTTACTATAATTATAATTCAAGATAATGATATTACTGTATAAAATTGCCAAACTTGTATTAAGCAACTTAATATCTCCTTTATATGAATGCCCAATGACATATTTCTGTCTAAAGAATTAGAAGGCATCAATACAAAGTTAAAGTGATTATTGTCCATTCATCTTATCAGAAGTTCTCTACAATTTTTACATCGGTTTTTATATTTTTAATATAATTTTGTTATTATTATATTTCTAAAACTATTCATCATATACTAAGTGACTAAACTTGAAGAGATTTACCACTAAACACCAAAACACTTTTTTGAATTGCTCGACGCACGTTTCGCTAACCATGTTAGCATCATCAGCAGATGATGCTAACAACGTGCGTCGAGCAATTCAAAAAAGCTTTTTGGTGTTTAGTGGTAAATCTCTTCAAGTTTAGTATTTCACACCAAAGGTTCCAACAGAAGAATTGATACTAAGTGACATAGAAAAAGGAACACCCAGTAATAGTTTTTGTATCATAATTATATTTGTATACTTGTTTCTAGTGACCTTAGAAATAAATTATCAAAATTTCAGTCATAGCGACGAAACACTTATTCGTATAAAAACTGTCACGTTCGTTTTTAGCACTGTCATTTTGTTCTTAAAGATACATCATTTGAGTAACTTTTACGATTTGATAGTGATGTGTTTTACTGCAATTTCATTTCTTTAAAAAAGTTAAAATATTATGTCTTGTGTGCGAAGACGTGTAAATTTTCGCCAGTTGACACAATTTGAGAGATCATTTGTATTGTAGGTCTAAGAGAGGCCGGATTATCTTTTCGGAAAAAAAAGAAGAATGAATTGGATTGTTCACATAGTGTTGATAACTTGGCGAACGTGGACCGAACAACGAGCTAGAGGCACAGGACGCCGTCTAGCCACCACAGAACTCCAGGAGCGCCGTCTTCGGCTTTTGGCCATAAGAGACCATTTTTCAACTTCAACGTCAATTGCTAACCAATGGTACGAAGAGTATAGAAGGTTAATTGGAATGCGAGCAATCTAACGTAGAATCAGATCTTTTGGGCTCGTTTCTTACAGACCATATCTGGCTTTATCTTTAACGGAATCGTGTTGTTTTTAGTGACGAGTCCCGCTTCTGTATAGGTAGTCATAACGGCCGTGCCCGTGTAAGAAGATATCGCGGAGAACGTCAAAATCCGGAGTACTTCATAGAGAGGCACGTACATCGCACAGTGGGTGTTACTGTTTGGGTTATCATCGCACATGATAGTAGATCACCTATAGTTTTTGCCCGATGTAGTGTGACGGTTCAGCGGTATGTCGAAGAAGAAATTGATAAATGATTGATAAATTGTAGACCCCCATTTGTTACCCTACCTTCGAACACTTCCAAATCTACTTTTCTAGTAGGATAATACACGTTGCACGTGTTACTTTCCGTCATTTTGAAGCAGTCGAAATCAATTTACTGTCTTGGCCACCGAGGTCCCCGGACCTTTTCGCAATAAAGCATGTGTTGGATATCCTAGGTCGAAGATTGTTCAGATTGCCACACCATCCACAGAGGTTGGTGGCACTACGGGGTGAAATTCAAATAGCATGATACACTACCTAATTAGATCAATGCCTAGGCGCCTCCATGAATGTGTACAAAGTGAAGGTCGATCCTCCCATTACTGATTGTAGCTCCCCAACTCGTAGTAATCAGATATTTAAATTTTAATATTTTAATCAGTTGTACGGTTTAACAATAACAATAAATCTATAAAATACTTTTTAAAATTTGATCATTATTTTTTGATGTTCCTTTTTCTATGTCACTTAGTATATAAACTCGAAGATATTTACCACTAAATACCAAATCACTTTTGTAAACTTCTGGATGAAATTAAATAATTTCCCGATGATGCTAATATGGTTAGGGGGACGGGCGTCGAGATGTTTAAAAAACTGATTTGTTGTTTAGTGATAAATCTCGTCGAGTTTAGTGTTTCTCATCAAAGGTTCAAATAGAAGAATTGATATTCAACATTTATTTATGATAAACTATCACGTTTAATCATTTAAATTTAAATTATTCCTATGTGGGTGTTGTTTTCAATCAATTTCCTGAGTTAATCGAAGTTATTATTGTATGCAGCATTCATCATCGATTATTTCACTCGATACATCGTCACATTGAATAACATAATATATACTAGACTTACGGAATACTTTTATTTTCATTTTATTAGCAGGCAGATTTTAAAGGAAAACATGATTATTATCTTCTTTTGGTACCGGCACACTACCATTTTTATTATATAAGTAAAAAGAAACAATATAGAATATTTTTCTCTATATTATTTATTATTTTATTATTTTTTCTCTATATTATATATTATTTCGTCTTTAAATTGTGTGTTAATTGATAGTTGAAAATTATGCCAATCAATTAAAATCATTAGCAACAGTGACACTTCTTTTTTCATATTTTCCATCACTTTTGTTAACATATCTGGTCAATTCTTCTATTGGAACCTTCGGTTTGAAACATTAAACTCGAAGAGATTTACCACTAAACACCAAATAACTTTTTGAAAACTTCTCGACGCACGTTTCGCTAACCATGTTAGCATCATCAGGAGATGATTTAATCTGATTATAAAAACTAAACTATGTTCTATTTATATGATAACCCTACCCAATAAAGCGTGTAAAAATCATGAACCGTGAAGTTTAACTAGCCTTACATTAATAATTACAAAAGTTGACTGAACGGAATAGGTTCTTTATCTCGGTTCATGATTTTCTTACATTTTACTATTTACATGCATTCATATGTATCCAGACCCCTATTGTTATCTACACTTTTTACCAGTCTTAAATTTCTAATATCTATATTGTGGTCATGCTCGATTACATGTTGGGCAACACAAAATTTTTCATTTCTCCCATTTCTAATGCGGGCAATGTGTTCTTTAAATATCGTTTATATGGATCTTTTTGTTTGCCTAATATACCTTCGATCACAATCTTGTTAAGTTAAGTCTGTACGTCTAAGAAATTATACGTCTGCACTACACAACAGCGAAACTTAAACTATCATATTACGAAAAAAAAATGGGGCTAAAGCAAAATGGTACAAGGTGGACAATGAGGGGCGCGAGGCGCATGTCAATAGAGTGCCACGCGTTTAGGAATTTAGTCAGCGTGGAGCGTTCTATGCTCGGAGCAGACCGTGCGTTGTATGCAAGAATTTGACAAAAAAAACTTCTGACAGTCAACGTGGTTTGCATAACATTAAAGATGGGCCAAGGGTTCCCCTCATCAGGAAATGGGTTAAGAAGTTTGAAGAAACCGGTTAAAAATTGATAAACGTACGTCCGGAATACCAAGTTCATCACGAGGTGACGAACATGTGGAAATGGTAAATCAGTCCATTTGTGATGATCCGGACTTTTTCGTTCGTAAGCGAACGCATGCTTTTTTGTGTCTCGATTATCATTGCACCGCATTCTGCGCAACGACTCGAAACTGCACCCATACGAAATTCAACTGGTGCAGGAGTTAAAGCTCTAAGATGCCAGTCAGAGGCTTCAATTCATTAATCACGTAACTGAGCGTTTTGCAACATTCAACGACATATTGCTTTCGGATGAGCTCATTTTCATCTCAACGGTCATGTAAATAAGCAGAACTGTCGTTACTGGAGTGCAACGAACCCGAAACACAAGCATCAAAAAATATTCTCAAATTTAAATTTAAACTCTTTTTACTCTTGAAAAAATGTTCCATGCGAACTTTTACTATCAAAACACATACAGTTTATTGAGAAAATACCTGTCCCTTCGAGAACGAATGAAGCATCTCATCGGAAAGTGTGTAAGGAATTTTAAAAATATTTAATTTGATTTGAAAAATGTGGAAAATATATTTTTTGATTAAAAACAATATGACCATCGTAAAAAATAAATAAATGTTTTCAAAATACATAGTCCATCCAGTTTGTGTATATCATCATAGGGTATTTTCACATATGTATATTAAAAACGCAAAAGCTACTCTATTTTAAAGGAATTACACCATCCACCTGGATGATATTTTCAGTACGGTAATGACCCATAACACTTGAAAAGGTCAGGGTTCTCGACTCTTGAAGTCAAGGTGCTCGATAAACTCGATAGCACATTTATGGGAGCTAGTTACCTCACAGAGAAAGATGATAAAAATATAATTCAGACTTTTATTTCTTAAATTTGTAGGCAAAGTTTAGTCTACTCAATTCTGGCTTGTTCTCCCGCCGTTACAGTCGTTGGATGGGCTACTAAATATTGACTAATACCACAATAAAGATGATTCTTAAATAGTTAAGTGGGGTAAAGTTAAGTGTATTTTATAAAAATTGATTTTATGTCGCGAATTACTAATAACGTATTAGGCTAATTGAAAAGTTCGCGGAGTGTAAATGATAAAACAAGTTTATTGTCGAATCAAAAATTACTCTCCCTTACTTCTCCCTTAAGCTCAATACATTTTTTCCCGCGGTTCTCCAATTGATTTATTCCATCTCTGAAGTGATTTTATGCAAGCCCTTCAAAATACTCATCTACGGCTGCTATAACTTCTATATTTAATGAAAAACTCTAAACGCGTAGGTTCTCATGAATCCAAAAGGTTTGCGTAATACTGCCCTGTTATTGTTTTGCCGCTATGAAGGTAATCAATAAACAAAATACCTTTTGCATCCCAAAAAATTGATGCCATCACCTTTTTGGTCGGTTTTGACCATTTTGGTTGCTTTCGAGCTGAACAACCTGGCTCAGTCGACTCTGCGGTTTGTTGTCGCAGATCAGGATCACAGTAATAAACCCAAGTCTCATCCATAGGTACAAAACGGCCTTTAAAATATATTTTATTCTGTCGAAAAATATCAAAATGTTGGTCAGAAATGTTTACTCGAAGGCGTTTTTGATCAAAATTTAACAAATGCGGCATCCATCTTGCACATACATAGCTTTCTCAAGTCTAATTCCCTTTTTTGAAATAAGAAACACCCGTTCAGTTGAGATGTCCATGGCCTTAGCAATTTCACTCAAAGTTAATTGGCTGTCATCCATAACCATATCTTGTATAGAGTTAATTATTTGTTCAGTAGTTGCACTTATTGGACGTCCAAAACGAGGATCATCATCTAGGCTTTTACGACCGCGTTGAAACTCATCTTCCCACTTACAAATCATTGTTTTACTTACAAATCATTGTTTTCACTATTAATTTCCATTGCCTTTAAATTTTGTTTTTACAAATAATTTAATCACTGCACGATTTTCATTATTTTCCATTTCAAAAAATAATACTGATTGGTTTGCTTTAAGCTGCTGTTTCTGTACGAATGAACTGACAGATCGACTTATAACTTCACATATGTTCATATGAAGGATGAAGCTTCAAAATGTGAAAATTATATAGTTCTTTTACTGCTCTATAAGTGTCGCTCCGTGAACTTTTCAAATAGCTTAGTAGTTACTAAACTTGCGGAATTCACTTTTGTGGAATACTCGTTCTTTTTGCGCCACCCTGTATATAAAAAGAGATCAGGTGAGAGCTCTTTAACAAGTCGTGATAGCGATCACGAAGAAAAACAACGCATATTCAGGTCTAGACTTTCGAAAAGGAAAAAAAACGAGTTCGCAATCAGTACACGAGCCTCGAGAATAAATATATCCAAAGTTCAATCATTTCGAAAAGCGTTGCTACAACGATGCAGCCATTAGAATAAAATAAAAACGAAAACGAATCGAGTGATGTACGTCGAATGTCGTTGACCTCGATGCGCCCAGAAGGTCCCTCGTTATTAGTTACTCATCATCGCCGGATGGCGCAATGAAAAATTAAAGGCATCAACGTGAAAGGTGGTTTATCGGTTTTACACCGCTGGAAATTCGATACCATCGTAATGGTGGGTGGTAGCGGTGAAAAAAACACATATCCGTTTCTCGTAAAATAAAACCTTTTTTGAGTCTTAGAATCAAATGGCATTTAGTTTGAAAAAACTGTATATCCGTTCCCCATAAAACTAAACTTTTTTTTGAAGTTTCAATTTCAGTCTATTAGAATTATGGAGAAAGCATGTATGGAAAGATCAGTGTCACGTGTTTTATTATTTCTTTAGTTATGGTGATTCATAAGTTCAGGTTTTTTTCCTTCAATAGGGTGAAAGGGAAATAACTTTCGCAAATTGTAAATTTATCCAACGGTTCTTTACATTTTTTTTAACAAAAAGTTTCTTTACAACATGTATTTAAAATATTTCATATTTTATTTTCCTTACAAAGTGTAACATCGCCAATTGGAAGGAAGGTTCAGTTTAGTTTAGTTCAGTTTAGTTTACTTCAGTCTTCACGACACTTCAGGTTCATGATATCAGTTTATTTGTAGTTTATTCGTTAAAAAAAACATTTATTATTTGCCAACTATGTTTTTACACATATTTGCTTAAAATGATAATTCTTATCATAGCTTTGTGAAGAATCGTTGGTTAGATTTACGAAAGTTATTTCTCTTACACCCTGTATTTATTTGTTTTAAATGAACGGGGTATATAAATAAAATGGACGGATGCCCTAGCCCTATCTGGCAACACTCTTTAGAGAGTCACTTGCTGGTCCATAGCGATTCTTTTCCTGAAATGGATTTTTTGATACTTTCTGAAAACTTCAGGTCGTGTTCAAAAATCCAAGACTTGTTCTCTGTCCCAAAAAGTCGACACATGTGTCCCATCCCTGTTGTCTTTTTGATCCAGTAAAATTCTACTCTTCTTCGGTCATTCTGTCAACCGACGATCAAAACGATCCCCTATTCTGTTGACATTTTTATCACCTCTTGCAGTCGAAGGCGTTCATCAATCGCGTCTCGGCCCGCTGATAATACCTTAAATCACCTGGAAACCTGAGCCCTTAACAAGACACTGTTTCCATGGACCTGTGGAAGTGTGGCAAAAGTTTTCATCGCATTGTGCTCAAGTCTGAAACAAAACTTGATAGCGCGCTAGAACGTACTAGAAAAATCTGGGTCACGAACGGCATTGATACGGACCAAGTGACTTTAGGGAGTTCAAACTCGCCTTGAAGATGCATCAAATGTTGGCTCGCCTCCCCACCATAAAGGAAGCCAACAGTGTACTCATTACTTTATTTACATATCTCGTATTAAATTTATTTTTTAAACATCACATAGAAAATGGTTATGGGGTCATTAAAAAGTGTGACAGAATGAATTTCCTTCTTTTAAAAATTTAACGTTAGCATAGAATTAAATGATTCGATTCGCGAAATCACTTTTTAAAAACATTTATTTCACAAAAACGAAATTTATCGATCGTAAAAGAACTTTTGACCTAACTAATATAACTACGTATACAAACACACAATTTGCGGAAAGCGCTGCTTTTTTGTTTTAATTTGAAGAAAAGCGCAGCTGATGGACATTGATTGCTGTGTGAAGCATATGGTGAATATGCTCCATCAGTAAATACATGTGAGTACTGGTTTCGGCGTTTTAAAAGTGGCGATTTTGACACCAGTGGCAAAGAACGCGAAGAAAGGCCAGTAAAGGTTGAAGACGTGAGTTGGAGGCATTATTGGACATCAAGATGCATGCCAAACTCAAGAGAAGCTCGCTAAAACCTTGGATGTGGTTCAACAAGCGATTTAAAACCGTCTCGAGGCGATGGATATGGTGCAAAAACAAGAAAATTGGGTTCCGTGTGAACTCAAGCCAAGAGACGTCAAACGCCATTTTTTCACGTGCGAGCAACTGCTCCAAAGGCAAAATCGGAAGGGTTTTTTGCATCGAATCGTGACGGAGGACAAGTGAATTCGCTATAATCCAAAACGCAGAAAATCGTGGAGTAAGCCCGGCCATGCATCAACTTCGACGGCCAAACCGAATATTTATGGCCAGAAGCCAATGCTGTTCATCTGATGGAATCAGCTCTGAGTGATCTACGAGCTATTCTATGAGCTACTCCAGCCTAACGAAACCATTACTGGGGAACGTTACCAACAACAATTGATGCAATCGAGCCGATTATTGAAGCTCAAACGCCCCCAATACGACAAAAGACATGACAAAGTAATCTTTCAGCACGACACGACGCTCGGACACATGTTGCAAAAGTATTCAAGGAAACTTTGGAGACGCTTCAATGGGATGTCCTACCTCACCCGCCGTATTCATCAGACATTGCTCCTTTCGACTACCACTTGTTCCGGTCGATGACTCATGGCCTGGCCGAGCAGCACTTCACTTGTTACGAAGAAGCCAATAATTCGGTCGCCTCAAAAGACGAGGAATATTTTCAACGCGGAATCCGTATGCTGCTTGAAAGATGGGGAAAATTCGTAGCTACAATACTTTGAATAAATAAATTAAAAAATAAATGCTTTAAATAAAAAAATAAAATACATTATACCAATTTCTCTGAATAAAGTTTCAAAGTTACAGAAAAAATCTCAAAAACTTCTTTGTACGCCCGATAGTTTCCCATTAAGCTAATGCTAGATAACAATGTTTCTTAATCATATAACTATAGCATAAAAAAGAAATGTAGGGTGGATTAACACACCTTAGCGCCATCTGCAAATCAATTTCCCATAACAAAATCTACAAATAACTCAACGTAAACAAAATCTGTACGAACGGTGCCAACATAAACATTTTTAGAGAATGATCATCCTGGTAATAGTAAGTTAAAAAACTTCTATAAAGTAAATGTTAAAATATTATTTCAGCCGTTTCAAATCGATTTTTTTTTCGAATTGGTGTTTATTACTTTACAACGAGTAAAATATTGGCTTTTAATCAGAAATTTCAAAAACCTGTTGCTATAAAACAGAATTGTTGCCGTTATCAGGCCAATGAAGTTGTTAAATAATTCTTATTAAGCATGTAAGATAAACTTATACGTTTGTCAATAAGATTTCTAATGTATTTATTTTTTGATAATTTAATATTTCCTAATCTTCAACAATTCCTTTTTTTCGGTAAGAGATAAATCTTAATTGTGCAATGTGGAATATTGGACATTTTATTTCCTTATTTCCGTTTTTGTTTTAAGTTTTTATAATTTTTGTGGTGGAAACTGTGGTGGAAGAGCTAGTGTGCACTAGAACACTGCCCTGGGGCACACCAGCTCTTATTAGTCACAACTCTAAGTACTCGTCACATTTAATTATCTACATTATTTGACTGCTATCTGAATTCAGTTAAGACCGTACTATTTTGGCAGAAGTTTCCTTAGCTTGTGTGTCAGTCGTGGATGCCAAACCTTGACAAATGCTTGGACAATATACAGAAATACTTTCGAACATATCTTCTTTCGATCTAATGATTTTTCTAGTCGATCAGTGAGTTAACTTAATTGATACTAGACGAGTCTTTAAAACCTTTTTATTTTTACAAAAGCTAAAACTAGATCTTAACTCAACGGTGTACATATGAAATGTGTTCTGAAATAAAAATATAATACTTAAATACATTAAGGGATGACTAGTGAATAGGCAGACCTTTTCGTGGGAAAAATATTTATCTTCTATTCTTTCAAATGGCCTCGTCGATGTTCGTTATTGAATGTTTATCAACCAGAAAACATAAACAGGACTAAAAAGTACATTAGCAAAAATAAAGCGTTGACGTCTTTAAAAGCCAACTGGTCAATATAGCAGAAACATCTGAGTGATGTAACTCGTGACTCTATGGACCTGATCTAATGAAGAGTGTTTTTTTCTCCGAAAACGATGTGTTGGGATTATGCATTTTGATGGGATCTTTCTCTTTCAAATAATCCCCTCTCACTACAACGTTTCCAACTATTCCGACGTTTTTTTCCTTTCTTTGAAACAGTTTTGGTTCAAACGAAGTGGTTTCTTCAATCAAGCGAATAGAAAAAAGTCACACGATGCGATATCTGATGAACATGGTGCTTATGGACTATAGCACTTATGGAAATAGCACGAGAATCTAAGAAAACAGTTAACATGACATTGTTTTTTGATCGGCTTTGAATTGGTTTTTTTACTTTGGTTCAACTTATGTACGATACTCGCTTGATAGTTGAGCTGTTTCAGGGTCATAAACACAGAGTAATATCTCGTCACCAATAATTATGCATTTTAGAAAGTCATCATCCAAAGAAAATATTTCTTAAGCAACTTAAGTCATGGGGACTGCCGACAGAAGTGAAAACTTGAAACTTTGGAATAACTGTGCTTTTTTTGTAATTTTTAAATTAATTATTTAAACGTATAATTTAAAAATGTACATTTTTTTTCATCTAGGATCAAGGATCTAAACAAATATAGAAAATGGACATTTAGAAAAAATATATTACAATACCTTTTTGTAAAGTTCCAGTGGTGAAATTGAATGATATAAGTTTATAAATAATCATTTTGCAAAAAATAACAAAACGTATTTTATTTCTAACAATTAAAACCAATAAACAAAAATTTAGAGAAATTAAATTTATTATAAACTTTTATAGAATTTTTATTGCAGAGATTAAATATGCAAATATAAGTAATATCAAATTTTTCAACGCAAATATTGATACCAATATTGGAAATATTCGAAAATGAATGCTTTGGTTTTGTTATTCATTTTTCTACATAAAAATATTGGCATATTAAATACTCACTCTTGTACTGCACAACACAATTTAATTTAAAACACATTACAGTTTTGTCACAGTCTGGCGCAACACGCCACTAGCATATCGGTGACGTGAACCCATAAGTTTTGCCCCTACCGAAAATCGCTCAACGCGGCTAAAGAAGTTTTCACTTCAAAAATCAATATCTTCGAAACAAGACGAAAGGAGAAATGAGACAAGCCTAAGCAGTTGTTTCAAATCCAGTGAATTGATCTGTGAGTGATCCAAAGGACATTCCAATATTATCTACAATGTCTTTAATACCCAATCGGCAATTACTCAGTACAAGGTCGTTAATTTTGTCAATTTTTTCTTCGTTGGTTGACGTGGAAGATATTTCTGAATAAAGTTCATCTTCAGCTGTTTCTCTATCATCAATAAAGTTCTTGAACCACTTGTCAGGTGGTCACGACTCATCATTTTCTTATTGAAATTAATACATATTCCAGCGTAAATTTTACTCCTTATAATGAATAATAGATAAAGCTAAAACAGGGAGAGGTGATAGTTTTAGTACTAAATAATTAACTAAGAGACAGTCTGAGTTTATCCCCTTTAAAAGGTCAGAGAAAGGGTCACTGACATAACATTAATTAATTTAATTAACCCAATTCTGACAAGAGCCATAGAAAGGTGTAGTCGAAATTTATTCGAAGCTCTTGCAATATAGATGTAAATTATTGAAATGAAAAAAAGAGGTTGGCGAAAAAACTCATTTAATTTGGTGAGAATAACCGGATATTACTTCATTTTGCTCAATGATATTTTGGACGGTTACAAAATATACCGTTGGTGGTTTTATTATATTCACAGGATGTTCTACACTATTCAAACAAATTAACAGATAATGTCCATGTATAAAAATGGAAAAATCGACAGTGAAAATGGTACACGAACAACTTTTTTTTTTATAAACAGGTGGTATAAAAAAAATCAGTCTAAAATCCCAGATATATAGCCGTACCAGATATGTAACTATGGAACCGGAATGTTTGTATAGAAAATACACATTTTTGCTCTTTTGAGGCAAACTAGTCATCGAGTCGTTTTCGTAAGAAGTGAAGCACTGCTCAGCAAGTACGTGTCCCATCGATGAAAATAAGTAGTAATCGGACCTAGCCAAGTATGGTGAGTAAGCCGCATGCGAAAGTATCTCCAAACTAAACGTCTCAGTCTTGACCAGACCTTGACCAGTATTGTTTGTGATGTTGCATTATCATGAAGCATGAAGTGATTTCACTTTGTGTTGCCTTTTTTGATATTCTGGTGGTTTTTTATGTAAGGCTTGGTTCAAATCGATCATTTGTTGTCGGTAGCGTTCAGTATTACCGGTTTCGCCAGGTTTTCGCAGGGATTTGGCCTTGCAATCTATGTCGATGGTTCGTCTGGAGTTACCCATGATCTTTTACTCTTGGGATTCTCAAAATATATCCACTTTTCATCGCCAGTCACAATTCAATGGAGAAATGACTTTATTTTGTACCTGAGGCGAGCAGCATTTCGTAAGTGGTTTTTCTGTTTTTCTGCTGTATTTCATTCAGTTCACATGGAACCCATTTTCCCATCTTCTGGATCTTTCCCATGGCTTCTCGTGTAACATTTCATTGATCCACGAGTTGTTGGGTTTGAGCATTATCCTCATCCAACAATGCTTGCGATTCGCGGTCTTTAAACTTTTTCGGTGGTCTTCCATGTTCTTCGTTTTTCACGTTAAAATCACCACGTTCGAATTTTTTTAACCACTCAAAGCACTGTGATTTACCAAGAGCATGCTCAACGTAAGCTTTGACAAGCATTCGATGCGCTTCTGCAGCAGTTTTTTTCAAATGGTAACAGAAAATCAATGCAGTCCGCAAATCGTAATTTCCAGGCACAAAATTCAACATGTTCAACGCTATTACAAACTATGCTGTTGTATGAAACTTGTATTGTTATGAGTTGAAAATGTTTGTCAGATGTTAACAAGGAAATGGCACCAATGACGCGGTTTGACAGTAACTACATTGACAGCTAGAGCCATCTATGGGCAAATTCCGGTTTTATATTTACAGACCTGGTAAACTCAATTTTGTTTTTGGCATTTTGTAGTAGTAGTAGATGAAGCAGCAGTTCAAGTAGTTGATGGACGCAGGTGAAAGGGCGCTAAAGGAAGCGAAGACTGTTCCATCTGCAGGAAATATTGTGGCTACGGTTTTCTGGGATTGCTGTGATTTGAGGTTCATAGAATATCTGGCAAAAGGTTGGACGATTATCAAGGAATATCACGCTTTACTACTGGACCATTTAAAGGGTATTATTCAGGCTGAATGTCCATATTTACCTAAAACGTGCCGTTTCACCACGATAATGCGCTTGCACACACGTCTCGGATTGTTTTTCCAAAACTCCAGGACTTACGATTCAAAGTGCAGTCACTTGCGCCGTATTAGTCTGATTTGACTTCCAGCCATTACTTTTTCCTTCCAAATCTGAAGAAATGGCTCGATGGATGAAGATTCACTTCAAATAATTAAGTAATATCATTAAATTAAATAATTAATGTAGAGATCTTTTCGAACGAGCCTCGTAAATGTTCCTTCAATCCTAATCCAACGTGATTATCTCAAATTATAACGTTCAGTTATCTGTATTTTCACCGCTGTTTGAATCAAATAATTATTCTACCTGTCGAACCCGGTGTACTCAACAATGTAATTGCTACTATTTGTAACATTAACACCGAAACACCAACCTTCATTAGGCATTACAAAAAGCAAGGGCAAGGTGAGTGGTTAAGAAACAAAGAACATTTAAACGATTTCTTTGTCGTTTCCTGGCGAGCTTCCTCCTGGTTCGAAAATGACATTGAAAGAACCGTGGAATGAAGAGGGCTGGCAATTTTCGTGTAGAATACTGTAACCTTTTCAGTTGCGTAAGTGCAGATTCTTGTTGGAATTGTTAACACGAGGTAAACTGAAAAACTGCCAAGGCCGGAAATATATCTTACCGTTGTTGAACATCAGTTAGAGTGATGATAATGTAAAGTGGTTGTCAAGAAAGGATGGAAAAATGTATTAATAATCTTTAAAAATTGATATAATGGTCCTCTCTCTCATTTCTGTTTTCTTATAGAGTTAACTTATTTAATGTCATTTCTCAATTGATCATATAACCCCCGAGAGAGCATTGAAAAGAAGAAATGTTGGTTAAATGCTGATACAATTATATCTTCAGTTATTGTTAAATATTAGATGTACAAATAAGCAAATCTCTTTCCCGTGGGAAAGTAATGGGTGGGAATTCGTAGTACCAATCATTAACATAAAAAAAGCCACATATGAAAACTTTGCTACACGACATAACTTCACAACTGTCACAAGTGAGCATGATGTCACCCGACAGCCACATGAGGCACAGTATTATGTTCGCTTTTCAACTAAAAAAAGTGTTCTTGAGGCGAAATAAATGGTTTGCTCTGCTTTGGGGGAAAATACCGGTGTCTGAGAGTACGTGCAAAACATGGTACTGAAAGTTTCGGACGGGTAATTTCGATCTTTCCGATCAACATCGTTCGGGAGCACCAAAAAGAGTTGAAGACGAGCATTTGGATCAGCTGTTTTAAGAAAATCCTTGTCAAACACAAAAGGAGCTTGCTGAACAATTGGGTATCACTCAACAAGTGATTTCCTATCGGTTGCAAAAGCTGGGAAAAATTTAGAAAGCTGGCCATTGGGTCCCGATCGTGCTTAGCCCAGAAAATAAATCGCGAGACACTACGACACAGCAGTTTGCCTGCTGTCAAGATGTAAACAGAAGGATTTTCTGTTTAAAATAGTGAGAGGTAATGAGAAGTGGTTTCTATACGATAACCCTAAAAAGAGAAAAGCATCGGTTTATCCCGGGGAATCATTAACGTCAACTGCAAAACCGAATATTTACGCAAAAAAATATTGCTATGTGTTTGGTGGGATATGAAAGGTGTGCTATACTTTCAGTTGCTAAAACTCGGGAAAAATATAACTTCTGAGCGTTATTAAGAACAATTGGTGCGTTTAAGCGACGAAATCGAACGAAAACGATCATAGACTGGCAAGAGAAATCGGCCGGTGATACTGTAGCACGATAACGCATGGTCCTATGCGGTGGCAACAACCAAACGATACTTTGGGCTGGGAAGTTCTCCCTCATGTGGCCTATTCTCCAGATATGGCCCTTTCAAATTTCCACATCTTTCGTTCTTTGCAACATTGTCTTGTTGATACTCGCTTTCGCATAATCGAAGAAGTCCAAAATTTTATTACCGAATTTCTGGAATCAAAACCACAATCCTTTTTCCGAGGAGGGATTCACCACCTGTCCGAGAAATAGCAGAAATGTAGCGAAAGAGATGGAGATTATTTTCAAGAATAACATGTGTGTTGTTTTTGTATAAATAAATATTAATTTTATGTAAAAAAGGGACTACATTTATTTATTGACCTAATTTGTTGTTTTCTTTTTTATGAAACAAATATTACATACGGTAATAATAATTAATATTGAAAGACAGTACTGAATTTGTTAATACTGAGTTATTATTTATTGTGACATTCTTTTAATAATAATAACTTTGTTTAGAAAATGTATTTTACTTTTATTCTTTTTCTTCCTATCGTACTATATGCCGTCAGTGAACCTCCTTTATCCTTCGCTTCCATCCGAATCGATTGTGCGGACTGTTGGACTCTTACCAGTTTTTGATCTGCAGTAGTTCTTCAGCATCAGTTCTTACATTGTCCGACCACGGTGTCTTTGATCTGTCTCTTTTTCTGTTACTCTCTCTCTCTATTCGCCTTTCCATGATTCCCTTTGGTATTCGGCTTTCTGACATTCTCGCTACGTGTCTCACTCATCTAAGTCGCTGAACCCTCATATAGTCTGCCATAGCCAGAACTTTATACAAGTATGTAGTTTTGTCGTCTTTCATTAAAATATTTTTGATATCTTCTTGGATTAATTATTTTTTCATCTTATTTATTTCGTCTCTTAACTCTTTCGCTGCGGATGCCAGATATATGCGACGGAATTTATTAAAGATGTGCGGGTGTCGCCTTTATTCGCAATGTATTTTCGCTGTGGCCGCATATTTGCAAATATGCGGCCACAGTAGCAGCAGTATTTATAATCCGGCTCTTTTCTCTTTCGCCTTTATTTCGTCATATGTGTCTCTTAACTCTTTTACTGTGGATGCCAGATATATGTGGCGTCCGCAGCGAAAGGGTTAAGGATCTTTTCCATCGTGTTAATATATTCAGGTCATCTGGATATCTTATTATATGTTTCTTTTTATTTATCACTGTTCCATTTACATATATGCCTATTTCGGTTAATAATGTCGATTTTGCTAATAGAGGGCGTTACTAATACATTTGGTGGTATAGATTAATGACGTGTATGGCGTTTTGGAGGATAAACATAGGCCATCAAAAATCAGTTCACCATTAATTGTCATTGTGCAAAGAAACCGTTTTTGACAGCTTTGAATATGTCGAATTATGTACCAGAAAAATACGTTTTGCGGGGAAGTTTAATAACCTTTTTTCATTTGAAGACAACAGCTGCTGAAAGTAATCTATTGTTGGTTGAAGCTTATAGTGAACATGCTCTAACCCAAAAAATTTGTGAACGAGGGTTTAAACGCTTTAAAAGTGGCGATTTTGATATAAAAGGCAAGAAGAGTCCAGGACAGCCGAAAAAGTTTGAATATGAAGGTTTGCAAGCATTATTGTATGAAGACTCAACTGATACGTTGAAACAAATGGCAGAAGCATTGAATGTTGCCCAATCCACCATTTCCGAACGCATTTACACGAATTGGGAAAATCCAGAAGGAAGAAAAGTAGGTTCCATATGAATTGAAAGAAAGAGCCATTGAAAGGCGAAAAACCACTTGTGAAATTTTGCTTGCCAGGCAGAAAAGGAAAGGTTTTTCTTCATCGAACAAAAAATCATGGGTAGACTCAGGCCAGCCTTCACAACCAGTGCGAAATATACATGAAAAAAAGGCTTTACGGTGTATTTGGTGGGATAGGGGAGCTGTGTATTACGAATTGCTGAAACCTGGTGAAACGATCGCCAGGATCAATACCTATAATACAGGATCAATTGATAAAATTATACCAAGCATTGAAGGAAAAACCACCTAAATACGCCCAAAGACACTATAAAGTCATTTTTCAACATGACAATGTTCGGCCCCATGTTGCAAAATGTGTAAAAAACTATTTGGAAAACGCTAAATGGGACGTCCCACCCCCACTCGCCGTATTCGCCGGACTTAGTCCCTTCGGGCTACCACGAAAAAGTCAACATTTGGCTTGATGAATGATTGGTCTCAAAAAATCAAAGTTATTCTGGCGCGGAATACATTCTTTGACAGAAAGATGGGAAAAAGTAATAGCTAACGATGGCCAATATTTTGATTACTAAGGTAATTTATTTTGTTATGAAAATAAACGACAAGATTTTGCGAAAAAATCCATATTGTTAACCGAAGCACTTATTATATTAAACAGGACTAGTATCAATCCAACTCCCCTGCTGCAAACCTTCTCCAAACTCCAATTTTACCGTGGTGTGTTGTTGGATTTTTACTACTGCCTTAGAGTTAAATATCGTCTTCCGGGTTAATCTAATAAGCCTAGTTGGATATTGAGAAGACCACATCTTTATTAATGGTGATTGTAGAATGAATTAATAAAAGCTGGTAAAGTCGAAATTAAGTTTTTCCTTTGCTGCATAGCTGATGTAATGATACTAAAAAGTACGAATGATGTGTTTCATTTCAAACAGTGAAAGAGCTCATTTCAAGTGTTAATTATTTTGAACTCTAAATATATAATCTCCATGAATAACACAAAATATAAAGCTAATTAATAATTAATTTAATAATTATTATATTTTATTAAAAAATCATTTTTGCCACAATATATCTATTTGAATAATGATAATTATTGCAGAATAACAGTGTACTTAAGGTGTAGGAGAAGTTACCAATCGTGAGATCTTGATGATATTTCTTATTTACATAATTTTACAAGAACATGTTTGCCTTTTTCCCTGTGCCAATCCTTTTTTTTATTATTGTTTTTAGCTTGTTGTATTTCGTAATCAGCTGAGGCAATAAACATCCTTGAAATATTTCTACAAGTATTTATCGATATTTTGTTATCTTAGAAAGTATAATAAATAAATAAAAGTGTGTGGTTATCTATAGAGTCTTTGACAACACTGCTAATCTAGTCTATATAAATAGTTGTATTTTTCTCTTTATATGTATCTTATAGTTTCGTAATAATTGCCATGAATAACATTCCTATAGCACGAATAAATGTCGTCTTTCATCGATGAGACGGGCACCTTTTTTTTTACCATAATAACCTAAAAGATTATATTGGGGACGAAGGCATCTATGGATTTAGGACTGTTCTTGTCGTCCTAGTCACTTATTTACGTCACCTTTTCGTCGGTAGAAAATTGAATTTCTCGTAAATCTTTCTTCAGTCTGGGGAAGAAAATATCTTCGCTGAAATGTAGATTTGTAAAATACCCATCCTCGTGTTATTTACTTAATTTTTAACGACCCTATGTTTGTTTGAAATAATATCAAATGACCTTGATATATCGCGGCAATATCAACTTCAATGCAAATATTATTTAGCCAAACATGATAAATAAGCAAAAGCAAATAGTGTCCCTTTCAGTAACGAGAAATTTGAATTTTTAAAATGTATTTCCTTTGTTACATATATAGAAATATTTACGACCCATGGAAAAGATACAAATATTAAAAAGTGGCAAAGTAAAGTGCACTCGAACAATTATTTTTTAAGAATTTTCAAAATGATATATTATATATATGAAAACTGTAGTAAAATGAATTTTTACTCATCTCGTTTCGACGTTTCCCGAAATGTTTTTCAAGAAAAACGAAGACTTAATATTTTAATGGATTTTTAGATTCATCAAAATATTAGAATCAACCTTAGTTTTATTGGAAATAGTACATAAACATAAACAAACATTTTAATATTTTGTAGTCTTTCCACCACCTTTTATTAAATCAAAAATTATTTTTCTTTAAAGAATTCTGGAGAGATAGCAGACCTGTCCCTTTTTAAATTTTATTTTATTGGAATCAATTCGTTAATGCTCCAATTAGTGAGAGCATTATCTTGATGAAACACTGACGATGCTTCACTCATATCATTAAAAGAAAACTTTTATTGTTCTAATAAAGTTGTATATTCTTGAGAGTTAACTCGATGAGAAAGAAGCACTAAGTTTTTGCCAATACTCGCCCAAACCACGAGACATCCTCCTGCCATTTGCCATATCGATAATATTTTGTGTTCCTTCCTGAGATTCATGAAAGGAAAAGGAAAAAAACATCAAGCACATCCAAATAGAACTTTTTTCCTTCGACTGCTCAGTCTATGTCATTACATTTTCAGTGAAAACCATTCGGACATGCAGTTTTTTCTTGTAGTATTTTCAGACTTATTTAATAATCTTTAGATATTCCTAACTCTTTGCACTTTAGTTTTCTCAGAAATTGTTCTTGCAGTCTTGTAAGAATTCGACACAATTCTCTTTTTTTCTGTTCTTGAATGAGCAAGTGGCCTCCCAGTTGAACGATGAGTTTCGAATGTATCGCTGAACCGAATCAACTTGGCAACCGATGAAAAACTTCATTATAATCGGCGTGCAGTGTCCCTTCAACTCATCCTGTCTGCGTGTAACAAAAATATTAATTGAGTTCTTTTTTTCCCCATAATTAATTACAAGATTAAACTTATGAGTAATTGAATTAAACTGATAAATTGTGATAAAAACTCTTGTATAGTTGTATATATTAACTATTTTATATTTTGATCAAGGTCAATTAAAACTTTTCCCTTTTCCGTTATTTTAAACAAATCAAAAGATGTTAAAATGAACAGTAAAACTTCATATATTTTACATTCTGGCAAGTTTAACATTTCGTACCCAAGTTTATCTGTCTGCGAGATGAAGACCGTGCATCAACTGGCATGGGGAATTCCTCCATACCTAACCTATTCTCGGTCGCATTACATCATACTCCAATCATTGAAATGCGCTGTTGCTGACACTTTTTTTTCTTTATGAAGAAATTCGGAAACGGATGGATTGATACTTTCTGTCTTGAAAAAAAATTTTTTTTTTACTGAGAAATAAAACTTTGTCATATGAAGTTTTATTATTATATTAAACTATATTAATATTTGAAAAAAACTATAACTATATTGATCGTTAAATAGTTTTATTATTAAGGAAGCAAAGCCTAATAAAATCAAAACATTGTTTGATGTGACTAATATGTTTTTTTTGTTTCAGGTAATTATTTTTTTATTCATGCTGCACGCCATTGGTAAGTTTAAAAGTGGGGAAACAATAAATACTTGTTTTTCAATATCTTCAACCTTCACTCAGAAAAACCCTCAGGGAAGAGCCATTGCGTATATTCATGCCGAAAAAGGTCTACCAGTGTTTAAGCTTCCAAACAATGACTTTATAGATATTCCAACAAAAGGTTTGTCAACTTTTTGTAAGGTTTACACCGAACGTATCAAAACTTATAAGCAGCTCAGTTTTTTATATTAATGTACGTGCGTACGTAGTCGCGCTATAAACTCTGTCGCTAATTGTGCATTTGGTTTTTTAGCAACACTAAATAAATTAATATAAACTAATATAAACAAATCACTTTGTCCCAATACGTCAAGCAGTAAACATAATGTGAAGTAACAAAGAGCACCGTATCGCTGTTATAGCGCTATATGAGTGTAATAAATCTGCAATGGATATTTTCAACTTGTTCAAACCTTTCATATGGTCGCTGATAGAATTCGGAAAAATCCGACCCGAAAACAGAAAATCATAGCCCGAGAGATGAAAATACCCGCGAAGACAATGTTGCGCATCAGAAAATAAACCTGACGCTTGGAGCTTACCGAAAATCTAATCATTTTCACAGATGCAAAGATTTTCACCGTTGAAGAGAAATTTAACCGGCGAAATGATATTTTTGCAACTGCCTTTCTGCGAACATGGCAGTGGAGACTCGTGGGTTTTTAATGTGGGAGGGCGTAGAAGAAAATAATGATGCTGAAGATTTTTTTTTGCTTTCCCCTACCTCCCTTTTATTTTTCATGCTATTGAAACCCTATACAGGAGGTGAACTAGGAAAACATTAAAATTTTGTATTGTTATTACTTACAACGACATTGAAGGATGGGTTGTTGCTTGTTGTGCAGATAAAGGAATGAATAAGAAGTTACTTATTATAAGTAGGTTCTTACCATTTCCCGAAGAGTAAACCATTCAAACAAACTACACAAAATACTAGTGTATAGTTTACTGTAAATTTTCGCATAAAACTTGCCCTATTTTTACATTCTTTTTGAACATGATTCAAATTCAACACGGGCGTGGGACGACCGTTAGTTTTTAATTCAACTTTCTCCTCCAAACTTAAATTAGTCATTATTAACTATTTTAAATCAGACACCTTCATGTGTGTAATTAAAAGTTGTTTACTTTTATTTAGAAAGTACTGCTCAGTGTGTAGACACGTTGCAAATCCCAAATTAAAACAAGTATTCGCGAGGCGAACGAAATACGTAACGCGAGACATATTAAACGCTCGGTCGCAGGGAATCTACGTCCAAATCGCATGTTTTAGAAAGCAGTTAAACCCCCAAATTCTGGCAATCAACAAAACGACTAGAGAAGATGACGGTGGCGTACGGTCGGTGGAGGTAAACGTTCGATAAACGATGTAAAAATTGTGGCGAGAGGATGGAATTTTTATCCGTATTATTTGCTGTGATTATAATAATGCCTTAAAATCAGTTAACGGAAAGAAACTGAACGGAAATAAAGTATGGTGTTTTGCTCGATGTAACGATGAATTCTCTTCAAACTTTTTTCAGTCCTGCTCTTCAAGAATTTGAAGGACGGAGCTACTTGCCACACTGTCAATCTCTCTTTGCCCGTCGTTTAGACACTTTTTCCGAGAAAATTGATTTCTCGAAGAGGAAACATTTACTGTCCCCGAAGCCCCAAAGGGGATATGTTAAAACTCAAGTGCACCGCAACCGCCCCGTCACTTTAGAAGATCTAAAGAAGAATATTTGGTGAGAAATCGAAGCCATAACTGCAAACACTTGCGGCCGCGGTATGGCAAATTTTAGAAGTCGGTTTCAGGGGTGGCAGGACAGAAATGGAGCGCATTTAGACAATGTTTTCAGAACTTCATGTTTCCAAGAATTTTAATAAATTTTAAGAATAAATTTATAAAAAATGATCGACTTGTTTTTTTTTATTTAATTTCAAGAAATGTAACAACCTTTTGGACCACCCGTTACTTCAAACAGCTGGAAAGATCATGGCACTGTTTTAGCCATTATCTTGATCGGCTGTTTGGAAAACGGAAATGCAATCATTGTATTATATTATATATTAGTTATATATTATATATTAGAATTTAACGAATAGTTGATAAAAAAACATCCTCATCTGACGAAGAAAAAAGTGCTGTTTCACCACGACGATGCGTCCGCCAATTCATCTATCGTTGCAACTGCGAAATTGGTCAATTTAGGCTACGAATTGATGCCGCATCCACCTTATTCTTCGGACTTGGCCTTATCTGACCTCTTCCTTTTTCTAAATATGAAGAAATAACTGTCTAGAAAGAAATACATCAAATGAAGAGTTATTCACCAAAAAAAAGGATTTTTTGCAGATTTAGACAAGTCGTACTTTTCGGAAGCCGTAAGAAAGTTGGAAAATGGAGTGTATGGAACTAAAAGGAGGCTGCGTTGAAAAATTTTCTCAAAATCAAAAAATCAAAAGAGTAATATATCATTTAAGTAGTATCGAACTTTTTTACTCTACCCTGGTATGTGTTATCGGATTTATATTAATCTGATTATAATGTTAGGATTAAGTGCCTATAAATAATCTCTAGTATATCATTACCATTTTGACACAGCAATTTTTTAGACGCTTACTTATAACATTTATAACATCAAAAGCTCTTTGAAACGAACAAAATAACCTCATTGTTTTACCTTAATGTGGGGCATCATTGTATATATGGTAATCGTTGAGTACGAGAAATGGCAAGAGCCTTTTTATGGATCTGAACCATTTTAACGAGTCAGCAAAAACTGATGATGACAAATCAATATACATGGTGTACAAGTTTCATTGTGGCAAACTTCAGGATGCGAATTGTAAATTTTATTTTCAATTCTTACTAACAGTTGTGGCAAGTATTACACTACCATTAAAATGATTGATAACTTTTAAAAGAAACTAGATACAATTTTATATATACATTCTGTCAAAAAATTACTGAGAATTGGTCAAGAAAACACAAAATGTTTATTAAACTTGAAGATATTTACCACCAAATCACTTTTTTTTAACTTCTCGACGCACGTTTCGCTAACCATGTTAGCATCTTCAGGAGATGATTTAATCTAAGATTGATGCTAACATGGTTAGCGAAACGTGCGTCGAGTAGTTAAAAAAAAAAGTGATTTCGTGTTTAGTGGTAAATCTCTTCAAGTTTAGTGTTTCACACCAAAGGTTCGAATAGAAGAATTGAAAATGATTATTATTTATCCAAATATATTTTATCGCCTTCAAAGCAGGCCTCTTCCGAAATAATACACTTATGCCAACGAATAATCCAATTGTCAAAACATTTTTTAAACTCATTTTCCAGAATCGACAGTTCTCGCCGCGAATTCTCTTTTATGTCTTCTATTGACTGAAAAAGGGTGCCTCGAAGTGGTAATTTGAGTATTGGAAAGAGAAAAAAGTCGACCCGGGCTATATCAGGTGAATACGGTGGTTGTTCGATGGTGTTTGTTGAGTTTTTGGCTAGAAATTCGTTCACAATGATAGCCTTGAGAGATGGTGCGTTGGCGTGATGCCAAACCCAAGAGTTTTCTTTCCACAAATCTGGCCTTTTTCAACGAATTTGCTCTCTTAAACGATGCATAACGCTCAAATAATATTCTTTATCTACCGTCTGACCTTCTGGCAAGAATTCCGAGTGCACAATACCACGGTACTAAAAAAAAAACAACTTACTTTAAACTCGAGTTACTGTATGGTTTAGTGCTTATTTATATAAACCTTTTTCTTCGAAAATTCCCATAAAAAATAATCCAGAGCCATCAAATAAATGTTGCATGAATATTTTCAACTTGATTGAAGTGATTTATGACAGCAATGCAGTATTTAAATTTAAGCAGTATTTAAATCTTATAGGGAAACTTGTGTAAGTCACTTGACAAAATTCGGCGTAAACTGCTTGGAGTAATTCACAATTGTGCACCACCTCGTCAAATCGACCTTTCTGGTGACCCCTCCATACGTGCAATATTTTAGTGCTTCGCACTGTTCCGTATTCTTGAGATTGTTTGAATATTACAAATTATAACTTCACTGCGTTCTTTTAGTGCGTATTTATCCATAATTAAACTTTCACAAATTCGCTACACATCACTCAAACCCAAACTGTCACAAATATCACCAAAATGGCGTCAAAACGAAATGGTAGCGTGATATTTACATCACCCTTTATATTACTCCACTTAAACCATAATCATTTTCAAGTAGAGTTTCTACGAGGGTTTCCATTTTTATATATGTAGTTAAAAATAAAAATAAATATTTATCATTGAAAATGGTTTAATTGTTTTTTAAAATATTCTCCGCAATAATTAACGCACTTTTGAATACGTTTGAACCAATTGCATTTTGAACTGCTTCTTCTGTCATCGAAAATCGTTGACCGTGTAGTTAGTTTATTCTTCACGGACGGGAACAAAAAGAAGGCATTGGGTGCTAAATCGGGACTGTACGGCGGATGACATATCAATTCGATGTTTTGACCGATCACATATTGAGTTGTTCGGTTCGATGTGTGACAGCTCGAGTTGTCATGGTGAAAAATGATCCTGCGTCGCTGGTTGTTTTTTCTTATTTCTTCAAAGACTTCTGGCGAATAAATGGTTGTGTATCATTCAGAATTGACCGTTCTACGATTATCTAGTGCCACTGTAGCCATATGCCCATTTATCACGAAAAAAAAACAGCCGACCATTTGCTTCGAAGTGCTTCTTGCGCGAACAACTTTTACAGTCGACTGTCGTTTACTTTCGAATTCAAACGCATATAGCCAAGATTCGTCCCCTGTGTAAATGTTATACATGGTATAACGTACTGACGTTATGCGTTTTTACGTATAACGTAAAAACGTATAAAGATTTTTTTTGACGTATCATGATTGTATTTTTTGAGCATTTCTTTATCTATTGGAGTCTTTTTTCAATGCGCACAAATATTTTTCACAGCTAAATATTCATGTACAATCTTATGTATGTTTGTCATAGAAATGCCATTTGCCCAGGGATGTCTTAATCTCACCGTAATAATATATAATATCGATGTTTTCTGGAACAACTGATTTTGGATGACCTTAAAATTCGTTCGAGAGCGAACGACGGCCACGATTGAATTCACTAATACCCCCTCGTATAGTGAATTCGTTCTCCCCGTTCCTGATGGGTTGGTAGAAGTACCAATCTAAGAATAAATGTAATGACTTGAAAATTCAACGAACCACTTTCTATATGGGGAAAAATTTTTACTGATCAAAAGAGTTAGTAAGAATAATCAGTTAACAGATTGTTAGTTAACAATTGTGCATAAAAAACTATCTATATAAATCACCCTGTATGTTATAATTATTTATTATTCAGTTATAATAACTGTAAAAGTCATTAATAGCTCTGTCTTATCGATAAAATATTAATGGATACATTACAATTCCGTACTTGTAGTAAACATTAATAAAAGGCTGTTTACAAATGGAAAATACAGTTAAAACAACAATATATATTATAAAAGCAAAACACAGTTAGACGTGTGGTTATATTCGATTATAAGTCTAAATATTGACATTTCAAATTGGGGAAAATCTGTTTAGAAATATTGGTTTCGAAAAATAATTTATCTCCTGCATATAGAGGTCGTTAGTGGTATTTTAGTACTTTCAAAATAGTGATTATGTAAATTAAAATGGATGAACTATAATACCGGAGCTTTGATGCAAATACGAGGGTCTTTCGTAAAGTTCTCAGTATGACAAAGAAATTACGCTAGTATGACCTAATGACTATATTATTTGTCAAATATGATTTGTTACATGGCCTATTACGAAGGTTCAGATGCGAACGTTTAGTTGCGTTTTCTTCGGCGATCGAGTGTATTAAACAAATTTTAATATTTCCTGAGAAATGAATAAAGTTGAAGTTCGAGAAGATCACTGTTTAAGTTTAAGGGGTTTAATCCCGAAGAGAGTTAGATTCCACCGTTAGGATTCTTCCCTTTCATTTTCGACGTTAAAAAGGTAGGCTCCTGAATTTAAACGTGGTCGTATATCCATTGAAGTTGGTGTACGTTCGAGACATCCAAAAGTCGTCAACTAACGATACGCGAGCTTTCTGACGTTGACAGCTTGATAGACCTTGCTCACTGCATTTTCCACGATGTTTTGTGTATGAAAAACCTTTCCGTTCGACGAATGCAGCGTTTGTTTATTGAAAAAATGACTCGCTAGACGAAGATTCACTTCAACCACATTATAAATATACCGGGATTTTTGAAACATGTTCGGGAAAACTGGTTAGAAACGTACCAAGCTTGTATAGACTCAGATGATGGATATTTTGAATATTTAATTTAATAAAACAATTGTGTAATGGAAAATAGTCCTGGTAGTTTCAACTTTGGCATTAAATGACATTAATGTGTAAGTTTTCCTTTTTTCTTTGTAAAAAAACAAATCAAATTTACCACCTTGATCAAAAAGTTCCCGGAATTTATTCAGAAAATAGAAAATACAAGTTTATTCATCAAAATTGATATTGTCCCCTTTAAAGTACCTCCTATGGACTGTAACGCACTTATGTCAGCGTTTGATGCAATCCTCGAAACATTTTTTATACTCGGTGTTGGGTATGGCTATCTGAGCTGTCTTCGATTTTTTCATAACCTCTTCTCGGCTACTAAAACGCGTTCCTGGTAGTGGTTTTTTGACTCGATTGAACAGAAAGAAGTCGCAGGGAGCCAAATCAGGTGAATTCGGTGGTTGTTGGATAGTATTCGGTCCGTTCTTTATCAAAAAGTCGCGGATAATGATAGCATTGTGCAACGGTGCGTTATCGAGGTGCAAAATCCACGAGTTGGTTGCCCACAAATCCTTTCTTTTTTGGGCAATTGCTTCACGCAAACGTCACATAACGTCCAAATAATTCCTTGTTGACCGTTTGATCTTCCGGAAGGAATTTATAATGCACAACACCGTTGTAGCCCATGAAAACCGAAAGCATCGCCTTCTTTTTCGATTGAAAACGACGTGGTTTTTCGGTCTTGGCTCATTGGTTGCACGCCATTCACTCGTCTGATGTCTGTATTGCGTGTCGTACTCATAAACCTACGTCTCGTCTCCAGTAATAATGCGTTTGATAAATGTTGGACCTGCTTCAGCCTTGGAAATTATGTTTTTTTGCCATGTCAACGCGGTCTCTTTTTTGCATGAAATTCAGGTCTTTCAGCACCAACTTTGCTGCAACACGGCGGAAACCCAAATCATTAACTAACATGTCTTGAACGGACCGATAAGCAATGTTCAAGACCACTGCTAGTTCTCTGATGGTTGATTTGCCGTTATTGACCACCATTTCTTTCAATTTATCTATGTTTTTTCGGTTTTCGATGTCGACGGCTTGCAACTGCGTTCTGAAGCGTTCGTGCCACTGATAAACGACTGTTTTCTTTAGATTATCGTTGCCGAAACACTTTTCGAACATTTACGCACGGGTCCTCACACCATTGAATTCATTTTTAACGCAAAAATTAATAGAAACTCGTTGCAAACGCAATTCCATTTTTAAAATTGTAAAAATCGAAAACACGCACAGAGGCAAATGTTCTCACGACGGAGTAACTTTTACAAATGTCAGGCTATGGCTCTGAAATTTGGTGGGAATGTCAATGACAGATGTGGCAACCTAGCAAAAAAACAGAACTCTAATCATAGCACTAAAATTCTCACGAGTTAATTCCATTTTTACTATATACTAATAACAGAACTCTAATGGGGTGACTAAGAGCGGCACACGGTGGTCTTTCCCGAAACTTTTTGATCAAGGTGGTATGTCGAAAAGTATGAAATAAAAGGCTATAGAAATATTACATCTTATTTTCGGATAATACATTAAGAGAGAACAATGAAACAAAAAACTTAATTTTCCTAACAATTGACGATGTTGCCAATTGTAAAGGAAAATTAGTGTTTTCCACGGAAATGGTTGTATTTTGTTTAAAATAATATAAAAGATCCTTGGTTAAATTCACGAAGGTCCTTATATATTGAATTGCAAGGACTACTTTGGAAAATAGAACAATCTTAAAAATCTGGTGATTCCTTTTTCAGGCCGAGGACTTGTCGAACGACCCTTGTATATCAAATACCTACTAACTAATACTAATTTGAAATGGTGAAGACTCGGCAGGCAAGTAGAAAGCTTAGAAACACGGAATAAGGAACATACAATTCCCTAAAGTATACCATTGTGGTTGCTACCATGTCTTTGTAGATGTTGCGTATCCACACATTTTCGTAAAATACTTCGTGTCGATATAGGACATCCAATTCGAACTTGTATTTGTACAAGAGAAGGAGTAATCAAGATCGTAATATCTGTACGAGCGAAGAGAAAGTGAGAAAAGCGATATTGAGAATTTCAAGGTGTTTTTCGACGACATTCTGCCCTAAGTCACGTGTATGTAAAGAAAAGCGACGATTGTTTGAAGAGCTAAAGGCTACCATTCCCCAAGCACTCGAGTAAATCTTGTTTGTCAATATGTATATAATGTATTGTGTGTCCCTCCTCCCCCTCAAGTTACGGCTGCTAAATAGTCTATGTTGCTGATGCGGCTATATCAATCCTTAAATTCGCTCATTCCAGAGTAAATCAACCTACAAATTCTGGAGGAAGTGAATCTACCAGAGATTATTAGGGTGTAACAAAACAATGTGACAAATACACTTTAATGCTTCAGTAGTAAAACAATTTCACTACATCATATTTAGTTGACGGTTTTTAACAAAAACGCTAAAGTGAATGAAACAAGTCGCGATATTAGGGCTATTTTAAGACTATTTAAAAAAGCATGACTGGTGAAGATAGGGCGGGAATCGTGTCGTCCACGGTCTCTCGATGTCGATGTTTTAAAAGCAGCTGTGGCTGCATATTCTACAACAAGCACTAGGAAAGTCTCAGGATAATTAAGAGCATCCCACACTACCGTTAATCGGCATTTGTGAGGCAAATAAATGGTACCAAAGAGCGGTAGAAGCAGTGCAGTAAATACGAGGCTTGCTATTTATGTATCCGGAATAATAAATAAAAATGGTTTTATTATTTTTTAAAATATTCTCTGCGGTGATCGATACACTTTTGCATACGTTTGAACCACTTTTCATAGCATTTTTTCCATTTCGATGGAGGTATTTCCAAAACATGCATTTTGAACGGATCAACCACTTCTTCTGGCGTTGAAAATCGTTGACCACGCAATTTATTCTTCACGGACGGGAATAAAAAGAAATCATTGGGTGCGAAATCAGGACTGTACGGCGGATGACCCATTAATTCGATATTTTGACTGGTCAGATATTAAGTTATTCGGTCCGATGTGTGATAGCTCGTGTTGTCATGGTGAAGAATGATCCTGCATCACTGTTTTTTTCATCTTATTTCTTCAAAGTCTTCCGGCAAACAAATGGTTGTGTACCATTCAGAATTGATCGTTCTACGATTATCTAGTGACGCTGTAACCACATGCACATTTATCTTCTTGCGCGAACAACTTTTGTTGGGTTTGAATCACTTGAACAGAGATGCAGAACAATACTTCATACAAAGATACAAGATACTTTTAAGTAATGTATTTGAGATAACAGATACAAGATACTTTTGGAAACGCAGAGATGTTCAAAATTCATCATAAAAAGTATCTGGAATACAAGATACTCTTAATTTATGTATTTGAAATATCAGATACAAGATACTTTTATTTTGTATCTTGTATTTCAAATACCATTTTCAAAAGTATTTTGTATCTTGAATCTTTTTTTGAGATATCTTGTTCATATCTGATTTTGAAAGACCCATCCAGTCGACTGCTGTTTACCTTCGGGCTCATACGCATAAATCTAAGATTCGTCGCCTGTGTAGATGTTATACACAGCTTTTGACACATCACGATTGTATTTTTTGAGCATTTCTTTGCACCAATCGGCAACCAAATCACTTTGCACCAAATCCAACGCGGACAAATCTTTTTCACGCTTAAATGTTTGCCATAATGCCGTTGCCGTAATGCCGAAAAATATGTCTGAGGCATGTAGCATATCCACCTCGGGGTTTCATCGGTATTTTGGTCGATGGTGTTGGCTCAACTGCCGTTGAAATCGATAGTGTCGGCTCAGCTGTTGTTGGATCGGGTAAAAAAACATAATACTGCAAACTAAAAAATATCAACTTCTAAGAATGTAAACAACAACACGATTCATAAAAATGGCTTTAGATGCTTAAATACGCGAAAACACAGTGTAACGATTCGCCCCGTACTGAGTAAAGCCCAGGATCGAACTCAGGACTGTGTGCATATAATCATAAAATTATTTTTTTACTTAAAAGCTATTGAACTATAGATCAAAAAGCATACTTTCAACCGGGGAAAACAAAAAAAAACACTCAAAACTACAAAAGTTTGGTAACTAAATTATAAATTCAAGAACACAAAAAACACGTTTGGTCCTGTACTGGAAAGTTAAATGGTATACAACCATTTATGAGGCTCGAAAAGGCGCAAATTTTGAATTATCATTTTTGACATTTGATGTTACCGTTTACGAGATATCGTCGTGTAACGATTCGCTCCGGGTTCTCCTATCCCAAAATTTAATTATTTTCATTACCTAATTACCATAAAATGGCATCTAATAACGGTTCTTTTTGTAGCAATTAATAATTCTGCAAGATAAACCTTCGCCATGTAAAACTCCATGAACTAGGAACCGTATTCGCTGGATTTGATTCCTAGCGATTACTTCCTCTTCTTCCTCTCCTTTTCTTTCTGAGTGGAACAAATCGCATTATACTGAGAATATTAACAAATTGGGATGTCGTTGATCTAAATGTATTTTCTTAGTCAGGTTGAGAACTTTTCGTACGACCCTTATATATAATATATATATATATATATATATATATATATATATATATATATATATATATATATATATATATATATATATATATATATATATATATATATATATATATATATATATTTATATATATATGTATGTATGTATCTGATTTGACATCATCAAAGGATTAATCTTTTCGATCTCTGTAAAGTCTTTGGAATAATATTAATGTATGAAGAAATTGTCTTTTATTTTCATGCAAGAAAAAACAAAATTATTTTCCAAACGGCCGAATATGTTGCAATTAGGACCGTCTGTATGGCAGAAAACGTGACATCTTTCATATACGGTTATTGCAGTCGTATTTGTGTGTATGGATACCGCGATTGGGTCATTGACGTTCGAACCGGTACTCATTAGAATAAATCATGTAATACACTGTAATATAATTGTCCGTAACATAAAATGTGTTTGTATGTTTGTTTAAGTACATTTGCTAATCAATAAAAACGATATAAACATTTCCTCTATTGTCGCTTATTTACAATTATGACTCATTGGGAAAACCTGTTTTTGTTTTAGTTTCCTCGTCGTTAGACGTAATGTCATAAGTGGAAATATTGCTTTTGGAGTATTATGGAGACTTTGGTTCATTCATTTATGTATATCAAGTATGGATTACAGATTTCCCAAACTGCACTTTATGGGGGTAAAGTGAAAAGTCTTATTACTTTTACAAGCAAATATCTATTTTATCGAAAATCGGTTTATTTTTCAGAGTAGTTTCCTCTTAGCTCGATATACCTCGCCAAACGATTTGTATGATATGTATGGCAACAATTGTATGCCTTCCAAAAAGTACAACTTGTCGAACTCTATAAACCAGTTTTCTGATTCGGCGATGATCTCTTCATTTGATGCGATTTTTTTCCCACCAGCTATTTATTTATTTTTGGAAAAAGAAATAATTTGTAGCGTAAATTAGCCAATTTTACTGCTACAACGGCGGATGAAAGGATAGGTGCATTGTGATCGTGAAGCAGCACATTTTTCTTCGCCATATTGTGAAATTTGTTCAATAAAAGATTCTTTTTTGTAGCTTTATTTCATATGGCCCAAAATCAAAATATCTAAACAAATATGATTTGACAAATTGGAAAGCAGTTTTGATTTTCTAAATACGATTTGAAATGTCACTAAGCATGTTTAATTTATAAAGCTCTCGATCACGCGATGTGTAATCAATCAATTATTTGAATATATGCATTGAAATTATTAAGATTGATTTGACATTAGTCAATTGTTTACATATAAAATGTCTATTCACGTATTCAGTAATTCATGGTTTAAAATTCTTATAATGTGTTTAAATAAAATATGTGTTTGCTTTACAATATTCTTATTTATATATGCAGGGTGCCAACCAAAGTCCAAGAAAATCCAAAACAAAGTCCATACAAAAATTTAAAAAATGTCGGTTTTGTTAGTGGAAAATCCTTGGAAACAGAATTTTATAGGTCTAAATTTTTAACTGTATCTAAGAAGAATCCTCTAGAGTATATTTATTGCCTGTCTGTCTCAGTTCTCTTCCTGAAGAACCCTCATCCTCTCTTTTATATCTCCTTACCTAAATTTACAAATGCTGCTTCAATTGCAGTCTGTAGAGATGGGAATATCTCGCTCCATAACATATATAATAATGTAACTTATTCGGATCTGTGCTATTGGGAGCATAGAATTATTTGGTGTGAAACATGTCTATGTTATCTGACAACCATATTTATAAGGGAGACGATATATATATATATATGTATATATATATATATATATATATATATATATATATATATATATATATATATATATATATATATATATATATTTCTTTAACATGCCTTTTATATCATAAATCAATACCCGTATAAATGGTGATGGCCTTAATTCCTATTTACCGTTCCCTATGTTTCTTTATAGAACCTTATCTGTTTGAAATGAGAACAAATTTATTACATGATCAGTAAGGAAAATATTGTATGTATTATTTAATTAATATTGGGTACATTTTTAGCAGCTATGTACATTTGTACCATTAATAGGAAGGCGAATCGAACTTTTAGACGTACAGAACATTTATACAAGAATTTTTTTAACGGTTCTATCCCAATAACAAGATTGAAGTCAGAACAAGTAATGAATATTTCAAATAGTCTTTTTGCTCTTCGTTGGGTATCTTATTCAGTTCTGTAGTCAAGGCGAGCTCAATCTGGAGATTATCTTTTTTAAGAATCCAGGCACAGGGTCAAAAGGATTCAGATTGGGTGAAAAGGGTAGATGATTACAATTTTTGTTGTTAAAGAAATGGTGCTTTATGAATCATATTTATTCATTTCAAATAAATGTGTGTGTGTGTGTGTGTGTGTTTATATATATATATATATATATATATATATATATATATATATATATATATATATATATATATATATATATATTACTAGGTTCTCGGGCAAAACTGCGTTTTATAGTTGCAAAATCTCGACATTTCGGCTTCCACTTTGAAGCCATTATCAAGAGAATCTAATTGATTTTCTCCGAGGCCTCAATCTGCCTACTCCCCATAGTTCACAACTAGAAAAAAAGTTGCTTTTTCATAAGGAGATGATTTAATCTCCTAATGATTAAATCAGTTCGTGATGATGCTAACATGGTAAGCGAAACGCGCATCGAGGAGCTCGAAAATGTGATTTGGTGTTTAGTGGTATATCTGTTCGAATTTAGTGTTTCACCCAAGTAGAAGAATTAATCTTCTTCAAGCTCTCAAATTTTTGGGAGTAATAAAAAAAAACCAAATAAATCTTAATACAGATTTATATGATATTCTATCCAACCAATAGTTACACTTTAATGTTTAATTTTGGTAAATTATCCCCAACTGTATCATGGTTTAAAATAGAATTCATTTTTGGTTAAGTTGCGTGACTTTATAAAATGTAAATTAATGTTGCAATAAACTATGACGATAACACATTAGTAAAGGCCAAATAAAAAAACCAAGCAGACGGGGGAGGGTGGGGGCTATAAAGCATTTTCCCCTAAGAGTAACAGAACTTTGAAACGTAATACCGGCAACAGTGTTTGAAATGTAAATGTCAGTCTTATAGACTGCTGTGTTCAGTAGTACATTATGTCAATTTATTTCATTTACTTCGAACATTCGCGAAGGCGATCCTCACTTTCGGGAAAAAAATATTCTTTTTCGACGACGCGCACTTCTAGCACAAAACAGAAAATTTGGGTCGTCAGAATGCATTCCACCAGACAAAGCCGAGGGGGGACATTTGAGCTTCAGTTTTCTCTTGCCTTCAAGGAATTCGCTCTTAAACCTCAATTCACCTTTCTTCATTATCTCAACTTGTTACTTCCTTACTCTTCAATTCCTTTGTTTAAAACATGGTCTACCTTTATTGGGGTTTTAGTAAAGAATGAACCTTTCTGAATTTTTGTTGTAAAAATGGAGCAGAAAAAACTAAATTCTTTTCAAAACATTTTTGTTGTCTTAGTCATTGCTTCATTAATAATAATCGAATTAATATATAGTTTTTTAATTAAATAGAAAATGTATTAAGTATATTGGGAAAAAATAAGTTTACGTTCAGTGATAAATATTTTATAGAAATGTTTCCGAATACTGAAGTCTCTTTTAGTCATCAAATTCCTATCAACATGTTAGTTTTCCATTTTGGAAACGATCGATACGGCCCGACGCCGCATATCACGGCGCCAGAAGGCCTAGATTCCAGGGGGTTGATTCAACCCCATTGGCGTGCGGGCGAAATAGTCACCATATTCCCATATTATATATTTTTTATTGTAATATTTTTGTGTTTAATATTTGAGGTTGGGCTTTTTTCATTTGCCGAATAGCAGTTTCCCGTCTTTATGCCAGGAAGTTGATTGGAATTTTGCTGAACGCCATTCAGCAAAATTAAGCTATCATATATTATTTTTCTTCATTTGTAATTATTTTTGTGTCTAGTATTATGGTGTTTTTGTTTTAATTTACCAATTAGAATGTTTTTATTATGGTTGGGAGTTATTAATATTGGAGCTCAGTAGTGTGTAATAAAAAATAGTCATGTTCTTAAAAGGTGTGCCAATAGATACTTCGGGATTTAAATTTAGCGCCGTTTTTCGAGAGCTTAACCTAGAAATTCTCATTTTTGTGTGTAATCGCGGTGTGTTAGCTAATTTTATCTTTGACGAAGTCCACAGACGTTATTCTCCCCTTTCCGATAGAAGGCGCGTAAATCATTTACCTTGTATTTTCATTATTTTTGGTTTTTTTTAATAAGTGATATTAAATTGTTTTTTTTTTAACAGTTATAATGAAAATATTGAGTTAATTAACGCAATAACACGGAAATGATCATATGTCATATTGTGTAAATATGAATCATTTCGTTTTATAAATATTTAATTTGTTAATAACTTGACTACAGCGTCGCCTATTGAACCCTAGCATAGTTATAAACTAAAATAAATAAATAAAAATAAAAGAAAAAAAATAAAAATGGTGAATTGATCATTTTTTTGAAAAGTTTATTTAAAAAAATGTCAATTTTTTGGAAATGTTATGACTATTTGAAAAACAATCGCCGGTTTTTTGAAAAGTTCTTAATTGTTTCCAGTTTCCAACATAAAAATTTCAGCCAAATCAAACCCACATACACACACACACACATACACGAGGCTTGATCAATAGGTACCCGTGTTTGATTACAGATGGCGTTGATGAGTGAAATTGACATTACCACCGTGTACTGCAGACTGTTAAAAGATCTCATGCTGAATTTCAGATAAATTCATAGGTTGGTTTTTTTTTGACAGCCAGTTGTATCATTCATGTTTTGTATTTCTCGATAAAATGTCTATCTGTCTATGTATGAATTGGTTGGTTTATGTGAGATATTGGTTTAACTTGTTTAAGCGTGGTCGTACAACTGTTTTCGATGAAGAACGGCCAGGACGCCCGTCAGACATGGTTACCGAGGAAATCATCGAAAGGTCCATGACATGATTCTCGCTGATTGCCGAAAGAAAGTGCACGAGGTAACTGAGGCCGTAGGTGTCGTACGGAATGGCAATCAAGCTTTTAAATGATAAGATAAGTGTGAGGAAAGTGTCGGCCCGGTGGGTGCCGCGATTGCTCACGGTGGACAACAAGCGGATACGACTAACAATGTCAAAGCAGTGTTTGGACTGCTTTAAGCGAAATCCGCAGGACGTTTTACGTCGAGTCGTGACCGTTGATGAAACCTGGAGACATTATTACACGCCAGAGACCGAGAGACAGTCAAAACAACGCGATTTTTCCGGATAAATCTGCTCCAAAGAAGGCAAAAAATGGTTCCATCAGCCAGACAGGTTATGGTCACGACTTTTTGGGATTCCAAATGAATAATCCTCATGGTTGCCTCAAGGCAGTACTACAGTGAGTTGTTGGACAGACGCGATAAGAGATTGAAGGAGAAACGGCCCCATTTGGGTAAGAAAAAAGTTCTCTTCCATCATGATAACGCACCGGCATCTATAATTGTCGGGGCCAAATTGTACGAACTGTTCTACGAAATGCTTCCGCATCCACCTTACTCGTCCGACCTGGCACCCAACGACTTTTACCTGTTCCCTAACGTGAAAATACGGCTCACAGGAAAAAAATCAGCTTAAATGAACAGGTTATCGCCGAGACGAAGCGTATTTTGGAGAGTTTGAAAAATCCTATTTTTTTAGACTAAAAAAGACTGAGAAACGCTTGAAAAAACGTATAGACTTAAAAAGAGACTACGTTGAATAATAAGAATAAATTTGTGAAAAAAATTAGGTCTTTATTTCAAACACGGGTATTTATTGATCTACTCTCGTATATATTATTTTTCTAAAATTATTTGGATGTATTTAAAAAGGAAATCCCGGAGTAGCTATTGAGACACCTTCTATTTACGAAAAATACAGAATTATGATCATCGTAATAATATTTTTTAGATTTAGAATTAGTAACAGTAAATTGCGTATTAAAATATATATTTTTTGATTTGGGTTACAATATCTAGCTGGAAATATACAGGTTGTTACGCAGCCGACCGACCATAACATCGAATTTAATAACGCCATGAAAAAAAGATTAAGTATGCCTCGACGGAACCTCCACATAATATAAATCACGACTGGCTAGGGAAGCACAAAAATAGTTCCGTTGAACTTGAAGGCTCCGACGACGTCTTTACGCTAGAGTGAATACTACACCGTTCTTCCAGCGAGAATTGTAAAACAATTATTTTTTCGGTTGGTAAATAGAAAAATACAGACGATGACTGTGTTTGGTTTTTTAAGTAGATCTGGTTCGAAAGGAAGCTAGAGTTAAAAAACATATCTAAGTCGTCTACAATCTTTACAGCTTCCATTTTTTGATCTTTCCTCATTTATATGGAGTGTTTTAAAGGCAAACCTTTGTTAGAGAATATAAATCTTTATTAAGCTTTGATATTTATTTTAAAGTAAGTTTTCTTGACGTTATTTACTAGGATGTAACACAATTATTTGCTTTTTTTTATATGTTTATAAACAAAGATTTATACTTCACTCCTCAGAGATTTCTTAATATTCTTTCTTCAGAAATAAATTGATTCCACAGCGAAATTATACAGTCGGCGATTTTTAACAACAACAATAAAATGAGTGAAATATGTCGCGAAATTAGGACATTTTTAAGACTATTTAATAAATGGCTTCAAAACGGCTGAGGCCGCTCTTGAGATTTGCAAAGCAGATGGGGAAAATGCACTATCAATTCGCATCGAGCTCTTGCTCAAATAGTTCTGGGAGGGAGATATCTTAAGCTGGGTCCACATCAATAAAAATTTGCGTTGTGCGGGTTGTATGTGTTGTAAGTGGAGTGCGTTCGCGGCAATATAGACGCTCTTACACACAAGTCACACACAGATATTGTCACCGCACAGTATGTACACAAACCATCTGTTGTCCACCAGATAATTCAAACAAATTGTTTGAATTGTTTGAAATTGTAAATTCAACACACACGCAAAATTTTACTGGTGTGGACCCAGCTTTAAAGAATAGGGGAAGATCAGGTGTTCACCATTCTTTCAATTCCGATGTTTTAAGAGTAGATGTGGCTGTAGATCCTGTAGTCAGTCTCTTAAGAAGCTTACCAATTGGCAAGTGTCTTAACATAAAAATATCTCTGAAGGTATCCGGTCTTACAAAGCCTATTTGCTGGGATGCCTGGAAAGGGGCGATTTCTTGTCGGATGTTTTACTGTTACCTATTGAAATGCAATGCATAAAACTGATCTCTTTATGGACAGCCACTCATCCAAATAATAATCGCAAGAAGAGACGCTGTACTACCTGACGCTGTATGACCTTTAAATCGCCAGATTATAAAGATTACACCTATATCATTATTAATACATACATCATCAGATTACAGCTCGTTATTAATTGTCATTGTGCAAAAAAACATAGTGTTTCATAGCTTTGAATATGTCGAATTATTTACCAGAAAAGGACGTTTTGCGGGGAAGTTTAATAACCTTCCATTTGAAGAAAACAGCCTCTGAAAGTTATCGCTTGTTGCTGGAAGCTTATGGTGAACATGCTCTAACCCAAAAACTTGTGAACGATGGTTTAAACGCTTTAAAAGTGGTGATTTTGATATAAAAGATAAAAGGCGTCAGCCGAAAAGGTTTGTAGATGCAGATGATTGTTTGGGATTTGCAAGCATTATTGGATGAAGCCTAATCCATTGAATGTTGCCTAATCCACCATTTTCGAATATCTACACGCATTGGCAAAGATCCAAAAAAAGGAAAATGGGTTCCATAAAATTACATTTTATGATGAAATATTGCTTGCCAGAAAGAAAAGAAAAAGTGTTTTGCATCGAATTGTGACAAGTGATGAAAAGTGGATCTATTTTGGCAACCCAAAGCGCAAAAAAATCATAGGTAGACGCAGGCCAGCCTTCAACATCACAACCAGTGCGCTATAAACATGGAAAGAAGGCTTTGCGTTTGCAACTGCTGAAGCTTTTTGAAACGATTACTGACGATGGATACTGACAATTGGTAAAATTGAACCGAGCACAAGGAAAACCGAGCAGAATCCACCCAAAAACACGACAAAGTCATTTTTCAACATTTTCAACGTAATGGCCCACTCGCTGTATTCACCGGACTTAGCTCCTTCGGACTACCCTTTATTTCAATCTATGCAGTACGAACTTTTAGAACAACACTTGCATTCTGACGAAGAAGTGAATATTTAGCTTGATAAATGGCTGGCCTCGAAAAAACCAAATTTTTTTTTGGCGCGGAATTCATTCATTGACAGAAAGATGGGAAAAAGTAACACCAAACGATGGCCAATACTTTGATTATTAAGTTAATCTATTTTGTTATGGAAATAATCGCTCAAACTTTACAAAAATATCAGCATTATTAACCGAAACACCTATTAACCGCAAAAGCCGCTACAACAACTTAATCTGAAAATCATTTTAAAAACTTTCGTTGTTTATAGTTGACTCATTCCATGAAGAAGAAGAAACAGTAGATTTACGAGTACTTCAGGATCTAATAAATATAGAAGTAGATGGATAGAAGAATCAAATTCGGGATAGAAGATCATAATAACAATCGTTATTTGGCACAATTTGGAGGAGGGTTGATAAAGAATCAAAAACAAACCTTAACATATTGAACAGAACAGTTTAGTGTTTTGATGAACAGAATAGTGTTACACACCCTTGCTCGAAATTGTCGCTCATTTTCAAAAGGCACTCGAAAAAACCCGGTCTATGAAAATAACTGCTGCAGACCACCAAGTGAGTACAGTTAGTTCAAACTCGCACCGAAGTCGCATCAGATGATGGCATTTCTTCCCTCCAAAGGGGACGCCAACAATGTGGTCAGATCGAACGATATCGCGATACGATCGAACGATAGTATCATTACTTTATTTATACAGCTAGTTTAATTTTTCTATTAAGTTTAAATCATCTCTTGATGATGCCAACATGGTTAGCGAAACGTGCGTTGATAAGTTTTAAAAAAAAGTGATTTGGTGTTTAGTGGTAAATCTCTTCGAGTTTAGTATACACCTAGTATCAAATAATATTAAGAAGATCATCAAAACTCTGGAATTAAACAGATCTGTTTATGCGGAAGGTCGTTATCTTTAATACTATTTGAATTATGCGAAGCTTTTTAAGAAAATGGATTGAGTTATTTTGACGTACTTTATTTAAGGATGTATCGGAGGTACAATCGAAGGTAAAAGTATTGAAAATGAATATTAATAAAATTGTGCAAAATTGGTCCTAAACAGTTTAAATTACATAATCTGAAAGTTTGGAACGCTTGATAGCTTTTCTTTAAAAATTTGTAACGTGTTTAACTTATTATGTTAGTGAATCTTCATAAAATCTGGAATAAAATTGCGATAATTTTAAATTGCAATAACTTCTGAACGGCTTAGTCAATCATCGACGTGATAATTGCACAGTGAATTAACGATTGAGTATAGAATATTCTGTCAAATGTTTAAACATTTTGGAATATTTTGACATACCTCCGATAAATCTTTAAAGTTTAAAATATTTATCACTAACAATTATTAAAAATAAATAATATTTAGAGGTTTTAATTAATGTTTAAGTAGTATTAAAAATTCCATGCTCGTAATTCTAAAGATTTAATTCAAAAATGTTTTTGCCGAAAAGTTAAAATCAAGGCATGTTCACTACCAAGTTAGTTAAATTCATATTATATGTTATTATTAATTTAATTCTAGATTATAGATGAAATTTGTTCTTTCTTTTTTAATTATAGATTATTTTCTAGCATTATCTTTATTAATTTTCCACTTCTATGCTGCTTAAAGCAGATATTCACGAATTTTTGATGTTCAGTACTTTTGCCTCCGATTGTACCTCCGATACATCCTTAACCAGTTTGCAATAAATTGAACAGTTTTTAAAAAAGCTTTTATGTTTAAAAAGCTTCACGCTGTTCTGATAGCTGTATAGTTCCATTCTATAAACCATTCATGCCTAAATTCTATTACTGGAAAATATCATATTTATTGACACTAATACCGTTGATCTACTAAAACTGGTACATGCCGAAAGAATGGAATACTCTTATTATGGCAAGTGAAAATATCATGACACATTAATTACATGTTCTACTTATTTTACTAGAAAATATTATTTGTGACAATTTGTGCTTTCTCTATACACAAGAAATTTATCAGTTTAAAATTTTTCTTTAAGTAAACCATAAATTTTAATAGTTCTAGTTCACTATAAAACAAACTTCAAAATATGTTGGTTCCGAAAACTTAAGGTTAAAGCGCCCATTATAAAAAATAATTGATGACTTAAGAGAACGAAGCATATCATTAAAGTGCGATTAAAACAATCGGACGTTTCATCTTTTGTTAGCCTTATTTTTCTTTAGTTAATAGTTTCTGTGTTGTTTTGTTTAAGATGTCGTAATGAATCCAATTTTTATCGTTTTTAAGCACTTCTTAACATAGTTTTGTGTCATCATTTTTACTTTTAGTGTACTTCAAGTTATTCAGCCTTATAAAATGGAATTTTAAACTTAGTATCGTTGATATTTTTCTTCAATGAGGTACGAGCGAATCTTATGGAAAAAACGAGTTTCCGGCGCTAATTTCAAGTCTAAGACGAGAAATTCGGTTATTGTGACAATTATTTAGCGTCTAATTTCTTAGAAAAATTATATTTTCAATCGTTCTTATACACAGTCTCTTATGGTAGAATAGATTTCCGCAACGAATTTTTTTCACTATCAATTTTCCAGCTTTATAGAATAAAAAATTTCACATGATGAAGTTTAATATTTGCAGAATACTATTATATATAAATACCGGGTTATCTATATAATTATTTAAATAATTGAAGTCAAACTTTTTTTTTCAACTTTCCATTACTAATAACGAAATACTCAACCAAAGGTCTGACAATGTCGCGCAACCAGCTGAGAAAAAAAAGAGATAAGAGTTAGCATCATAATATGAGAGATAGCATTATATGACATTTCTGAATTTGAGGTTAAATTTTTTTTTTCTCACAGATTTTATCTTTATATCTAGAATGCATATTTTTTCAATATAAATTTTCTATCTTGTAGCGTCAAAATTCTTATGCATATACACAATATACACGGACATATCTATTTACATGTAAATACAAATGCACTGTTGCCACATCTTTTTTGTCGAACCGCGTGGATTAATAATATCGAAATCAATTCGTTACTTTTTATAAATAAATTATAATGTATTAATAATTATAAAGTTTGTTTTAGTATTATAAATAAAAATTGTGAATTTCTGTAACCATTTTAAGTTTTACGAAAACGGGGGGAAAATAGGGTGTTCGGGATTAGTGATTTTCCTTTATATACACGTCACATAACTAAACATCATTCGTCATGATGAGAAAAATAAACTATATTTTATTTGAAAATTGTGAACATTTTAGCTGCAAAGGTGATACGTTTTAAATAATCTTTCTTTAATATCTTATTCTTCTTTTTCCAGTAGTGCTGCGACCCGTCAGTGAGCCTTGACCTTCCTGCAACCTTCACCTCCATCTGAATCGCAAATGCAACAGCTCCGTGTCAGTTTTAGACATGCAGTAGTTCTTTTTATTATTTCTTACATTGTCTTGTCATCATGGCTTTGGTCTGCTTATTTTTCTGTTACCTACTATTCGCCCCTCCCGGATTCTTCTTAGTATTCAGCTTTCTCGCATTGTCGGCACATGTCCTGCCCCCCTGTGTCTCTGAAATTATATTATAAAAGGTATACAATTATATCTGATCCTCTAGTTTCTATTATCATTCACAGCACCAAAAATTCTTCTGAGTACTTTTCTCTCAAATATTGCAAACATTTCATCGGTTTTTTTTTTGTGAGGGTCCGCGTCTCGCTATCATAAGTGACTACTGACCGAATTAGTATTTTATAGATCTCTACTTTAGGTCCCTTTTTATAGGCTTAGATCTTAGGATAGCAGGAAGGGGGTAACTAGTTTTGTTACCCTTCATAATACGATTGTCCAGTTCTTTCTCTCCCTCAATCGTCCAGTTATGTTCTCTCCATCGGTCAGTTCTCTTTTTCATTAACTTTGCTTCGTCTATAATTATTTTCAGGCCGACCTTTTGGCTTTCATTTTCATGTCTCCTTTAATGATTTTTTCAATCGTGTTAATATGTTTAGATGATGTAGACATTATGTCATTTTTTTATCTGTATCATGTACCTGGTGAAGTTTATTGCACTTTTTAAACCTTGTGAAATGGCATTTGAAAATGTCCTATTTTTGCCAAGTTTTTCTTCAAAAAGCAAGTTAAGTCGTAATCGAAAACATAGTGCTTCAACGTTCACAAAAACATGATAACTAAAATTCTACATTTTGGAGAATTCAATATTTCCCGAGTACTATACAATTCAAAAACGTCCGTTTTCCGCAACCAACTGTAACTGGAAAAAATGCCCTCTCTAAATGATTCTGCAAATCTGTTTTCTACTAGAAAAAAAAAAACTGATTTCTACTTGGAAGATGAACTCTGAACTGGTCATCGAAAAGAACCTGATTCTATACTCAAATCAATATTTTTAATTGTAGATACTGAGAGAATTTTATTGAGCCTTGTTATGAGTGCTTCATGTACTATACTTACCTGATCTTGTTACATCTACATCATCGAATTAGTTAAGCTAGTTCGATAATTTTAATTCGATGTGTTTCGATGATAAATGGTTCAAAATAAGTGGAGAGGCCATCAAGAGGCATCTTGCATCACAGTACTATTGTATGTTTTAAGATAAACATTTTTGGTTTATTGGTACATTTAACATTTATTATTTATGACAGAATTCCGATATTTGAATAATGCTGTTAAAACACACAATCTCCTGAATTAAATTGAAGTTGAATATTAAATGAAATACAACAGTATGGCTAAAAATGAGAACATTTTGTTTTAAAATTCTAATCATTTGTTTACTTGTTCGTGTTCTTTCAAAATTCAATGCTACAGAGTATCTTGTGCTTAATATTAAAATTAAAATATCGCGAATAGCCAAATAATACACAAGCTTTGAATGTATTAATAATGGTTTTTCTCTTTTTTTATACCAAGCGTTTTTGCAATTGGAGCTTTAAAAAAAATGTCATAAATGGAAGATCATATATAAGTTTTATAACAAAACTATTTATATTTTTTTCCTTATAATTAAAAAGTGATATCAAATAGAAAATAAATGTTTAAACCTAGTACCGATGATGCGCCGAGAATTCCCGAAAAAGCCTGAACGCGTGTTACATCACAATGTTTATTTCTCCTCAACATTACAGACAGTTGATACGAGTGTTTTAGTTTTTAATCAATTTACTCTTGTTATTGTCATCAGTGTATTGATAAATTTATTGAAAATGTCAAATCTAAAAAATTATCGTGCCTATTTCGTACCATTTTGTACGAATACTACAAAAAAGACTTCCGAAAAAATGTTTTTAAATGAGCCATAAGATGTTAAAACGTCTAAATTAATGGTTCCATTAATGGTTTAAGTAACACGACGTATTAATCCTAAAATAACATCAAGTTTTTATAACCACCTATCATCAAATATATACAAAAGATTATTATTTATAACATTGTATCAATTTTTTTTGGTTATTTTTAATCTACACAATAGTGACATCGAGTGTCTTGAACTTTTCTTAGTTTTTCATTAATAATTAAGGTAACTGCATAAGCTTTACTCGGAACTTTATATTCTGGACATGCATGTCCTTTCATGGTGCAAATACCATTTTTGCTGTTAAATTGAACATAACCTATAGCCTTGTAACCGTATTTTGTTTCTTATTTATATTTACATTATTATTTAAAAAAAAACTCAAATTGATACTTTAACACCTTGAACGTCAGCTGAATTGAACCGAATGTTATTTTTGAGAAAATCTGTCACTATAAAAATATCCACACCAGGTATATTATCAGAATTGCCTTTATGAACCCTTTGTCACACATTACTGAATTGAATTAGTAACAATATTTTTTGTGCACTAAACTTCAATAATTTTGAAGTTGGTAGTACTTGCGTGAAAACACTTTAACATAATGACGTCACAGATATGGCTGTCAATCATGGCCCTTTCGTAGTCACGTGATTTTTTTAAAAATTTATTTATAATTTTTAATTGAATGAATTATAATTTACAAATTATTATTCATTTATAATTAACTGTAAACAATTTTTTTTAAGTTTTTCGCATCGATTACCAATATTATTTATGATAAAGTTTTAAAATAAAGTAAAAAAATCGATAATTATTTTTTATTCAAAACCCCAATTCCTGAAAGATCTTTTTTTGGTTTGGTTTGAGATAACATTTTAATTGAAAATTAAAATATTAAGCCCTTAATGTAATTCACGGCCTTTTTTGACAATAATTTATGAAAAAAAATACAAACTTCAAAATAGTCTCCCTCGTTTTCTATACACTTTTGTCACCTTTCAGGGAACTGTAAAAAATGTAATAAAACTATTGAGACTTTTTTTCGGCTTCCTCATGAGATGCGGTTACCAATCCGGTGATGTTAGAGATGTCCAGTGTGATAGAAAACAAAATCCAAAGAGGCCAAGTCTGGAGAATACACCAAGTGCAATAAAATCTCCCAGTCCTACGCGCTGACCCTTTCGAGGGTCCTTTTTGCTTTATATTTCCGTACATTGTTCTGAAGAAAAATGACTGACGCAAACCTACCTTTCCAGAATAGGGCCTTTTTACATGAAACAGTTGCTGCTGATAAGAGTCGTTTGAAGAGTGCGACCGCTTAATGGACACTTTACCACATTTTCTTGATAGAAATTCTTTGCTATTAAGAAGATTCATGTTAAGGGGTCAAATATTAATAGTTTAATATATTGGACGCTAAACTACAACAGAATAGTTCGAAAAAAGGAGTAAAACAATTTTTTACTTTGTTATTTATCACTTTTATTTTTAAACAAAATTTTGTATAAAATATTAGAAAATTTTGTTTAAAAATAAAAGTGATAGATAACAAAGTAAACATTTGTTTTATTCCTTTTTAAAAAATGAACTATCACAAAGTAACGGACAAATCAGTCAATAATTAGAATAGTTCGAGTTATATAGAGTGCTTCATACTTTTGGCCGTAGCTGTATATTATATGATTTCAATACCTAAACTAATAATATTAACAATAAAAATACGTAATTGATTAAATAATTGTTAAATTTTAATTAAATATACAACTTCATTAAATTGTTTGATTGTATTTGTTCTAGAAAGTATGCTTCATTGTATAAACATGAACTATAATTCTTCCGTAACTTGTTATTTACTTAGCACATAAAAACGTATTGAAACTACCAACACAAAGAAATAATAGACAAAAAAAATTAGAAAGTACTAAATTTGACATGCATAACGATATTGAAAAAAAAAACTTTTCACGATTGGAACTTGTAGGAATGTTTGTAGAGGCAGTTAAGTCTTGGTTTGATTTTGAGGTTACTGCTATAACGGTTTAATTTTTTTATTGTAGATACAATATTTGAAATAATTTTAGAGACGACTTATGGTTCAACAATTCACAGATACTAATCTTGTTGTGTGATCTTAGTAATTTTGGCATATTGATTTTTTTAATAAGATAGTTGATTGTTATGATCAACTATGATCAAACAGTAACTATGATCTAAAAGTAAGGTGTCTTAAATAAAACAAAAAGTATATTTTTAATATATAATATTAAATCAGTTATATTAAGTATATAATTCAAATTAATTTTGTTTCCTTCAAAATAATCACATTTCACTGCAATACCCTTATTTGCAACGTTTTTTTTTTCCAGTCTTCGTTTTTATATTCAACTTTTTTTCAAAGCGATCAGCAAACCCTTTTGAATGGCTACTATGGACGAAAGCGGAGTCTACGAAGTATAAAAATACACAGAGGGCAAATGAAGAATATTAAAAATATTCAAAAAACAAGGAAAAATTATTTCCTGTGCTCCACGTAAAATCCGCAATCCTTCAGTCGCTATCAAACGCCAACAAGTATCTCCCGAGACCGGTTTCTGGCCTTAAGCCGTCATCAGTCGGGCATTAAGTTGTACGTTCGAAAGCAACTGAAGGATTGACCAGGAAGGATTGAAGGATACACCTTCCGGTGGTTCGTAACAGTACTACTGTCTGAAACCGTTTGGATCCAAACCCAGGCCCTATATTCAGGTACCAGATATGCATGAAAATACAGAGTGGGTAAGTGGAGAATTGGTGAATTCTCCACTTGCCTCCAAGAATTTTTTCCTATTTTTTTAAATATTTTTAAAATTATCCATTTGCCCACTGTGTATTTTTATGCATATCTGGTACCTGAATATAGGGCCTGGGTTTGGTTCCGAACGGTTTCAGACAGTAGTACTGTTACGAACCACCGGATGGCGTAAGCTGCATTTATATGTTCCTTCCATACGATTTGGCCGAAATCCGAAATATCTGGTAAATATGGTACTTGTGGTGCGATAGTGCATTATGTTGTTTTTCAAATTGATTAAATTAATCTAAATGATTGATTTTAGTAATGTTTTCTTCATTGGTTGGCGTGAAAGGTTTTCCTAACAGAGGTTTATCTTGCACTGCTTCTCTAGCATCACTAAAGTCCTTACCACTACCACTTGTGATTTTTTTACATACCCTTATCGCCGTAACATTTCCTTAATATTTCTAATGCATCGATACATTACTTTACTCGATAGATTTATCTAATTTAAAAAATTGTCCACAAAAATGTTTAACAATTACAAAAACTCTGTAATTTCTAACTTAACTGGCGAAATGTTACGAAACTTTTGGCAGGTATCAAAGACAGTCAGTCATACCAACTTAAAAACATGTCACTTTATTTTTTGATCCTAGTAGTATATAGTTTCGGAATCAGAAATAGTAACATTTTGATTCAACCGATATCCTTGTATTGAATTAGCAACCATGTTCCCTGTGGTTTATTTTTCATCTAGAAGATTTATTCAGTTGTATATTAATTGTAGTTTTTGATAATATCTTGTCCGATTCAAAGAAGTCTTGTGGTTTTAATGTATACAGCTGATCAATATCTCTGTTGATGGTCTCCGCATATTTGAACGACAGTTCAATGATGCAAGGTTAAAATGAATATATTGAGGAAGCACTTTCTAGCTAAGGCTTAAATTTACTTCATATCCTTTAAATATTTCATGATCGGTAACATTTACGCCTTATGAACAAAAAAGTATGCCGAAACATAATTACTTTAACTTCCATTTAATATGTAAGCAAAGTATACTGAATCAAATTTTATAACACTCTTTCTGAGAGAAGAGTCAAGAAAACTAACACCCGATATGTTAACATCAGATCAAAAAAAAAAACTTATAGCTGTTTCGAAACAGTGTGAGCATTCTGATTTTAATAAAATTCTACCGAGAATATGTAATCATTACGATATATTTAATATTTCCTGATGATGTTAACTTTGTTTAACAAAGCACAGATTCGTTATTTTTTACTCTCATTTATGCCAAATACCGTAATACTCCACTAGCGTTTTTTCCGATGATTTTATGATTTAGAATAAAGTAGTAGTAATTTTCAATTTGTTGAATATTATTGGAATTGACACAACAATACAAGAGTACTCCACACTTTCACCTGCTCCCAGTCACTGTTTAGACTTCTGTTGCGTCTCTGGTGTGTAATGTTGAATTCAGATTTCATCTACTGTTATAAAACATCGAATAAACTCGGTTTCAGTAAGTCTAAAAACTTATAGAAATGTTTATTCAAATGCATTTTTAATTTTAATTTTGGGGGACTTTTAAAGAACGTGTCACAAATCGAACGAAAAGCTTTTTCATAACCAAAATATAGTTCAAAATGTAGTGGAAACGATCTATCGAACGGTCTAACCAAAATTTTATCGAGATGTTTACAATGTCAGCAAGCTGAAACATGCCTTCAGTCAGTGATCGTTTAATTTGACATTAGGAATTATTGTGATAATTTTGTTGGTTATGGAGGGTTTTGGACGTCTTGAGCGTTCATCATCTTCAATTTATGTACGACCACATTTAAATTCAGCGGACAACTTTTTACCTCTGAAATCGGAAGGGGGAACCCTTTAAGGCCGAATTTTAAATTACCTTTTTTTAAATGCCCGTCGGGGTTAAAACTTGTAAAACAAAGTACTTTATAACAGCTCAAACTTCATCTTGCTTCTGTGGTAGTACAGCCCATCAGTGAGCGTCGTTCAACCTTCGCCTCCAGCCAGATCAGTCTCCAACAGCCTCTTGCTTATTTTTGATGTCCAATAGTTCTTCAGCATCTTTTCTTACATGCCCTGCCTTCGTATCATTGGCTTACCTCTGCTTCTGTTATCCTCTATCTTGCCTTCCATGATTTTCTATGGTATTCGGTTTTCAGCTCAAACTTCAGTTGTATCATTTTTTTTTAATTCAAAACTTACATTACTCGACCGCCTCAAACAAGGAACTAAACGTGCACGTCTGAAACTTCACAAATATCCTAGTCATTCAGTCGTACTTAAGCCATCTGTGTCATACAGTAAACTTTTCGAATAACCCTCGTGCATGGTAGTGGTAATATTCTGACATATATGTAATTAATAATACTACATGACATTCACTGAAGAAATTTGAATAAAATGTTGCAAGATATATTGTGAAACAGACTAATTTTATACAAGGTGTCCCAAAAATAGTGTTTCTTTTTGATATAGCGATATAAATACGTCCATCAAAAAAACCAAAAAAAAAACACTTTTTTGAACTTCTCTCTAATCCAAAAAGATTCTCGTTTCTTGTTTCTAATATAAAAGTGCCAAGATTGTATGTCCTACCAAAAATTCATAAACCAGGAAAATCAATGAGACCAATTGTATCAGCCATTGATTCTCCAACATACCACTTGTCAAAGTGGTTAACAAAGAAATTTGAAAATCTACCAAACCAACTATCTTCCTGTTGTATAATAAACTCAACCAAATTCATAGAAAAGGTCAAAAACACACATCTACAGGAAAGTGAGGTTTTGGTTTCCTTTGACGGTTCATTGTTGTTTCCGAGCATTCCGATTCCACATACTTTGAAATACCTGAAGGAGTTACCCGAGTTAAACGGTTTTAATAACAAGATTGTTTCTGAGTACATCTCCTTAACAATATTATGTATGAAGCAAACTTGTTTTCAGCTTAATAGCAGGTTTTACGAACAACAACAAGGAACGGCAATGGGCAATCCTTTGTCACCGTTCTTAGCCAACTTATTCATAAGCAAATTTGAAACCGAGGCAAAAGATGAATTCAGTTACTTTTCGAAGGTATGGTTAAGATATGTCGATGACGTTTTTGTCATTTTCGATTCGAAAAATGAAAACTTAGATGATTTTATTAAGAACTTAAATAGTAAATCGCAAAATATAATGTTCACGCATGAATTCGAAAACAACGATAGTTTACCATTTCTGGATGTTTTAGTCAATAGAAACAATAAAAATAGGTTAGATTTTAATAATTTTAGAAAAAGCACCACTACTTCGAGATACATTTCTAACGATTCAAATCATAGTTTCCAAAATAAGATGGCTTGTTTAAATTTTATGGTAAATAGATTAATTAATTTTCCTTTAAATAAAGATAATTATAACAAAGAATTAAAATGAATTAAAGTGAATGGTTATAATAAGACCATTGTACAAATTGTGTAAAATACCATTGTGTACAAACCATAAAATAAATTAAGAGAACTTCTCGGTAATCCAGAGGATAAAGTAGATCAACATGAAAAGTCGGGGATTTACGAAATTAGTTGTCAATGCTGTGATCGAAGGTATATTGGGCAAACAGAAAAATCTTGTGTTGCCCAGTATGCAATCGAACATGACTACAGTCTAGATATTAGTAATTTAAGACTAATTAAAAGTGTTAATAATAATAGGGCTTTGGATGCATCTGAAAGCATTTAAATAGAAAAATGTAAGAATATCATGAACCGAGATAAGGGACCTATCCCGTTCACTCAACTTTTTCAATTATTAATGTAAGGCTTAGTAAACTTCACGGTTCATGATTTTTACACGCTTCGTTAGGTAGGGTTTTCATATAAATAAAACATAGTTTAGTTTTAGAAATAGATTAAATCAACTCCTGATGATGCTAACATGGTTAGCGAAACGTGCGTCGAGAAGTTCAAAAAAAGTGTTTTGGTGTTCAGTGTTAAATCTCTTCAAGTTTAGCCTCACTTTATTGTTTTTTGTAAAATTCTCGTACTCAACGGCCTACTCCCGAGAAACACTCCATACAGACTAAATTCCTTAATGCAGAGCTATCGATTGACATGCGCCTCGTACTCCTCACGTTTGCATAGTGAGCCAAAGAAATAGAAACTTTCTTTGAACTAGGAAAACTATATACAAAGTGTCCTATACACTGTATATAGTCTTCCTAGTTAGATACCTAGATTTGAGAACATCCGAAAATTGCTATTGATCTGAATACCTGTAAGAGGTTATTTACTAATAACAACACAAAAAAAGTTAAATTTATGAGCGCTATAGATCCAGAAGAATATTCTACAGTTACGCGAATAAATGTAGTTGGGAAAAATACTATAAAACGGATGGGAACATACATAACTTAGCAACGACAAGTTTTAATGAGAAAATGATATATCCCTTATGGTTATTGCGAAAAGAGCAAAAAAATATCAGTGGGTTTGTAAACACGGATTCGGATACTTATGGTGAAGCAAATTACGGAGTAATTACTGATAATTGCCGGACGGAACGCCGGAATTGTTGAGGTCATTAACGACAATCGTTTTCGTCATTTTTAATGAAGAACTTATGATGACGAAATTACGGTCTGACTCTTGTCGACATTATCAGCCTCATTCATCTTTGGAATGTGTTTATGAAAAATATTTCAACAATATTATTGAAAGATTCTGCACATGTTAATATATGTATCATTAATGCCATCCCACGGAAAATGTCAGCGGCATTACTCCTGGCTTTGATGTTAGTGCTCAGAAGCTATAAGCGGTAACAACTTTTAGGACGATGAATCTGACATTCTGTAGTTATAGTATTTTGATATCTTGTACCCTTAAAATGAAGGGGGTTTCTTTGGGCACAACTTGGTCTTTGAACACTAATGAAGGTTCGTTGGCATTTGCTTACACTCTGTAGCGCAGAGAAAACATCAAATGAATCTGCGAAGACCAACGAACATGTGACAGCCAACTTCGAATTCTAGTGGTTGTCCTTCGTTGGCCTTGTATATACCCGGCAAAAACGCAAGTATTTTATAGTAGCCCGAACTTCAAAAAATGTCAAAACTGCTTCACTTCATTCACCACAAACAAGCAACCAAACACGCGCGTCTATAACTTTTCAGTGTCCTTTTTAACAAACCATACTTGACAATAACATATAGTCATTCATTCTGTCGTACTTGTGCCATCTCTATTTCAGACCAAAGATTTTTCGAAACACAGTCAGTCGTATGTTGGTCCTTAATTAAAATAGTTGTAATTTTTCTAACTTATAAATATTAAGATTCAAAATTTTACCGTTATATATTGTTTTCCTTTAATACTTTATGTAGCGATTTACAAATAATTGTAATTTCCTAATATAATCCTAATTAAAAAAAAAGACGTTTGGTTTGGATGAAAGGTAAAAAATAGTTTATTCAAAGTATGCGCCATCGCTAGCTGCACATTTTTTCCATCTCTCGGGTAATTTATGGATGCACTCCCCGAAAAACTGTACTTCTTTCGAGGTTGTCCAGTCATCAAGCCATTTTTTAACATCTCCGTAATTTTTGAAGTGTTTCATGAAAAGTGCGTAAGACATCGATGTAAACAAGTGGTAGTCGGAAGGGGCCAAGTCTGGTGAGTACGGCGTCTGGGGCAAGAATTCCCACCCAAGTGCAGAAATGGTGTCTGACCGCTTTCGACGGGTGTGAGAAGGTGTTGTACTACAAAATCACTTTTTCGTTTCTTGTAGCCCATTCTGGTTGCTTTTCAATCAATACATGGTTCAAATTGTTTATTTGTTGGCGGTAGCGAATGATATTAACTGTTTCGCCTGATTTTAGAAGCTCACGTTATGACACCCTTCTAGTCCCCCCAAATGGACAGACCCCAATGTCTTGGGGTCGATGTTGATGGTTGTCCTAGGTCAACCCATGTCTTTCTGCATTTAGGGTTCTCAAAATATAACCGTTTTTCGTCTCCTGTCGCGATTCAATGTAAAAAAGTCTTTCTTTCATGCTGAGAAAGCAAAACTTCGCATACCGTTTTTCTCTTTTCCATCTGTCTGTTTTATCCCATTTTCCTGTCTTTTGAATCTTTCCCATAACATGCAGATGATCAGAAATGGTTCGGCGACCAACACTTAACCACTCTACCATTTGTTGTTAAGTTTGCATATCGTCTTCTGCCAACAATGCTTGCAATTCAATATCTACAATTTTTTCGGTTGACCTGACATTCTTTGTCTTTCAAGTCGAAATCACCACTTTTCAATCGTCTAAGCCAACGCCTACAAGCGCCTTGCCTCGTGCTTTCACTCGTGATTTTCTTTTGATTGAACCGTGATTTTCTTTTGATTGAAGAAAAGCAGTACGTCCCGCAAATCTTTAGTTGTCTCAAAACTCGACATGTTTTGCTCACGAAAAAAATATGACGCTAACTCGAAGTCGTTTAAACATCAATGGCATTTTGAAATGCACTGTCGTAGTAACAAAATGACAAAATACTGTACCGACCCGTGTTTCCAGCGCCATCTCTTAAAAAATATATAAACAACAGTTTGATTGTACGTTAGTTCCCGTAATGGACTAATTTTAAAGTTATTTGCTAAGATCATTTCTCAAGTACATTTTTATCAAACATGATCAGTGAATCCATGTCATCATTTAAGTCAAATCTTTAACCAAAATCTCTTATCTCGTCTTGTAACCTGCCAGATAATATATACCCTAATGATATCAAATACAGTCATCACGGACGTGAAATTTCAGAATTCATCAGTTCGAATTTGTTTTCGAGATTGAATCAATAAACGTCGTTTTAAAGCATTATTATTGGTATAACATAAACCAAAGTTTCGTGAATAAGCTTGCATTTATCTGATCGATTCTAGGAATTTTCGGTAAGATTTGTGACTAAATATTTTGAATCGCAGTCAGTGAAACCGCGGCACATCCGGAAAAAATATTATCACAACCATTAACGTTATTAAAATATGATTTTTGAAATTTTTAGTTTAGTTTAATATTCATTCAAAGTTTATTTTATTTATTGCTTTAGTATTTACTAATTGTTATTGATAGTTTGATTTCTGACATTAGAGTTTATTATATAAATCGATAAGTGATAACAGGAATGATGAGTGTCAACAAAATCAGTTGCCAGCGATATGGCGTGGTTTGTCCAAATTAAAAAAAAACGAAATGATTTAAATTAGAAAAATTACACTGATAAACACAATATTTGTGATATAGTAATTTTTGAGTATTTATGGTGTAATTTGATATACTGAAAACACATCTGTGAACATAATTTTTCTAAAAGGTGATTCAAATTGAGCTTCCACATTATAATCAAAAATATTTTTGAAATGCCACTGTATTTGTCAACGGCAACGTCAAATTTCTAAGCTAGAAACATAAACAAAAATAGTCATGGATCAATATACGACGGAACAACCTGTTAAAATTATCCAAGCCTTTTATGAAAATGACCGATCGAGGAAAAGTGCATTTTGTGCTTTTTCGTGAATGTTTTGCCACGCAAAGCGACCTTCTGAGTGGACAATTTGGAATGTGATCCAAAAATTCGAACAAACTGAACTGCATCCCCATGTTCAGGAATGTTCAAACGGAAATGCATCCCCAAAACGTGACTGTTTGGTGTGGTGCGCCTTTTCGTCCTGGGGCGTAATTGGTCCATTTTTTTTTCGAATATCATGCGGATAACTCTGCTACGGTTAATGGCGTTCGCTATCGGAACATGATAACAGATTTTTTTGGGAGCAGTTGGAATATATGGACATCGAATATATCTGGTCACAACAAGACGTGCCGTCAACAGGAGAAAGATACAATTACTGCGCAGCAAGTTTCCAGGTCGCATTATTTCACGTAACGACGACATCAATTGGCCGCCGCGATTATATAATTTAACTCCCTCAGATTTTTTCCTTTGGGGGCATCTGAAGAGCAGAGTCTACAAGAATAAACTGAACACCATTGCAGAGCCGAAACAGGAGATCGGACGCGAAATAGGCGACAGAGAACCTGAATTGTGCCGCAGAATAGTCAAAAATTTTCGCAAACCGGTTACGTCATGCCACATACGTCATGCCTCGGCGGTCATTTATATATCATATTTCAAACACAATTGTAATGAATAACCTCAAAGAGCAAATAAATATTTTTTATATTTTTCGATTTTTCAGTGTATTTTTTTTTAATATCTTTTTATGGAAAGCCAAATTGAATTACCTTTTATATATGTTCATAGATTTTCTGCAACATGCAAATGTATATTTTGCAATAGGCAGTATTTTCATCAACTCGCTCCGTTTATCTGAAGGGAGCATAAACATAACTGGTTAAGAACTCAATTATTCTATTGGAACTTTCGATGTGAGACACTAAACTCGAAGAAATTTACCAGTAAAAACCAAATCACTTTCCAGCTCAGCCATCAAGCCATTTTTCTAATACATCTCCGTAATTCTTGAAGTGTTTCGTAGAAAGTGCGTGAAACATTGATATAAACAAGTGGTGTCGATATAAACACGGGGCCAATAAACAAGGGGCCAAGTCTGGTGATTACGGCGGCTGGGCAAAGAGTTCCTATCCAAGTGCAGCAGAAATGGTATCTCTGACCGCTTTTGCTGTGTGTGATGGGGCGTTGCGTCCTGCAAAATCATATTTGCGTGTCTTATAACCCATTCTGGTCGTTTTTCGATCAATGCATGTTTCACCTGGTTTCAGAAGCGCATGTTACTACACTCTTCTGGTCACATTAAATGCACAGCATTATCTTCTTTCCAAAACGATTCGGTCTTGGCGTCGATGTTGATGGTTGTCCTAGCTCAACTCATGATTTTCTGCATTTTGGATTCTCCAAATATATCCATTTTTAGTCTCCTGTCACTATTCGATATGAAAAAGTCGTTCTTTCATGCCGTTTCTCGCTTTTACATGTGTCTGTTTTATCCCATTTTCCTGTCTTCTGGGTCTATCACATGGCATGCAGACGATCACAAATTGTTCGGCAACCAACATTTAACCTCTCTGCTACTTGTTGAGTTTGCTTAACTTTGTTTAACTTTTTGATGCGCGTTTCGCTAACCATGTTAGCATTATCAGGTGATGATGATAACATGGTTAGCGAAACGTGCGTTGACAAATCAAATAAAGTAATTTGGTTTTTACTGGTAAATCTCTTGTTAATATTTGTATGTGACTGGTAATTTAATCAACAAAGTACGCTTCCTATATAGATTGCGTCCTTTAGTGGATTTATTGGCTTCCGAACGTGTAGTATTTTCTACATCGTGAATAGTAAGTTTTTTGAATTTTACGATTTTTTTTTAAATTTTATTTTGTGATTAATTTTAAATACAATGCATATGCAGTACGTAAATAGTACCAACAGTTTTTGTTATATATGTGGAGAGCTCACCTTTAAATTGCAAAACCTAAATTTCATCGTGCTTGTATGAAAGGCTTACAAACTTTACTATATTTCGGAATTAAAGTTGGATATCAAGACAAGAGGGCCCTCATACATGTTCTAAAACTTGTCTAATATTGTTAGCAGGATGGTTGAAACATGCAAATCGAAACTGTAGTTTGCAGTACCAATGATTTGGGGAGAAGCAACAAAAAAATCCTAATTTACCACTAGCTTACACTCTGTCGAACGTAGTGATGAATTTCCTTTTTCAAAACCATCAAAATCTTGGACTCTGGTTGAAGAAGAACTTAAATCCACATTCTTCAAGTGATCATACAAAATTTCGAGAGGAAATTAAAAAAATACTTAGATAATATGTCTAATATCTTTTAAGACTTTTACATTGACAGCGAAATAAATGGTTGTTGGCTTTGGCGTTACCATTTGAAGCAAATCTTCGTCCAGTGACACATTTCTTCAGGTGTGGGAAGAGGAATTAACCGCTGGGAATCTAATCCGGCTAATACGGTGCCTATAAAAGCACTTCGAAACGTTGATTATGGAGTTTTGCAGCAGCAAGACGTGTATCTAGATACAATATTCCTCAGGCATATCAGGACTTTAACAGTACAAAACCAGAGGACAACTAAAATCTCTATAACAAAAAAAAACTAAATATCATCAGTACTGCCCGTATTCATATCACGCACTGACCGTGAGGCTTTATTTATTTCCTTTAACAGAATTATAAAATGATAATTTTTAGTAATTTAATTATGCAATATTTATTTCATCATGTATAGAAAATTATGCTGGTTAATATTTATCAATGAAATAATAAGCTACGTTTATGTAAAGATAATATTATATATCAATAATATCTATACAGGGTCGGTATTTTGCATGGAAACGGTCAGATATCTCGAGAACGCTTTCAGATTCATTAATGAAATTTTGTACATAAACATCAGGAAATGTTTGCCACTTTTTGGGTATACTTTCTTTTTTTTTGTTGCATATTTGAAATCCAAGGCTAACATGATTTTTTTTTAATTACAACAGTACGTGAATTTGGCATTGTTGGAAAGAGCATTGTTTCGAAATTCAACGAGGTAGAGAGAAGAGTCCAACTGAACTGAGTTGGACTCTTCAGTCGAAGCGAACAACACTTGAAAATGATAAAATGATAAATGAGATTTTGGCGAAACGTCGTGACTCTTCATATATATATATATATATATATATATATATATATATATATATATATATATATATATATATATATATATATATATATATATATATATATATATATATATATATATATATATATATATATATATATATATATATATATATATATATATATATATATATATATATATATATATATATATATATATATATATATATATATATATATATATATATATATATATATATATATATATATATAAATAAATATATATGAACACTTTTATTGGTTGCTTGACCGGGAACGAGTCCCACCTATCCCTTCAACTGAATGACATGTTTCGTCTCTCGAGGTTTAGACAGGGCGCCGACATATACCATACCATCAAGAATAGGGAGACCCTATCCACATCCAGCAACCCAATGTTTTCGCCGACCTCCCGTCGGATGGCGTACATATGTACTAACTAATTGTGGAACCCAACGGTTGAGTGTGTGATGAGATGATACTCAGCTACTGCTGTCTTATTGGACCCCGCTTCGCTGGGCATTTAAAATTAACATTATTATTTATTGTCATTTACAGTTTCTTTATTAAAATTTTTTTAACTTCCCCTTCCCGTCTTAAATCAAGCTTACATATAGGCTCTCAAAGATAGTATTTAATCTTCCTAACATTTAATCTTTGTCGTCTATCTCATCTTCTTCGCTGATAGTTTCGATTGGCCGCAAATCGTTCATGAGCCCCATGTACTTATTAGTTAAAATAACATCTTCATTGCACCAAATGATCATTTGGTCATGATCATTTGGTCAATGATCATTTGATCATTGGAATCGTTATTTGGAAAGCATTGTTGTAAGGTCTGATAGATTTAAAAAATGCATTTGATTTACATGTATTCCATGGAGTAGCGATTTTAATAGCTCTGGAAGTTGTTGCAAAGGTTCTAGTTTTATTTTGACAGCTGAACAGCATAAACCTTCACATTTACCAATCCACTTTAATGCTTTACAATAACTACAACTTTTTGTCATTAAACTTAATTTTGATTTTTGTTTATAATCAATTGTAGGATCATACGAAAAACGACAATTTATTTTGACTTTCCAACGAATTTTTAATTTCATACGTCGTAAATCTTTCCTTTTTTGTTCTTTTTGTAATCTATTTTTCGTTTCATCTTGACTTTCACATGCACGCTTAGCTTTCATATACTTTGATTTAGACGTGACCAAATTTAATTTGGACTTTCCTTTTTTAGGCATTTATGACTACAACAAATAATTGGAAATAATTAAAAACTATCTTGAGATTGACAACCGAAAATTCAATATAAAAAGTTGAAATAAAAATCTTACTAATTTTATGCTGGGAAACTAATTTTTCGTTTTAATCTAATTATTCCACGCTTCCTTCTTTTCTTCTTTTTCTTCTTTAATTAATAAATATAAACATTTACATATAGATATATATGTTTTTAATATCTTTTTAAATCAGTCAATTGACATTTGGTAAAAATTTGTTTAGGTTAGAAAAAAACAAAGTTTTAATGCTACAGAAAAATATTAATTTAATAATAATAGTAGTTACTGTACATGATAATAATAATAATCAATAATAAGTTGATAAAAGCTGAAATTTTAAATTTAGCGTTTTTGATCATTAGCGCCCTCACAATCGCTTTAGGAGTTTGAACTTCGTTACAGACGTTCTTAATTAGTCTTAATATAGCCCAAGAAAGAAAAAATTCATTTAAAATTTTCATTTTAATAATAAGCTAATAAAATCAGATAATTAGCGATTCTCATCATTGGTGTAGGGAGTCCAACACTCATATAAATATTAGCCTATCCATTAAGTACATGTATTTTCTACATGGATACCAAGTTTCAAGTCAATAGTATGCATGGTTCAGTAGTGATAACGGAACATCCGTAAAAACCACTGTAGATTTATATATTAGTATAGATACATACTAATAGATAAATTTTGGCGAAACGTCGTGACTCTTCACAGAATCAACGGATCGACACCCGGAGTGATTTCCAAGTATATATATATATATATATATATATATATATATATATATATATATATATATATATATATATATATAAATATATAAATGACTCGCTTAGACTGGTGTCAGACGAGGCGACCTAAGATGCGCCTCTTAATTTTGACGCCACTTGATTCGCGATCTAGGAAAAACCACCCACGGCTCAGACCTCTCGGTTGAATTATACATGTCGAAGATTTAGCAGGTATAACCTACCTTCACCTTGTGAAACAGAAAATTAAAAAATAAACACTTCCACGTCAAATCATTCCATTCCTGGAACAGCGTATGACAGAATGATCAGAAAACTATAACCGACTGTGTGGCAGGAGATTCGACGATAGTCGGCCAGGCCCCTCCACTTGATGGGTGGCGCTACCTCGCGTGAACGCCTAAATAAAACTATCTTGATCATTGGGTCGCGCCACCCAAGACGTCTTGTTTGACTCTATTACTACTCTTATTTACGAAAGGGGAAAAATAACAACCGCATAAGAAAGAGTGCGGATGGGGAAGGGTACGGGCATCCTGTTACATTACATACGTTCTGCAGTGAGAAGGCTGTTACGCTCCATTGTTTCTTGTCGGTGCGCGTGTGTATTGTACATGCACCCATCTTATACAAATTACCTTAAGTTAACAAAAATGTATTAAAGTTATTTCTCGCCTAGAATCTGGTGGATCTGGTGGATCTTCGGCTATTATGGCCTTTTTCGACGACATCATTGTTCAGATGATCAAAGTGTTCGTGGCCTTCTAGGTCAAAATCTCTGCCCCTGAGCAGACCAAGCATCTTTTGCACCTTGGTCGCTTTAGCAAAACCCTCTCCATAAGCAACACAAATTTTGTTTTTTTTTGGACAACGTTCTTGTCCTTTTTGAAGTAAAAGTAAATGCAAGTTATCAACCGACATTTTCAGATTAAATCAACTTCACTAACTGAAAACAAATCAAAGCGAATCTGAACGTGAACATTGTAAATACCACTGTAATTAATAATATGTAAATTAACATTACTACTTCCACATAGATTGTTGTATACAAGCTATAAAAGAGTAATTATTGAAAAATCCCTACGAACTTTCCCGACAAGCCATTATAATAAAGTAAAAATGAAACAAAAAATGTCTTTCGATAAACATTTGTGATAAATTTCCATCACGTAAAATCCATCAAAATCCAAAACTTCTGCTAGTTTATTCATTATTAAAAACTAAAACTTAACTGTCTAGATATTATGGACATTACAACAGAAGTTCAACAAATAAACTAAATCAGAAAATAAAAATTTAAACATTAATTAATTTTGGGAATAAGGCAGCTTCTTACCATCAAAAATATTAAAGCAAAAAACGACGTCGGCATTCATTATGGAAGTCAAAGGCTTCCGCCTGGACTAAGGCGACAGGACGTCAAGCGATTAATAGAGAGTGCCTTAAAAACAAATTTTAGCTGTATGGGGAACAGGAATGTTGGTGCGTTATATCAGAAATACGCCACAAATAATAAAAAAACTAACTATATGTAAAACTAACATTTTTGGTCACCTTCGTAGAGGAACTGTTTAAAAACTTGATTAGGAATTTTTTTACCGTCAACATTCGACGCTGCATCAAACCTGTTTAGATCGTCCTAACCATTTCAAACACCCTCATCGCCGCTTCACGTTTACGATTCCTTTATGCCGCGCACCGAATCATAAATTATACCCTTTCAAACGGCCTGCCTTCCACAAATTTTATCGTAGTTATTTCTAGCTTCGGTTCGGTTTTTTTTTTCTAATTTTAAGCCTTTCTTTAACCTGGAAATGAAGATTATCCCCGAATGTTTCTAGCAAGCAGTTCGAAAACGAAGGAATCGTCGGATGGTGTGCTCCGTTGTCACGTTTTTAAAGTAGACTGCTTTTTTTCAATGTTAAAAATAGAACGATGTATGTGAAGGAAGTTTTATATCAGGAAAACAAAATAGTGTTTTTGATGTGGTTGATTATGATAAATTTTGATTGATTGCTTTGAAATTGGAGATTGGTTCGGATTTTCTCATATGATTAATCGTTTAAGGTTAATTATAATACAAGATGCTTTAGATAATAAGCAATTTATTGCCTATTGTCTAAAGCCACATATTGTTAATAATTGTTCGGGTAATGATGCCATCTGTTTAATGAAAAACGTGCAAATATGTACTGGAAAACAAAAATAAGACATTAAGACGGGGCATTTTATTTCGCCAGGAAAATGCTCCAGCTCACAAAAGATGTATTTCAGTGGTTGTCGGCGATAGTTTTGAAATTTTGTTGTCTTTTCATTTTCCAGATGTTGCCTCTAGCGATTAATTTTTATTCTCTAAGCTAAAGGAACAGTTATGGGGTACTCATTTTCTTGACAAAGTATGTATATCGCATACATCTGTGAATGATTCGGTGCCAGAAAAAAAAAGGTTTTTTTTCAAGGCATCAAACTCCTTCGCCATCTAGGGAGGTTACGTCAAACTGAGACAAACTCAATTGCAGGGTGACTACATTAAAAAATAAAAACGTCTAAAAATCTTGTCTTATCTTTATAAGATCGAAAACTGTTCGAACGACTCTCGTAAAAGCCCCTGGTATTGATGGTTCAGTCATGGGCGAATGTTCTTATATTAAAAATAGAATATGTTTTTTGTATGTGTACGAACTGAGTGTTATATAAGACATAAAAATAATTCTCCTAAATATTTGATTTACTTGATGATTACTTATGATTAATCGTCTTTTTAACATGACAGAAATATATGAGAAAGGTAAAAAGTGTTTTAAAAATAAAATAGAATTGATTGTTTTTATTTTGTTTTAAATATTCTGAATTGATTCATCATTTCACACTTTGTCAAATAATCAATTATAATAATTTGTGAATCTTGACTGAATCTTGACGATGCTAATATAATTTGGAAAACGCTCGTCGAGAAATTGAAGAAAGTGATTTAGTATTTAGTAGTAAATATGTTTGAGTTTAATTAAAGTATGAATATCTAATCTACTGGTTGATGAAAGGGTACAGCTATGTAGCGAGGTAGCTGTCTATTAACATCATGAGTCGAAAGAACGTGGAGGAAACGTCTAACAGAATTAAAAGATATACCAAGTACACTCGAACACACTGGGGTTAAGAGAAAAAAACAACAGTAATGTTATAGGCAAGAACAAACAATACTATAAAGAATGCCACGGAAGTTTATCTAAAAACAATAACGCAATTTACCTTTCTTGGAGTAGAAATATCGAGTGAAGATAAGGAGGATCATGATAGCCAACAGATCTTTTATTACCCTGCCTTGAATATTCACATCAAATACTACACACCGTAATATTTAACTATTAGGAACATATAAAACTATTACACAGGTCAACAAATATAAACTTTTTGAGGTAACATTGATGAAAATAGGTGTATGTGAAGTATTTTGTAGTCCTAAATCCGAAGATGAAGCTACCTACTGTAACACGTACAGTTTTTTTGGTACAAGGGGTCGGTGATGGGAAAAAAAAGGAGACGACATATTTTTATAATCTAATATTTATTTAATATAAACATATAAAACGTTAAATCTAAGCAAAGACATTACTGAGGATTATCTGAATAAAGAATATATTACATGAGATGTCTACAGCGACAAAAACTTTCACTTTTTTCTCTTGTGTTCTGTAACTTCATCTTTTTTAAAAAACCAGCAGTAGTCGCCCAACATAGATGGGTCCCTGGTATCTTACTTCCATCGTCATGATATCCTGGTGAAACCGCTCTCCTTGTTCGGCGCTTGCACTCAAATTTTCTGGAAAAAAATCGAAATGGGAATGAAAAAATGCATTTTAAGAATAGGCGACACCCTAGTATTTCATAGGCTTTCCAATTCCATGCTATCAATTCCTTTTTATTTAATTTTTCTTGAAAACGGAAATCACCTAGAAACTTTCTTATTTGAGCTCCAATAAATATGCCTTCTTTTAGTTTTGCATCACTTAAAGTAGCAATCATACTACCAATGCATGGTCAGTAGGTTCTCTCCACACCATAGGAACAGCAAACGGCATAGAATTTAAATTCTAAATTTACGTGACAACTCACACTCACTCACACGGCAAACATGACCAGCCCAACTTTTATCTTGATCTCCAATTTAGCTATTAAAATATAAAAGACAGGTTTTTTTTAAACTTCCTCGGATATAGATCTAGCTTGTGACTTTAAAATAAATCGTCAGCGTAATCATCAATCGTAAAAATGGCCAGCCAAATACCAGAAGAGGTACATATCCGGCATTGTATGCTTTTTGAGTTTCACAAGGGTAGTAACGCAACAGTTGCATTAGACGTAATGCATTGCATAATGCATTAGACGTAATGTGATGATAACGAAGGTTTTTACATCATTGATTCAAAATAAAAACTTGTTAAACATTTATTTGTTTGAATTTAATGTAAAAAAAAACTTTATTTTCTGGCCCCCCTATATATTCTGTGACCACACCAGTGACTCTGAGGATGAAAAGTTGGCTCCTGAATCACTTGAGGAGTTTAATCAGCCCAAATCTTATATATACATATATATATATATATATATATATATATATATATATATATATATATATATATATATATATATATATATATATATATATATATATATATATATATATATATATATATATTACGGTCCATACCTTCAACATGGTATTTCAGTATGTTGAAATATGACAGTACAACCTCAAACACGGCCCTCATTCCCCGGAGGCCAAGGGGCAACTACCTACGGCAGCGGGAAGACCTGCCCCAAGGCAGAGGGTGCTAAGAATCACCGGGTTAGATCAGGCTGCCATTGGACTTTTGACATTGCAACGTTAAATATACGGACTATGAAAACAGAGGCCCGATTGCAAGAACTGTTAATCGAACTTGACAACATACATTGGGATATTATTGGGCTCTGTGAAACACGAAGGAAGGGTGAAGAGTTAATCAAACTGGAACCAACTGGACACGTACTCTACACTCGAGGTACGGAAAATGGCCGATGTGGCGGAATTGGATTCCTCATCAATCGAAAGCTGAAGGACAGTGTGGTAAAATTTGAAAGTACATCCGACCGATTAGCCCAATGCGTCATTCAGCTGAATAAAAAGTTTAGGCTTCAAATCGTCCAAGCTTATGCACCAACTATAAGCCATAAAGATGAGGAAATTGAGGAATTTTATGATGATGTGGCCCAGCTTTTATACAAGGAGAAATGTAGGTACAAAATCCTGATGGGTGATTTTAATGCCAGAATTGGAACAACAAGAACAGACGAAAATGCAACTGGCCCATATGGAACTGGTGAGCGAGACAATAGAGGTGACAGATTAGTTGATTTTGCTGAAGGACAAGAACTATATATTATGAATTCATTCTATAAGAAAAATATCAGCAGAAAATGGACATGGAAAAGTCCATCTGGGCTCACAAGCGAAATTGACTACATTATGACCAACGATAAAACAATATTTACCAATTGTACTGTCCTTAACAATTTTAATGTTGGAAGTGACCACCGAATTGTACGAGCAAGGGTTCGGATTGACTGTCGAAAAGAGCGCGAAAAAATGGTAAGATCAAAGAAGGGCAAGATGGATTCTGGAAAACTGCTGGAGAGAGGAAGCGATTTTGAGATTGCTTTGTCAAACCGGTTTGCTGCGTTACAAGATCCAGAGGAGGTGGAAATATCAGTTCAATATGAAGAAATCGCCAACAATGTACTTCAAACGGCTGCTTCAATAGCACCAGAGGAAAAATGTCTCAAACAAACAAAAATCTCCAGTGAGACCATTGATTTAATGAAGAAACGGCGAGCAATGAGAAATGCAGGTAGTCCTTTTGGCAGGGTCGAGTACACTGAGCTCTGCAAAACTATAAGAAAACGTATCAGAGAGGACACGCGCCGATTCAATATGCAGCTAGTGCAAAAAACCCTGGAAGAAAACAAAGGAATTAACAAAGCTAAACAGAAGCTGAGAAACAAAAGAACGCAAATATATGCTTTAAAGCGTGAGGATGGCACAGTGTGCAGGACGCGTACCCAAATGTTAGAGATTGTCAGAAGGTTTTATTCCCAGTTATATGAAGATCAGAGCCAGTCAGGGACAGCAATACCCACGGAAGAACAATATATAATACCAGATATCCTAGTGGAGGAAGTAACAAATGCTATAGAACGGCAAGGCTCCAGGAAAGGATAGTGTAACTGTCGAAATGCTAAAAGCTGGTGGTCGGACGTTACATAAAACACTGGCAAAATTATACTCAAAATGCCTCAAAGAACAAAAAGTACCTGATTTATGGAAAAATGCAGAAGTGATCCTTTTACATAAAAAAGGAGCTCAGGAAGATTTAAAGAACTACCGTCCAATAAGCCTCCTATCAGTGATGTACAAAGTTTTCACTAAGATAATTTCTAAAAGAATATTAAAAAAACTGAATGACGCACAACCAAGAGAACAAGCAGGATTCAGAAGTGGATTCAGTACAATGGATCACATCCAGGTTGTACAGCAGGTCATAGAAAGGCACAACGAATACACCATGCCACTGTGCTTGGCTTTTATCGACTACGAAAAAGCATTTGATTCCATCTCAAAGCATGCGATAATGGATGCACTGCTTAGCCAAGGTGTAGCGAGAGCCTATGTAAACCTATTAGAATCGATATATGATGGAGCTACAGCCACAACTCACCTTGATGATCTTGAAGTGGGAATTAATATAGAACGAGGTGTACGGCAGGGTGACGCAATATCGCCTATTCTTTTCTCGGCTGGCCTTGAAGAAGTATTCCGTAAACTGGATTGGGAACAGGATGGGGTAAAGATCAATGGTGCAAACTTAAACCATCTTAGATTTGCAGATGATATTATTCTCATTTCACAAGACCAAGAGGAGCTGCAAAGACGCATACAAGAACTGCAAAGGGCTGGCGAACCATTTGGCTTGAAAATAAACCTGAAAAAGAGTCAGGTTATGTTCAATAACTTCGCTCAGGACAGAAGAATTTCAGTTTTAGGAAGGGATTTAGAGATTGTGGACAGCTTTGTATATCTTGGGCAGAGGATTTCCATGGAGGGGAATACCGCCCGGGAGGTGGAACGGCGTGTTAAATGTGGCTGGCAGGCATTTGGTAGGCTCAACATAGTGTTTAAGAGCAGACTCCCACTTTGCCTGAAAAGAAAAGTATTCGATCAGTGCGTTCTACCCGTTATGACATACGGAAGTGAAACCTGGACACTCGCATCGCAATCGATTCAAAAACTTCGGGTGGCACAGAGGGGAATGGAAAGATGTATGCTTGGCATTACAAGACGAGACAGAAAGTCCTGCGCATGGATCAGGGAACAAACAAAAGTCTGTGACATCATTGGAAGAGTAAAACAGTTGAAATGGAGATGGGCAGGCCATATAGCGAGGCGATGGGACGACAGATGGACCAAGGCAATCCTGGAGTGGATACCGCTTGATCGCAAACGTCCGCGAAGAAGACCGAAAGCACGATGGACTGATGACATCGTTAAGTATATTGGACCCGAGTGGCAGAGGAAAGCCCAGGACCGTGAAGGTTGGAAGCATGCTGAAGAGGCCTTCATCCTGCAGTGAATCGATACGGGCTGATGATGATGATGATATATATATATATATATATATATATATATATATATATATATATATATATATATATATATATATATATATATATATATATATATATATATATATATCGTTATATTTGTTTTATTGATGTTAAGGTAGTTCTAAATACTAGAAATTGAAAATGAGACAGGAAACGGAGAAAATTGGAGGTAAAAATTGATGTAGGCCATGGTCCTACAGATACAGTCTGTACTACCACTGGAAGAAAAGGCTGAAAACTTGTTTTATTTAAGAATGACTGATATATGAATTGAATACGATGATAATAGTAATAATAAATTGTATATATGCATTAGTTATTAGATATATTATGTATAGTAACCTATATTTTAGCAGGCGTGATGTTTACCGTTGACATTTCTTTAAATTTATCGTATTTGGACATCTAATTGGTGGACACGTCATACTATTAGTTGGGATGGCAACGTGTCTCCGTCATTGACGAATTTAGATTAGACTTAACCTCTGACCTTCGTTATATGAGAATTTTGTGGGTTTAATTTTGTCCGGTTCTGTTAAAACTTAAAAGTTTCTTATATTTAGAGACCGAATGTAGAATTACATCAGTATTCTTCAATCGATTTAAAAATAGAGTCCTATACAGATAAATATTGAAACTTGTAGGAAAACAATGATTTTCTTGGAAGTTTTGGTATGAAGCACTAAAGTCAAAGAGATATACCATTTATCACTAAATCACTTGTTTTTAATTCCTGTACGTGCGTTTTGCTAACCATCTTAACATCATCAGGAGATTATTCAAACTGTATCATACACTGAATGTATATATACTGTATCACACTGAATCATAGCCTGAGATGCTAATATGGTTAGCAAAATGAGCGTTGAAAGATTAGAAACAAGTCATTTGGTGTTACGTGGTAAATTTCTTTAGGTTTAATACTTATAGGAGAAATTAATTTATGTTGTTCAAATTATGCGACATTTTACTCAATAAATTTACTTCTTTTCAGATTGGCCAAGCCGATTGAACAGTCATGACGGACACAAGTACGGCGGATGAGTTACCGCCGCAAACCAACGGCGTCCTATCAAACAATGGTGGTTTGGATGACGAAGAAAGGGCTCGGATGCGTCCAGCTGACATCGATGCCGATGTGCGGGAGATGGAGCGGCGTAAACGCGTCGACATGATCATGAACAGTAAATTGTTCAGAGAGGTGAGCTCTCTGTTACTTGTTTTGTGGAAACCTGGACTCTGATTTCTCTATTGCAGGAACTGGAACGAATTATAGAGACTCAGCTGAAAGACGGCACCGGGCCCAGTGGTCTTCTTCAACAGATCTCCGATATGGTGGGAGTGAACAAGCAAGCTGGCAATGTATTCAAAAATTCAAGCTGTGTGATTCCTATAAATGATATTAGAGGTGAGGTAACACAAAATTATATATTTATTTATTTATTTATATTTTAATTATTGGCTCAATATTCTGCACTAATAAACACCTTAACTAAATCCACCTTAGGAAATGAGAATGAACCTTTCTTCTGTTCGCTTCTTTTTTCCGCTTCATATTATAAATTTTTACTTTGAAGCATTTCGTCTTTTAATGTTTTTTGAAAACTTATTAAATGTTTATCCATAAAATATATTAACATATATTTTATGAATTTGTTAAGTTATGTGTTGGCTACAGTTAACCTTGAACTATCATACCATTGTACTGTGACTTCATTAAAATACATAATTAATAATAATTTTTTGAAGGAAACGCGTGATAATTAAATTGTCTAAGCATTCGCATGTTAAATGTTCTAATGTTAATCTATAATTCTAAGGTATAAACATTAAAAATACCTCATAAACTATTACAAAAACAAAAAAAATCGTGCTAGTTTGAATATTAAAAATAAAAGGATGGACGTTCAAAAATAATTTTAAAAAATTAATTCAACGGGTCTTTTGCAATAAGGTGATGTTTAGAAATTTTTATTATTTAAAACCAAATAAAGGAGAAGTCAATGGGAAACATTTCTTGTCTTCAAATTAGATTTTTTTCATATAATCGGTTAATAATGTCGATTTTTTTGCAAAATTGGAGCTTTTAATTCTATAATAAAATAAAGTACCTGAATAATCAAAGTATTAACTATCATTAGCTATTACATTTTCCCATTTTTCTGTCAAATAATGGATTTCACGCCAAAAGTACTTTTAGTTTTTTTGAGACCAACCGTTCATCAAGGCAAATGTTCACTTCTTCGTAAGAATGTAAGTGGTATTCTGAAAGTCCGTGCTGCATCGATCCAAATAAATGGTAATTCGAAGGGGCTAAGTCCGGTGAATACGACGAGTGTGGTAGAACGTCCCATTTAACGCTTTCCAAATAGTTTTTACACATTTTGCAATATGGGGCCGAGCATTGTCATGTTGAAGAATGGCTTTATCGTGTCTTTGGGCGTATTCTCATCGTTTTTCCTTCAATGCTCGGTTCAATTTTATTAGTAGTTGTCGGTATCGATCGCCAGTAATAGCTTCACCAGTTTTCAGCAGTTCATAATACACAGCTCCATTACTATCCCACCAAATACACAGCTTAGCCTTCTTTCCATTTATATTGCGCACTGGTTCTGATGTTGAAGGCTAACCTGGATCTATTCATGATTTTTTTGCGCTTTGAGTTGTCAAAATAGATCCACTTTTCATCACATGTCGATGCAAAAAAACCTGTCCTTCTGGATCTTTCCCCATGCGTGTAGACGCATTGGAAAAGTTGTATTGGGCAACAATTAATGCTTCTGCCAATTATTTCAAGTATGAGGTGAGTCTTGATCCAATAGTGCTTACAAATCGGCGTCTTCAAACGTTTTCGGCCGCCTGGACGCTCCTTGTCTTTTGTAAAGTCGCCACTTTTAAGGGTTTAAACCATCGTTCAACGTTTTTTAGATTAGAACATATTCACAATAAGCTTCGACCCACAGTCTATAATTTTCAACAACCATTTTCTTCAAATGAAAGAAGGTTCCTCGCCAACTTGCCTGCAAAACGTCTTTTTCTGATACATAATTCGACATATTCAATACTGTGAAAAACTATATTTTTTGCACAATAACAGTTAATAACGAACTGGCTTTTGATGGTGTACCCTCCAAAACGCCGTAGAAATCATTAGTCTATATCAACAAATGTATTAATAACGCCATCTCTTAGCAAAATCGACATTATTAACCGAAACACCTATTTATAGATCTCAATAACTGCTCATCCCAAAAAAGCCTATTCGCTTTCTTTGGCGCAAGGCTTTGGCCTCTGCTTCATATATGACGTGTTATAATGAATCCATATTTCATTTACTGTTATAAAATGTCGAAGAAACTCAGCAGAATCGCATTCTTTCTTTTCTTTCATCTCTTCTTTCTTCGGTATTAATTATTAAAGTGATTCCACTTCGAAATATTCAGTCGACGGTTTTTAACAAAAACGTTAAAATAAGTGAAATAAGTTTCGAAATTAAGGCAATTTTTAGATATTATTTTAAAAAGGTCTCAAAGCCACTGATGCCACTCCTAAGATTTGTGAAGCAGAGGGGGGAAAGTCAATCCGCATTACTCAGCTCTGGATTAAAAAATTCCGGAAGGGAGGCATGAGCCTTGAAGATAGAAGATCATGTCGTCCACGGTCTCTCGATATCAAATAGAAATAGAGGTACTGGTTCATCGAAAACAACAGCCTATATTTCGATGAATAACTTCTAGGTATACATTTTTTAAGCGGTGAATAACTAAGGACCTCAAAAAACCAAATACTTTTTTTACACCTTTGTAAGTCCAAACGCTCTTGAGAATCTATTCTATCATTTATTTTTATCAACCTTAGAATCTGTTCTATTTACGAACCTTTTTATTAATAATTTTACAACTACAACAAATGAAGAACAAAAAACAAAAGCTCCATGAAAAATGGATGAGTTCAAAGAGGCAAGAAGACAGACAGAAATACAAAGAAGCTACATCGATATTCAAACAGGCTGTGGTTCAAGCAAATAATCAAATTTGGGAAAACAAATGCCAAGAATTAGATGGATATATAGGTGGGCGTAAATCTAGTGAATCATGGAGATTTATAAAGAATCTAAGGTCACAAACGAGAAATGAAATAAATATAAACCCAATTACAGCCCAACAATGGGAGGAGCACTATAAATCACTTCTGACAGAGCAAAGAACAGAATATATGAACAAGTCTCCCAAGAAAATCCGAATTGTTGGAGAACCCATAGCTCTTGATCTGGACAGGACAAAGAAAGCCATATACTTATTAAAAAATGGTCGGGCCGCAGGCCCGGAAGGTATCCCTGCAGAACTAATAAAAAATGGAACGGAACAACTTTTTAAGATCCTGACAGAAATTTTCAACCGATGTTTAAATGGGGAACCAGTTCCACAATGCTGGAAAGAAGGCTGGTTTACATCTATACATAAAAAGGTCAACAAAAAGAACTGCAACAACTATCGAGGTATAAAAAATAGTTCTTGAATAAATACAATTTGACGATTTATCCCACAGATTCTCCACATTGATCAACTGTTGTGATTATATCTATTTCTCTTAAATCGCTCTATTTATTCCTATAAATCTCTTATTTATTTGAAAAATTGCAAACGGGTCCGTGGAGAATATTAAAATATTCAAAAACAAGGAAAATCCATCTGTGCTCCACACAAAAATTGTCCTTTCCTTCAGCAGTCAGCAAGTGTCTCCCCAGACCAGTTTCTGGTCTTCAGCCGTCATCAGTCGGGCTTGAGCTGAAGGTTCGGAAAGCACCTGAAGGAACGACAAACATAGACTTTAACCAGGTTTTTAAGATAGCCCTCGGGCTCCTATTTATTTTACCTGAGATTGTACCCCCAAAACGGGCTGGATTTTGTGCAGTTTGGGGCCTCTTGTTGACCCAGAAAGTTCCCGGAAAATTTCGGCCTTTATGAAAAGAAAGACATTTTTCAATTGAAGTCCTGGTGAATTTCATGGAGATTAGTTTTGACTTCTTTTGTTTCATTGGAAAATGGAGACGGGTTAGCCAAAATACCGGTCGAGCCGATTGGTCGACCCGCAATTGGCCTGGCAAGGTTTTGGCGGACAGCAGAATCTTACAGCAGTCTTACGTAATCCAAGAATCGAACTGCGATTCTTTTCTGCTTGCTGTCGGAACAAGGGGCGGGATAGCGGTTTTTTGCCTCGGACTTTTTGAAGGAATGACCAAAGATACGACCATATACATCGGCCATGGCGGATGTAGACTGTAATACAGTATAGCTCATGCCATTCTGCGGTAACCGTTCGCAACAGTCAGACTTTGCGAAACCATCCCCCCGGCACAGGCCCTGTCTAGGTACTAGGTGTGCTGGAAAAAATTGCAAATGGGTCGTGGGGAATATTAAAAATATAAAAACAAGGAAAGTTTATCCATGTTCTACGAAAATATTGGCCATTCCTTTAACGGCCATTCAAACATCAGGAAATGCCTCTTGAGGCCGGTTTTTATTATGAACCTTATTTATTTCCTCATACAGAACTGGTTCAGAAATTCCTGTATTTTCTTTCCCGAAAAAATGAAGAACGATCTGGAATTATTTCTACCTGACCTGTTGCACGTGAGACGTTCTTGGTTTTAATAGTTTAAAGGGAAGGATTTGTGTGTCTATTGTAATATTAACGTTTAAAATACAAACAAGTTGTTGTGAATGATCTATATTTAAACCTAAACAAATAGGTTGGTTAGGAAGTAACAATTTTACCACTACGTGATTAGTTAATAGTTTAAATAACCTTGGAAGAGAAATTATTTTAGCTTTATTTAAATTTGTTTGCATGATGTAATAGTTGGTATTAGGTGCAAGAAAAACATATGTTATGGTAGACTGCTTCTCTTGTTATGTTTTATTTTTGATATCATTCCGCTTGAAGTTTTCTTTCTTAACCTGATGACGAGACTAATTAACATCATTATTGTATACTAAAACTCGATGAAAGTTACAACTAGACATCAAACGACTTTTTCTAAACTTCGCGATGCACGTTTTGCTAACCATGTTAGCATCATCAGGAGATAATTTAAGCTAATTCAACCGTACCTAATGAAGCATATAAAAATCATGATACTTGAAGTTAACCAAGCGTTGGATCAATAATTCAAAAAGTTAACTGAATGGAGTAGGCCCTTTATCCCCATTTATGGTTTTCAAACATTTTGATATATAAATACTTTCATACACCATTAAGTATCAGTACTTAAGAGATATCTCAGCAACCAGTCACGCCATCTATTGACGAGCGGCGTTATTTGAATGCTTGAACATTCCTGGACCTAACAAAATCTACTTTACCACGATCGGTTGACATTTGTTGATTTTATGACGTCTTGTTTACAAGCCAAAATAATTTTATGTACAAATAAAATCATGGAACAAAGAGCTGTTATTAAATTTAACGCAAAACTCGGTAAAACTGCGTCAGAAACATTCCGGGTGATGCAGCAAGTGTACGGCGATGATTGTTAAAGCAGAACAAATGTTTTTCTGTGGCATAGACGTTTTTTGGGTGGGAGAGTGTCGCTAGAGGATGATAAACATGACACGGGAGACCAATTTCAGCTCGCACTCCCGAAATGATAGAAAAAGTTCACGATTTTGTAGCAAATGACCGCAATGTTCCACTTTAAATGGTGGAAGAGGCTTTGAATATCGACAAAGAATTGTCTCAATATCGACAAAGAATCTCATTCCAAAGAGGTCGTCGCAGTCACCAGAAATTATCAAAACTTCCTGAAATTAATTGTTAGGGGGATGAAACATGGTGCTTCCAATATGATCTAGAAACTAAGCGCAAAATTGCGGAATGACACTCGAAAAACTTACCACAGGCAAAAAAAAACGAAAAACTTCAAAAATCAAGACAACGTTTATTGTTTTCTTCGATAACAAAGGCATCATCCACAAAGAGTTCGTTCCAACTGGTCAAATTGTCACTGGGCAGTACTACTTAGAAGTCTTGAAATGATTGATCAACAGAATTTGTCGCATTTGGCCAGAATATCGCGATCCAAAGAGCTGTTGCTGTTTTGTTGCACGATAATGCGCCAAATCACACATCGTTAATTGTGCATCAAATTTGGCCCGAAACCAAGTCTGTGTGATCAGTCACCCACCGCTTTCACCAGATTTACTTCTTGTGACTTCTCTTTGTTCCCAAAGTTGAAAGGGTGTTTTTTTGAAGACATTCAGACCATCAAAATAGCTTCGACGCGTGCTTTGGAGGCTATTCCACAAAATAAACTGGAGCACGCATTTGAATCACTATTGAATCAATGTAACAAATGTATCAAAGCGAGAGGAGCATACTTCAAATAATCATTAATAAAAAATGCCAGATATTTAATTTTAATCACATTTTCCCGGTCCAGTACTGATACTTAATAGACGCACTGTGTATTCATCCAAAACCCTAATACTTTTTACACTTTTAGTAAGTTTTAAGTTACTAATATTTACATTATGTTCATGTTGGAGTGCAAGTTGGGCAACCATAAAACTTCTCATTTCTCCCATATTTAATGTGGGCAATATGTTCTTTATATGTGGTTAATATGCATCTTTTAGTTTGCTCAACATACCTTCGATCACAACGTTGACAACTAATTTCATAAATCCCTGATTTTTGATGTCTCTCTATTTTTTGAATTACCCAGGACTTCTCTTAACTTATTATTTGGTTTGTAGACTACTATAACGTCCATTTTTTTCAAAATCGTTTCTAACACTCGTGTTAACTAGTCCTCAAACGGTATTACCATGAATTTGTTTTTTTCTGTTCCTTTTGAAATGTCGAAGATTCAATAATTTCGTAAACTTATGCTTTCTAATTAATCTGTGCAATCTTCTTATAACCATTTACTGCAGCCACCTCCTTAATCAGTTTTAATTTTCTAACTATCTTGATTTAAACGAAAATTAATCTATCTATCATAAAGTTAAACAAGCCGTTTTGTTCAGGAAGCTATGATTTGAATGTATTAGGAATGTATCTCAAAGTGGTGCTGTTTTTCCTAAAAATATCAAACTCTAACCTATTTTTATTACCCCTATTTACTAAAACATCAAAAAATGACAATCTATTATCAAATGGCAATCATCATATTATCGATTTCATACGTAAATACTATGGTTCGGAATTTACCATTTAAATTCTTCCAAATTTTAATTTTTCTATCAAAAATTGTATAAAAAACCATTTTATTAAAAAAAGATTGTTTTAACATGTTCCTATCGTATTTTTATTATAACATAAAGTTAATGTTAATAACCTTAATACACCAATTAGACCAATGAAATTATTTTACAATAAGTCATGAAAACTCTCAAGGTTTTTATTGTTACTTAAACTGATATTAACCTTATTATATTCAGACCGGTTTAAGATTATAATTAATAGGTTTTATCAAAACAATATATAGATATATGTAGTCATTTGAATGAATCGTTTTAATTCTAGTTTTGACTATTTCTTTTTTCAGGTATTGAATCAATGGGATACGCAAAGGGCGAGAAGATTCTCAGATGCAAATTGGCAGCTGTATTTCGATTAATCGATTTGTACGGGTGGACCCAAGGATCAAACACTTTAATCACCGCTAGGCTGAACCAAGAGGAAGAACAATTCTTGGTTAACCCTTATGGAATGTTATTTCACGAAATCACAGCTTCAAGTTTAATTAAAGTTGATATGCAGGTAAGTGAATAACATAATGGAACTAATAATAGATCATGAATTAATTATTATCTTAAAATTTTTAATGGTTTTATTGATATAATACTAACCCAAGTATCGGTTTGTCCAGAAAGGATGTCGTAAAGATTTTTTTAACAAAAAGAAAAATGCAAATAGTTTATGTAAATCTTTATTTAGTCTATTATGAAATTATCATTATTAATAGGTTTCGGTTAATAATGTCGATTTTGTTAAGAGATGGCGTTACTAATATATTTTTTGGTATTGATAATGGCATCTATGGTGTTTTAGAGGGAAAACATACACCATTAAGAACCAGTTCATTATTAATTGTCATTATGTAAAAAAACATAGTTTTTCATGGCTTTAAATATATCTAATTATATACCAAAAAAAGAAGTTTAACGACCTTTCATTTGAGATTTGAGAAACATCATTTATCTGGCATTTAAGCAAAATATAAATAAATTGTGTGCACCTCATTCAGGTCGGCGTTTGTTAGCATGGCTGAAATGATTTCCCTTGTTCTTGAGCCTTAATATATGGGGTGGTGAAAATTATCGATTGTTGGTTGAAGCTTATTGTGAACATGCTCTAACCCAAAAAACTTGTGTACGATGGTTTAAACGTTTTAAAAATGGTCATTTTGATATAAAAGAGGAGTGTCCAGGACAGCCGAAAAAGTTTGAAGATGCAGATTTGCAAGCATTATTGGATGAAGATTCAACTCATATGTTGAAACAATTGACAGAAGCATTGAATGTTGGCCAATCCAATATTTCCGCACGTCTACACGCATTAGGAAAGATCCAGAAGGAAGGAAAATGTGTTCCATATGAATTGAAAGAAAGAGACATTGAAAGGCGAAAACCACTTGTGAAATTTTGCTTGCCAAACATAAAAGAACATGTTTATTACATCGAATTCTGATAGGTGATGAAAAGTAGATCTATTTTGACAACCCAAAGCGCAAAAAACCCAGGCTAGCCTTCAACATAACAACCAATGCGGAATATACATGGAAAGAAGGCTTTGATGTGTATTTGGTGAACCTCATGAAACGGTTACTGGCGATCAATATCGACAACAATTGATAAAATTAAATCGAGCCTTGAAGGAAAAACGGCCAGAATACGCCCAAAGACACGATAAAGTGAGGATAGGTGCGGAATTTTCTTGATGGAAATTCATACCAAATTGTATAAATAAAACAAAATTGTCTAATTTCCACTTATATTTTTCTCTAAAACATAACGCGTTTCGCTACACAGTTTTTGCAATACAACCTTCGTCAACCATCCGAAGAAGCTACTGTGTAGTGAAACGCGTTATGTTTTACAGAAAAATATAACTAGAAATTAGACAACTTTGTTTTATTTATACAACACGATAAAGTCATTTTTCAACATGATAATGTTCCGCCCCACGTTCTACCCCACCTGCCGTGTTCATAGGATGTAGCCCCTTCGGACTACCGAAGGAAGGGGCTAACTTACCGGATTAGTTATTCTGGATCGATGCAGCATGGAATTTCAGAACAACACTTATATTCTTACGAAGAAGTGAAAATTTGTCTTGATGTATGGTTGGCCTCAAAAAACCACTCCTTTTGCCGCGGAATCCATTTTTTGATATAAAGGCAGGAAAAAGTAGTACCTAACGATGGCCGATGGCCAAATTTTGCGAAAAAATCGACACTTATAACTTTTTACCAACGTAGTGGCAAATCCATAATGCCTTTTTGCCAAAAATTGGTTTCTATATTGCTAAAAATTGTCAACAAGTTGTTTTTTAACTCCTCCGGTTTTAAAAGATTTCCGATTTAAACAATTAGGGAGCGGAATATGTCGTAGTCTGAGGGCACGATGTCCGGTAAGTAAGAATGATGCCTTGTCGTGTTTGAAACGTGTGGTCGTACATTGTTATGATGAAACCTTTATCTAATCTTTGCGAGAATTGTGAATTGTGAGAATTTATTTTCAGCAAGAGATCGCATGAAAAGATTTCGTTCCGCACTAAGTTCGGAACCTTCACTAAGTTCGTGAGGGACCCACACATCGTATCGGCAGACGTATCCATTTTTTTTTTTTCAAATGGTCAAAAACGGTCAATTTGCCAATATTTAACATATCTGTTATCTCACTGACCTTGGTTCATGGATGTTCTACTATTATGGCCAGAACGACGCTGATCTTCTATGTCAAAATGTCCGCCTCTAAACCGACCAAACCCATTTTGCACCGTAGTCTTCCCAACAGAACCCTCTCCGTAAACGACAAACCTTGTATGTTGCATAATGGGGCGTAAATGCAAGTTAACGAGCGACATTTTCAATTTGAATCAACTTGACTACTATTCAACTACAACTGAAGACGAATCAAAGCTAATCTGAGGGTAAACAATGTAAATACCACAGGAATTAATAATATGTAAATAAACATTACAAATCCAAACCCAGATTTTTGTTTATAAGCGTTAAAAGAGCAACTAATGGAAAATTCCTACGAACTTTCCAGCAAAAATATACAAGCCGATATGTGCAATTTTTTTGGGTAGATGTCTACCTTTACTGTTATTTTCTGAATGACATTAAAACGTTTTAACGATGACATTAAACTGGGCGATGCCTAAAATATCTTTAATACAATCTAGATATTTTTGGCTGATGATTGAAACTTTTTCTTCAGTATTAATAGTTTATAAAACAATATATTTATTATGAACGGGAACCAACTCCCTGCCAATAACCCAGAGACACTTTTACAAAGTAAAAGAGATCAACATCGGGAAATACAAAATATTATTTCTTGTTTTGTGAAAAACATAACTTCTTAGATAATTCCGTATTGCTTTTTTCGCAATTTCTGTAATTGTTTGACAATGGCATTGGACATACATATTTAAGTAACCCTTTATTTTCAGGGAAATGTATTAGAACAAGGAACAACCAACTTTTCAGTCAACGTAAGCGCGTTTTCTCTGCATGCAGCTGTGCACGCAGCTCGCCCAGACATCCGTTGTATCATCCATGTACACACACCCTCGGTGGTTTCAGTATCAGCCCTTAAACACGGCATACTGCCCCTAAGTCAAGAAAGTGTCGTCATAGGAGAAATCAGCACTCATGCGTATTTGGGAGGGCTACTGGACATTGACGAAAAAGACAAATTAGCGAGGAATCTGGGACCCATCAATAAGGTGCTATTATTGTCCAACCAAGGTCAGCACTGAAACTATTACCATTGTTATATGTTATTTATCATTTATTTACTTTTCCAGGTGCTCTATGCTGTGGCGATACAATCGAAGAGGCGTTCTTCAATGCCAAAAATACCGTCCTAGCATCCGAATCGCAGCTCAAACTTCTTCCAGTAGGATTAGACAATTTAGTGTTGCTTAACGACGAAGCCCGTAAGAAAATTTACGATGCAGCTCATAAAGCTCCAGAGAGCACTCCGAGACCCGATCAACCTTCCATATTGGAGGGTAAAGTTGAACGAAAATGGAGAGTTGGAGGTTAGTATGCGGAATTGATTCATAAAGTATTGTCCCTAATGGACACTTATAACATTTTGCATGTTAACTAATTCTAGTTTTCTGTAATATTTTTTTTATACAATGTTTAAAAGTTGAGTGAACTTCAACAAATACTAAATATAGTAATCTTCTATATGATCTATTTATTCTGCTACTTTTATTATGAATATCTTATATTGAGACTTTTTAGTGTTTTTTTTTATTAGGAGGAATAAGAATGTTATTTAATAAATAATATTAAGAAAATAATATTTTAAATATGTTTCCTTTTTGTATCGCAGGAATCGAGTTCGAAGCTTTAATGCGAATGATGGATAATGCTGGATTCCGCACAGGCTACATTTACAGACACCCCTTAGTTAAGGGTGAACCACCTAAACCTAAAAATGACGTTGAAGTACCCCCAGCGGTTTCATCCCTTGGATATTTACTGGAAGAGGAAGAATTGTATAGACAAGGGTAACTGAAGCAATATAATTATAATAGCGTCAGATCAGTCTATAAATTCCACCTCAAATATATTTCTTTTGATATCTTTTTTATAATTATTAGAGTATAACAGAAGTATTTGGGTTTTTGAGGTGCTTAGTTATTTCTTCTGAAAATTTCCTAGTGTTTGTTCTAGGATTTTCAAGCCCTTGAAACATCGGCATCGAGAAACCGTGGATGACCTAATCTTAATCTTCTTGAGATTCTTAGACCAGAACTGAGTGGTACGGATTGATAGCGCACATACCACCACTTCGCAAATCTCATGAACGAGGACAGTCGTTTTGAAACCTTTTTTAAAATATCTTAAAATTATCGTCATTTCGCGATCACTCATTTTAACACTTTTGGTTTTGTTCACTCATTTTAACCGTCGACTGAATATTTCGCAGTGGACTCCCTCTATGCTGAAGAAGGAATGCTTATTTGGCGAACAAAAAGTTGAAATGGAATTAAGCCACTGGAAAATGTAATATAATTCTTTATAAATAAAGGAGAAAACAAATAATTTTTGTTACTCACTAGTATTATCGTACGTATAGTTAAAAAAATATTAAGGGTCGGTTCTACAATGCAAGAATATATATACATGAAATAAAATTTGAAACGTTTGTAAACGCCCGTTTTCAGTATTCGTTTTCGTTCGTTTTCAGTAAACGGCGTTTCAGATTTTATTCCAAATATACCTTATACCTTATATTCTTGCATTGTAGAAGCGGCCTTAAGTGTATTCCTATGTCCGATTCATCAAGGTTAAAATATGTTAAATGAGATAGATGACCCCTTAAAAAATACAAATAAAGGATGAATAAATAACTAATATGTTAACAGAAATAGAAGTTTTGAAGTCTTAAAAACACCATATAGTATGAAAGCCAGTAGTAAATCAGTATCAATGGGCGATTTTTCTACGAATAAGCTGTTTCTAAACATTTTAGCTTGCCCTAATGGTGTTTACTGGTCAAAGTAACCCGAACTGATTTATCAACGACTATTAAAGACAGCTGAATATTTCGGAATTTCATTACAAAAGCCACGGTACTGTTTAAACTCACAACTTTCGATTTGTTTTCGATTTTTTTAATCAAAAATTCAACGAATGCTTTCCGAAAATAGCATCCTATGATTTTTAAATGTTTTACAGTAAAAGTAGTACTTGACCTGCAGTTTAATTAATTTAGATCAACAATGTTCCAACTTTTAAATATTCTCAGTATGATGTGATTGGTCCATCCGCAAAATAAGGCGATTGTTTTAGCTTTAACTCCATCATTTGAAGTGAATCATTGCTCATCCAGCTGTTTCTTTAAGCTTGGGAAGAGAAAATTACTGGAAGGCAAATCCGGCGCAGTCGTGAAGCACTTAAAAGCGTATGTTATAGAGTTTTGCATCAACAACCCGAGACATGTGTGCAGGCATATTATTGTAGTGAAAAGAACTTTCTTTTTGGCCAGATGTAGACGTTAGACTTGAATCGGTCCCTTCGATTCGTCCAGTAGTGAACGAAATTCAGCACGTCATTTAACGAATCATACTTGACAAATATCATATTCATTTGGACATTCTTGCGCCAACTGTGTCAGGTCAAAACTTTACCAATGGGATTTCCACATTTTGACTGGTAAAAACTGTTGATATATTTATATAGCATGAATTAATTTCATGAAACTATGTAAAAATATGTGTTGAAAATAAAGTTGAGTTATTACTATAAATAATTTTGAACATTCCAAGATATATCAAAGGTAATCTAGTAAATGGTAGGAAATATATTATCAATGAAATGTTTATGTTGAAAATTTGATATTTTAATTTTAACTACAAAATCTGCGAATTTATAGATTGATCTAATTATTTTGCATTGTTCTAGTTTAGAAATTAAATACTGTTATTCAATAAAGTACCACGAATCCAAATATTATTTTTAATGTTTAATAATATAGGCGCTATTTTTTCATTTCCAGATTGTGGAGGAAACTGGAAGGTGGCAAGAAAGGCAACGATCGCAGCCGTTGGTTAAACTCGCCCAACGTCTATCAGAAAGTGGAAATTTTGGAAACTGGCACTCCGGATCCCAAGAAAATTACGAAGGTAGAAATTATTAGATTTGAAGATAAACAATAAGCTTCTGCGTTGCTATAATACGTCTTAGATTTAAGCTCGCCCAAAAAAATTATAGTAAATCGTAACAGTGGGCTTTAATTTGAGATTTTATATATCTTGTTTTTGAATTTATTATATCATGTTTGGTTTAACTATTTTACATTAGTGATATTAATATTCCAAAGAAGTAAATTCACTTATCTATTAAAATGAAATATTTCGCAAATAGTGCCACAATTACAATGCCTCATTATGCATTCCATTTTACTTGTACTCTTTTAAGAACCAACATCTATTTTTATATTCATTTTATTACATTTAAAACTTTTCGCCTTATAATTTGTTTTCTATATTGCTCATTATTTATATTTTTGGGGAAAATATTAACAAACATTAGATTCCTTGGTCTAACTATGCTAATTTGTAATTTATTGTAAAATTTAACAAACATTAAAATAATTTACAGCATGATGCCTGTTATGATTGAAACAAGTCAAACTTTTAATCGTCGAATATTAGGAGAATATGAAAAATATTTTAATGTTGCTAATTCTGATGCTTATATGTGCTGTGTGTCTTTTTTTGTCGAATTCATAATATCGTCATGTAAATACTTCAAACTTTATACTTCAATTAATTTATATTTTATTATTCAGCTTTTATTTTCAAGTCCTATTCTTTTTTATTAGTTTATTCCAATAAAATAATCAATGCATGGCTTACTATCTCTTTTTTACACAGTCAAATGTTAAATAAATTACATTGGCTGAAACGTTCCCTGTACTTGGCAAAATACCGTCGATTGTTTCATTTATTCTTCGACATGATTTCTTTTTAACTCTGTATGCTTCATCCAAGGATTATTCAACATTTGTATACCTTTTTTGTACCGCATTTTGTTAAATTTCGTTTGAAGTAAATCACTTTCCAGAAAATAGTTGCTAGGAGCCAAATCTGGATAATACAGTGGCAGAGGAAGCAATTTGAATTATAATTGATGCAATTTTGCTATTAACCTTTCAGTTACAGATTTTTACCCATTCTTCTATTCATTTTTAGCTCAGAGATTTATCGCTAAAGACCAAATCACTTTTTCTTTAATTCTCGACGTACGTTTTGCTAACCATGTTGGCATCAGAAGGTGATTCAATCAGGAGATGATTTTTGAATCATCTGATGATGCTAACATGTTTAGCAAAACATCGGGCAGGAATATTTATAAAAATGATTTAGTCTTAAGCGGTAAATCTCTTTGAGTTTAGTGTTTCACTCCAAAGGTTCCATTAGAAGAATGTATCCATTCTTCAAACTAAATGACGAGAATGTTTAAATGAAGCTTAATAAAATGTTATTTGTGTTAATACAGGAGTCTTTTCATATATATATATATATATATATATATATATATATATATATATATATATATATATATATATATATATATATATATATATATATATATATATATATATATATATATATATTTAATACTTAAATATTTGTGAGTTGATATACATAATTCATGATATTTGATATTCCAGATATTATGTTATTTTTAGATTAGTTTATCTTAATTTCTTTAAAAAAAACGCAATATTTATACATTACATGTGCCATTATATGTCATAAGCCTCTATGTTCTGAAATTTTTGCTGAAATGAATACTAAATTATTTATAGCAAATAAGGGGTGGAGCAAGTATCATGCTACCTTTTTATTTATAACTTTTAAAATAAACAAAACACAATATTTTTTCTATAATATGTTTATTTTGTCTTTTTTTTTGTTAAATAATTTTTGAAAATTATAACAATCAAATGTGAGCTCTTAGCAGCAATATAACTTTATAACGCATCTGGTGTTAATGCAGGTTTAGGGGTTATTATGTCAAACTTTTTTTTCGAAAATCCCTGTAAAAATAACCCGGAGTTGTCAAATTAGGAGATCTAATGGTATTACAATATTATAATCGCTTATTATCGTATGTAGGCAACAGATCTTGAACAATTTCAATCTTATAGGGCAGTGTGCAAATCACTTCTCAAATTTGCCTTAACTCCATGGAAAAATTAATTTGTGTACTATGTCGTCGAATCAACGCGTCTGGAGGCTCTTCTATTCTCTACTCCACACGTGCAATATTTCCAGCGCTTCGCATTATCTTGGATCTCTCATGTGGTGTCACAGAAAGCACAATTTCGAATTCTTGAAATTGTTTTAATAAACGATAAATTGAGGCCCCGGACGATTAGTATATTTCCACCAAAATTCACGTTAATTTGCAATAACTAAATTATTTCTTTTAATGAAAATCACAACATTTTCACTGTAGTCTTTAGCGTATATTTATCCATTACAAAACTTGCACGGCTGCACTACACAACAGACAAACCCAAACTGTCACAAATACTACGAAAAAAAAATGGCGCCAAAACAAAAATGTAGCACGATATTTACCCCACGCTTTATTTGGTTATAGTGATATATGAAGCTTTTATGTTACAATTTTCCAAATAATTATTTATGATGAATTTAATTATATATAACAGATAAGTTGCAATATAAATAATGTTCTAGTCTGTAGTGGCATATTTATGTATCTTTAGAACAAATATTTTTTGCTTTAGCTTAAGCTTAATAAAGTAACAAAAAATATGCTTGTAAAATTTTTTCCATACCATTTCCTCTAAATGAATCTCTCTTAAATAATTATTTACTAAATATGCTTTAAAAGGTTGTGGGGCACTTACATTGGTGGTTTAATATTAAATGTGGATAAACTCAAGGAAAATTTCCACAATATCTCAAATACACTGTATACTAATTTTCTTCACGATCTTTCGGTTAAACTAACCGCCAAGTGAATCATCAAGCTAAACCAACTTTTGGTTAGTGTTTTGGTGTTTTGTGGACAATGTTAAGTTAATGTTGTGGTTTCAATATGTTTATACTGATTTAATTTATTTTTAATTGAAATCTAATATTTATTAATAAAATAATGAGGTTGTGTGCTTAATTAAAATAAAAAGTGTGCCCGTAATTTCGTGTCTTTGTCATAACGGCTTATTTTCACTGTGCGTTTTATGTTAGCAGCAAAACCAGTACATGGATAATGTTTGTGACATTGCAGAAAACACTGGCACACGTTTTACATTCTTTCAATTACAGTAAATTGTACAAAATTGTTCGTGTTTTTTAAATATTTAATTCATATGATTGAGTTAATTTATCCACGGTTTAATGTACTGGTTTTGCTGTTTCAGTGGGTAGCTGAAGGATCTCCAAGTCATTCCAGTACACCAGTAAAAATCGAGTCAGCTTTACAATTTGTACCCCAAGGCACTAATCCTAAGGAATTTAAACAGAAACAACAGCAGGTAAGTTGGTTCAGATAAATCAGCTAAATGTAAATATTGGATTGTTACATAAGTTTGTACGGTTTTTTTTTATGTACCCATTCAGGTATGTAATGGGGAAGGAAGGTATTCATTCATATTATCTCTTTTTAATTGTCTTAGTGAGTTATATGTGAAAAAACAGACACAGTCGGATCACTTGGTGTAAATCTCGTTAATATCTGGATAGAAAACATATCAAGTAAGTGATCAAATACTATGATCAAAAAGTAAAAATAATTTGTTTCAAAAATTCTTTATGTATAGATAAAAACCATTTTTTTTAAGTTGGTATGACTGTCTTTGGTATACGCCTGAAGTTTTATTTATGATTTTGCTTCAATTCTTCTATAGGAACCTTCGGTGTGAAACATTAAACTCGAAGAGATTTAACTCTACTTTCTCTTCAAGTTTGTCATTTCGCTTTTTAAGTTTGGAATTATAGCAACTTTTGTAATTGTAAAAAATTTTGTCGGGTGATTTTTTCAACTGGATGAATTTATCGGGCAGAGTTTGCATTACATTTTTTACAAAAAATGTTTACAATTGGTACGAGGATGTGTGATGGCAGAGAAGCAGTTGAAAATGAACCTCGTTCTGGAAAATCTTCCACGTGAATCAATGAATAAAAAACATTACAAAAATCAAAACATTGAAGATATTACTGCTATATCATTTAGATCATTTTAATCAATTTTGAAAAATGTAGGCTTCTCCCCTGTATCTTGTCATCTTATCCCAAAAACTATGACTTTTTGCTGAAAATTTTTTTCATATCAAGTTCAAAAAATCCAGATTTCTGACAAAACAATCCACAGTTTTTGCATTACGAAAATTCATCGTCGCGCACCGCAATAATTATTTGTCAATTTCGTCAATTCAAGAAGCACCATATTTTCTATATATTGTATAGTGCGAATCTTTTCTGTTCCCTCATTTAAAGAAACTACTTCGTGGATCATGTTTAAGTCCATAGATTCAAGAGAGTTCGCTGCCCACTTTAAAGGAAATACGAGAATTAAAATATAAAAACTATCCCAAAAAAGGAAAAGACATTATAATAGGTATATTGCATTGAAAGGGGATTTCGTTGAAGGAAACAAAATAAATTTCGATGAATAAGTAACTACTTAATATTTAATTTTAAGTCACCTTACTTTTTAATCATAGTATGTATTATACAATTATTATACTGATTCATATGTTGTATACAAGGAATAATATATTCTTCTGGATTGGGTTGTCAAGGACAAATACTAGACTGTCGATATCATAGTGAGTGTATAACACCAATCATGTGCTTTTATTCCAACAAAATAATAGTAAGAAATCCAAAAAAAACACAAACTATTCATTTGCCCCAATTGATACACAGTTTGTTTTAAAAGAAACTGAACTTTTGCTACTAGAGAGTGCACCAAACGTACCATATAATTTGAACTCATCGGAAAACCCCGACGGAACAATTTTCCTAACGCGTAACGTAACGAAATAATTTTCTTTCTACAATAAGTATAATTGGAAGTTATTACTTAGCCTTGAAAGTTAACTGAAAACACTTTGAAATGATCAACGAATTCATCCCCAATGACGTTGCAAGGCAATATTTGGATATTTCGATCGTCTTTAGACGGCGCTACAATACAATATACCTTTATGCGAGGATTGCTATTTATGTATCCGGAATAAATAAAAACCAATATTTATTGGTTTTGAATTAATTATTGAAAATGGTTTTATTGTTAAAATATTTTCGGCGAGATCGATACACTTTTGCATACAATTGAGGTATCATTTCGATTGAGCTATCTCCAAAACATGCAGTTTGAACGCATCAATGAATCGCATCATCAAATCAATCGCTTCTTCTGGCGTCGAAAGTCATTGACCACGTAGTTTATTCTTCACGGACGGACACCTGGACTGTAAGGCGGATGACCCATCAATTCGATGTTTTGACATTCCAAATATTGAATTGTTCGGTCCGATGTGCGAAAGCTCGCGTTGTCATGGTGAAGAATGATCCTGCGTCGCTGGTTGTATTTTTTTATTTCTTCAGACTCCTAGCAACTAAATGGTTGTGTATCATTCAGAATTGACTGTTCTACGATTCTCTAGTGCTTCAAAAACCATTTGCTTCAAAGTACTTCTTGGGCGAACAACTTTTGTTGGGTTTGGCTCATTTTGAAACACCTATACAGTCGACTGCGGGTTACTAATGTTCATGCAGATCTTGCTTTATCAGTTTTGCGCACAGTATGGATATTTTCTGATACAACAACCGATTTTGAACGACCTTTAAATTCGTCCGTGAGTGACCGACGGCCACGATTGAATTTACTAAACCAGTGATATACAGTGTAAAGTCACTATATATCACTTGAGCCAAAAGGCAAAGTGAGTTGATCGATGTACTGATGTTGAGATAATCCACGTCGAAATTCGTATTAAATCTTCGCACGAAAATTCTTACTAGTTAATTCCATTTTTTGACTGAGATGCAATCTTCAAGTCACTAAACAAATGTCAGAGGCGCCTAGCAACACCATTGTTTCCAATTCCGGATACATAAATAGCAATCCTCGTAGGCACGCCATATATACACCCAATTGCACCAGTATCTAGCTACAAAAACATTGCCAATATTAGCCTTGATACTAAGAGAGGTACCAAATTATGAACGGAAAATAACTTGGGCCTTCCTTATAACTGGTTTTAAATATTGTTCGGCTACAGAGAAAGGGCATTTCAAAAAATTCAACCTATAAAAATTATTTTTTTACGGTTTCCTTTTTAGACAACTTTTAAAAAGTCGTCCAATAAGAGTGTTACAACTTTAAAATAAGGCATATAATAATCTATAATTATAAGTACATATAATAATCCGGTAATTTTTATTTTGCCTTGAAGAACAAATAATGGCATTATATTTTGGAAATAATTTCGTTCAAGGGTCCCCCACGTCTTCGTCTGGTGTAATGCATTTTGGAGACCTAATTTTTGATTACTCTTTCGCATATATCACGTGGTATATTTTCAGTAGTGGCCTGAATGTTTCGTTTAAGGTCAACAATTATTCGGAGTTTGTCTGTAAAAAAGAGATGTACCATAACCCCACAAAAAATAATGTCGTGAAATCAGATGATCTTGGAGGCCAATTGGCATTACCATTTCGCGAAATAACGCGTTCAGGAAACTTTCCTTGCAATAAATCGAAAAGAAAACAGTGTTTATATTCACATTTATCAGTTCATGTCAAATATATTTTATTAGCGTCCACTGTTAGCATTAACACGGTTTCCATCATCGTCTTCATCAAAATAAGGTCCTATCACCCCTTCAGCTCAAAAAATCACATCAAACAGTGGACTTCTGTTTAAAAGGTAACTCCTGAATCAATTAAGGATTTTCGTCCGCCCAAATCCTTCAGTTATGCAGGATTGTTTCACAAACCCAGAAGCCCATACTGATTTCATTCTTTCACTATGAGTTTTTTTTCTTTCGTCAGACCAAGTTGTTTCAGTCTTCCTTCATTTTTTTCTCTGGCCAACCTCCCAAACTTTAATCTTGTGTCTGAAACAGTTTCTATCTTGAATTTCATTTTGTGTAATATTTGCTGATCTTAGGTAATCTTTAGTTGCAGCAATCCATTTAATTATTTCTACTTTAGCTCTACTCCTATTTTTATAAAATTCAACTATTTGTCTAGTTAGCCTACTCGTATTCATCCATTTTTTATTTCCTTAAAACTTAAGTCTTGTTTTTCTCATATCGCTCTGTATATCTGTGTATTATTTGATTTCTTGGTTTCTCGAACTCGGTATATTGTGCTATTTATTTGTTTGGGGCCTAAGATTTTTTTTATGATTTTTCTTTCTTTTCAATCTGCTCGATGTCTTGCTTCCTATTCAAAATGAGAGTTTCTGCAGCATATAGACATTCTGACTTAATAACTGTGTTGTAATGTCTCAGTTTTGTGTTTTTACATATGCATTTTTTGTTGTAAATATTTTGTGTACCCTTATTCATCAAAATATTTAAATTGAGACTCGTCTGATGTTACCATATTTTGTTTTTAGAAATGGTGTTCTTAGTCTGTTGCAGGTCATATATTGCGTATTTTCAAAGGACATTTGGGGTCCTACCTTTTCTGCTATTTCTTTTAAGATTTCAATCTGTTTTTGTGCCATTAATATATTTTGAGCTAAAATTGCTATATCACCCGCAAACGCCAGACAATCTATTTTGATGTTGGTTTTCCCCAATTTAATGTCCATCCCCTTTAATTTCGAAGGGCTCTGAGATGTCACCCATGAATTTAACTTTGGACTTTGTTTTAGTTAGTGTTGCTTTAATAATTGCCAGCGTTTTCAGATCTAGTCCTTGTTCTTTCAAGATTTGGTATAAAGAATCGCAGTCAGTAGAATCATATGCTTTTTTGAAATCTACAAATGTACAGACGAGATTTTTATTGTACAGTTTTTGATGTCTTAAGATCAACTTTAGATTCAGGATCTGTTCCGGGCATGTGGATGTGCCCGGCCGAAAACCAGCTTGATATTTGCCAATTTTAGGTTTGGTAGCAAATTATTTTGCTTTAGGAAGCAAATACTTTGTGGTTGATAGCCTGTTAATTTAGTTTTAAATGTTTTGTACAAATTTCTGGTGTTAATTTTTTGGAAATCTTTTTCTATTTCATTAAGTTGATTGTTTTCATATTTTCTTTTAGTTTGTCTAATTAGCTTCTTCTAACTTCCAAAAAGATGTTATAGTTTATTTCTGTTTTCTGACTGTTCCACTCTTTGAATACTGTATTTCGGCTTAATACCGCCCGCTCGCAAACTTCATCCCACCACGGATGTTTTCTACGTTTTTGTAAAGGGACCATTTTAAAGGCTGTTTTAATAATTTTTTTGTTTTAGTTCTTGCCAGTGTTGTGCTGGTTGTTTATCAAGCTCTTCTGTTAGGGTTGGTTTTATTTTCAACGGGTCGAACTTTGGGATTAGCAGTCTCTTTCTATTTCGAGGTTTTAAGCTAAGTTTGATTCTGGTCAAATAGTGATCTGTGTCTATGTTAGCTCCTTTCCTGATTTAAATATTCAAAATCTCTTTATAATTGGGGTACGAAATGGTACACATGGTCAATTTGAAATTCACCCATGTACGTGTTTGGGCACCTCCATGTCATTTATTTTGTTATTTTCTTCTTAAAATAGGTTGACATTATTTTTGGATTAAACTTCGAACATAGTTCAATCAATCTTCTGCCATTATGGTTAGTCCATTTATGAGCGGAAAAACTGCCGACGGTTTTTTTGTACTTTCTTTCTTTCCCTAGTTGCGTGTTGAAATCACCCAATAGGATTTTTACATGGTTAGAGGGAATTTTAGAAATAGTCTTCCAGAATTTCCCAGGGCTTATTTACTTTTTCAGTGTTAGATTTATTTTTGTTCGTTAACTGGGAGGTGTGCATTGATTAATATATAATTTTTGTTAGCACACTTGAGGGATAGTGTCATAAGTCGATTATTTATTAGCTGGCCATTAGTTATAGAACTAAGAATGGCTTTTGAGATAGCGAAAGCAACACCGAGATGTGTATTTTTCAGTATTCTGTTGTCCGTTTTACTTTTAAAAAGTCTGTAGTGCCGAAGTCCAAGGTGTTATTATCTGTCAATTTGGTTTCTTGCAGAGCAAAAATTTGGATTTTTTTTGCTGATTTAATGTTCGCCCCAATTCGTGTAGTTTTTCTGGGTGCAGGAGAGAGTTGATATTTATCGTTCCAAAGAAGTTCTTTATATATATATATATATATATATATATATATATATATATATATATATATATATATATATATATATATATATATATAGAGAGAGAGAGAGAGAGAGAGAGAGAGAGATTATCATATAGATTATCATGAGCTAGTATGATTGTAAATTAATTGGATTTTTTTGCTGATTTAATGTTCGCCCCAATTCGTGTAGTTTTCCTGGGCGCAGGAGAGAGTTGATATTTACCGTTCCAAAGAAGTTCTTTATATATGTATATATATGTATATATATATATATATATATATATATATATATATATATATATATATATATATATATATAGTGAGATTATCATATATTGAGCTAGTATGATTGTAAATTAATTGATATTCAATAATATCGAGTGAACTTATGTAACGACACAATATTAATTCAGCGTTGAAGGTTTGATTTAATACTTAATTTATATACGAACAGATTAAAGATTATAGACGAGCTGATAAAATATCTGCTGGTCCTCAATCACATATTCTTGAAGGAGTTACCTGGGAGGAAGCTCGCAAGATGCAGGATGCTGTTGTTACTCAAACAGGTATTGTTTGTAATTAATTATTTTGATGGAATATCTAATTTGTCATACTAACATAACTATCTACACGTATTTGCTTTATTTAATGACGACCATGACATTTTTCTATTGGAAACATAGGTGATCATGTCGTTTTAATGGGAGCAGCTTCCAAAGGTATCATTCAGAGAGGGCATCAACATAACGCTATGGTTTATAAAAGCCCATACGCTAAAAATCCATTTGATTCCGTTACAGACGAAGAACTGGAAGATTACAAGAAAGTGGTAGAGAAGAAATCAAAGGGTGAATGTAAGTATAATGAATGTACAATTAACTTTTGAAAATTTCCCATGTTTACACAGAGACAAATAAACTTACCCTATGTATTGGTTGTTCCTGCCATTTTTTATTTGATTAAAAAGTCTTATTGAAAAAAAACAACAAATTAATCAATGATGTATTCTCCGTCTTGTCTATTGTCGTTGGTTAGTTTGTGTGGCATCCAAACTCCAAGTTTTTCATAGATTGAAGATGTCGGGAGATGTATCACAAGGCCGCAATCCATCTTCTTTACCAATTCTCGGCATGTTTAATGGCCGCCTTCCTTCAAAAGCACATTATCGTCATCGAAGTCGCAAGATCTTAGCTAGCTAGATAGCTTTTTGACCACGGCGAAAAACGAAATTTAGCAAGTGTCAAAAATTAAGTTTTTTGCCGCTTAGAATTTTCATTTCATAGGCCTGAAAGTTATTTAAAACTAAGTTTTTCAGAAAAATGATGCCAATAGTTTCGTAAAGCAAGAAAAGAGGTTTTGATTGAATATATACACTTAGTCAAACAAAATATAAATGAAGGAAAACAAAGAAATTATAAAAACGGAGGGAACTAATGGGACAACCCATTACATTTAGTAGTACAATATAAGCGAAAACAAAATTTAGTGTCCAGTTACTTTATATCTTCCGAAATGCAAGAAAGAATGAAGAAAAATCTTAATATTATGTTAATTTCAGACGACACTGATTACAGTGAGTCTGAAGGTCTATCTTCAGCTCAAATCAACAAAAGAATGGACAACCTTCATTTAAGATCTCCAACATCAGTTACTAGCGAAACAGAAGAAGAAAGCAGAGACGGTAAACAAGCTTTTATTCTTACGACTTTCTCTGTAACATTTCAAAATATTCCTTCTGTTGATAGAGCCACAAATACTTCGGATAGAAACCACTACTGCCCCAAAACCAAGTCAACCTGAAGTTGTTCTAAGTGATGGTAAGTTGCAAAGTCGACCAATATTGTTTTTACTTAGTTCTCATTAAGTTCATTCAGATAAAATTGTTAGTAGAATGTAATGTTTTGTATTATCAAAGAAATAGGGGCTTGTTATCTATATTGATTTTGTTTCTTATTTCAATTTTATTTTTCTTCTGCATGATTTTATATATTTTTGCATGTTTAGCTGAAACTTCTCCAGTAGCACAGTTCCTAAGGGCTGAAAGAAATTCTGTCACCAGTTACCGAAGTAAGTGGTTTTCAAAAAAAGTATAAAGCATATTTTGGTTAAATTTTATTTGTGAATAATGCTAATTTCATTTTCTCTATAACCGCATAGACTTGCTTTTTTTCCTATGCTTAGCTTTGCTTTGCATACTTTAATCTTTCTTCTGGGAGAATTAAAAAATATTACTGTTATTTTAACCCGTGTTATGCTATTTTTTGCAGGTTATGAGCCGATCAGTCATATTTTTAATGCACAATCGTTTAGAAGTTGCTACCGCACTCAAAGTCATGCTGGTTTTCCAATGGGTTCCTATATCATCCCCAATCCACTACATTTTCACATTGCACGTCATACTCAAATCGCTTGCGTTAGGCGCCCAACTATTGTTACTATAGAATCTGACAATAATACATCAAGAACTAATATCAAAAATCAGAGCACAAGAATTAACCAACCTCATCAAATAAGGGTTAATTTACGAGACACTCATCCAATCACCTTGAATATTTCACTAGATAACGCGAAAACATTCATTCTGCCTTTTGTTGAGGCTCTTAATTTAGCAAATGTATCTGTTTTGAACAGTCAAGGCAGTCAGACAAGTTATGTAACTAACTTACAGCAAAGACGTCGTCATAATATTGATCTACATAAAATTGATTATACACCAATCAATTTTAATGCAAATGATAATACTTTGCAAACATCAAATTCAACTAGCTCATTTGAGAAACAAATATTAGGTGGTATGTACAAGAATTTTCTTCAAAATATTTTAATTAGTTCAGATTCGGGCAGTGATTTGGATTCGACATCCAGCTTTACTGAATTAGAACAGTTTGATAGAAATGAAAGTCTCGCAGAGTTAACACCTGATATAGATTTATCTATGCTGTCAACCTATGCTGAAGATTATGTTAAACATAGTAATGAAGAAGATGAGAGCCAAGAATCATTCTCATCAGAGAAAACTTATTCAGTTGCTTCTGATCGAATTGTTTGTATAAGCTTGACATCTGATGATGTCAATGACTTTATCAGTGATGATTTAGCGTCATCTAACAAAACAAATGACACAGAACAAGATGGCGAAGAAATTTCAAAGTTTGCTGATAACAACAACAAAAGTGTGCTAAATAATTCAAATATGGAAATTGATCATACTTCACAGTTTGGCAATATAATTAAAGAATTTTTAATTGAAGAAACTTTTGAAATCAAAGAAGTAATTTTATTTCCTGAAGTCATTGATCCCAATACGGCAAAGTTAGTGTTAAGATTAACAAATCTATACAGACAATTATATCCTAAACCATTAGATAGTAATTGTAAAACTGATTTAAGGCTGTCTATCGCAAATTACGTCTTGAATTTGTTAAAAAGTGATGACCATTTCCACGATAACTCTGGTGATTCCGACAACATTTTTAACATCTCGGACAAGATTTTTAGTATTTCCGAATTCATCTCCGAACTATTGGACCATTTCTTCATTAATATTGATAATAATGAGTTCAATAGTTTTAGTGAAGAGTTAAATGGTCATACTCGATCACAATCTACTAATAAAAAGTTGAATGGAGATTCCGCTATTACTGATGGTGATCAGTGTCTGCATGAGGTTAGTACGCATTCGACCATCACACCCTTCAAACAACATACCAAAAATATGTCGGAGCGCTATTGGTTTTCTGTAAACTACTCGGTCGAGACTTCATCTCCTAAGCCCACCAGGAGTTATATCAACGTGGACGAGATTCCACTTATACCACCACTGGACTTGTCCCAAATATCTGAAGTAGGTGATACAGATGAATTCAATCGTTCAACTTTACTATCACCTATAATGGAAGAAGCTAGTGTTAATCTTTTCGATAGCAAAATACCACTCGACTTTAACTCATTCGATAAATTAGATAGTTCTTTTGATTATGAGTTTGTATATAGTGAATCTGAAAGTGATACAGAAAATTATAAATCCTCAATGCATGTTGGATCAGAATCTTCGTCAGAAATTGGTATAGCTGTTTCTAACCAATATAGTTTTCATAGAAAAGGAACATCTGATGGCAATAACGAGGAAAAAAATAAAGTAATTTTTACAACAGATGTAATTGTTAAACGAAAAAATATAAATCAATATGATGAAAATAAAGAAAACCAGTTTGTGAATAATTCGGGTGATTGGATGGGTTTTGATACAGCTAAATTTTGAATAGTTAAGCTTAAGATGTTTGTGTTTCGTATTTGGTTTAATAAAGTATGTTTAATAGCATGGTGTTGGTCATTTTGTAAAAAATGAATCTGTGTAACATAATAACAGTGGAAAAAGGTAATGGTAATATTAACATTGGGTTGCCCTGAAAGTTCGTAAGGATTTTCTATTAGTTGCTCTTTTAACCCTTGTAAACAAAAAACTTGTGTTGGATTAATAATGTTTATGTTTTACATATTATTAATTCCTGTGGTATTTACTTTTATTTAATTTGCCTTTAGTCAGTCATGCTGATTCAAATCGAAAATGTTGGTCGATAACTTGTATTTACATTACATTATGCTTTTTTGTTTCAAAAAAGGCAAAAAACTGTGTCCAAACAAAAAACAAGATTTGTCTTCGTATACGGCGAAGATTCTGTTGGGGAGACCACGGTGCAAAAGTAGTATAATGGGGACAGGGGCGGAGATTTTGATATGATAGACCGGCATCGCTCTGATCGTCTTTCAAACACTAATGTCGAGAAAATATGGGTCATAATAGCCGAAGATAGCAGAAAAGTAAAATATCTGGTGGACCGAATCTCGTGCGATCTTTTGCTAAAAAAACTCTAAAGCTCCATTTTTGAAGCGAATAGTAACTGCAATTGTAGAAAAAAAGCCAGAATTCGCAAACAGGAAAGGCGTCGTGTTCATCATGACAATACACCGGCACACGTTTCAATCAGGACTCTCCAAAAATTGTTGAGCTTCAATTGGAATTGTTTTACCTCATCCACCTTACTCGTCGGACATAGCACCCTCGGATTACCATCTATTTTCCCTCCAAAATTGTTTAAATGGGACATCTTTAAAAACGGAAGAAGAGGTGAAAAACAATCTGTTGATATTTTTTGGCAAAATGTAAATATCAATGGTAATTACATAATTTCTTAAAATATTATTACTATAAGTATTAGTCAGTGGAGGCTCGTGAGGGAGGACGTTGAGGCGTCGCCTCTCCTGCATTTATCACAGTAAACAATTTTGCAGAGCAAAACACTCTGGTTCACCTCCTGTATAAGGATTCAATAGCACGAAAAGTAAAAAGGAGGAAGGGGAAACAAAACAAATTCTTCAGCAATACTATTTTCTTTTACGCCCTCCCACTTTAAAAACCCACGAGCCGTCACTGGCATTAGTAGTATAAGTATTATACCACTAGTATAAGTATTTACTAATTTACTATTTATTTACTAGTATAAATATTTACTAAACTATTTGCGAGTTTCTTTCTCCTAAGAAAACCCCTACGAACTTACCGGACAATCGAATATATTAATATATATATATATATATATATATATATATATATATATATATATATATATATATATATATATATATATATTTTTTTTTTTTAGTGTAATTGGTTTTTGTTAAATTTCATATTAAAGTTTATTTTTAATTTGTTTTAAGCTATATTTATATAAATTATTTTGTAGGTGAGAACACTGTGAATGGAGATCAGTCAGATGCTCATATGAGTACATTATCGCAGAGTAGTAAAGAGGTAACACAAATTTAATATTATCTCGATTTCATAGTAATTTTTTTTTATCTTTAAGGATCACTCTATATCTGAAGGATCTCCGAAAAAGGACAAGAAGAAGAAGAAAGGCTTGAGAACCCCCTCTTTCCTTAAAAAGAAGAAGGAAAAGAAAATCCGCGAAGCATAAGGTACTATTATAACTTATATAGGATGGAATCCTAAGTTGATAATTAATCAACATATTATCAGCTTTTGTCCAACTGTAATATTCGTGAGTCACTGTTTATTCTTTCTCAGTATAGTTGTTGTACTATATTCCATGTGAATCCCAAAGTATAGTGACCATAACTTTCCTTTCCTAACTGATATGATTTTGGCCGTTTTGGTGAACACAAAATCCCATCCACTGTATAGGTTATTCTCCAGGTTCTAATATCTGGGATGTATCTGATTCTGATATATGAGGGTGAATGAAATATAAACCATAATTGTATTATACAAATTTATTATTTATAAAATAGTACCAAAAACTATTGATCATTTTTCGACATAGTCTCCTTTACGCTCTACACATTTTTCCCAGCGGTTTGGAAGCTTGTGAATTCCTTGCTCATAGAGTAAGGATTTTGGGTCATTAGCCAATTGTGCACGAAGTGCTCAACATCTTGATCATTGTCGAATCGTACCTCTCCAAGTGCATCTTTCAAGGGCGCAAACAAAAAATAATCAGAATAACAAATCTGGGCTGTATGGAGGGAATATTCAAGGGTTTTCCAATGCATATTCTCCAGTTTTTCCTTCGTCAATACCGAACTCTCTGATGATTGTTTGAGCACTTCCAAAACCAATACCTACGTTTAAAGCGATTTCATGAATAGTGAATCGCCGGTCACCTTCGATAAGGTCGCGAATTGCACCAATATTGTCAGCAGTGACACATGACCTGGGACGTCAATTATGACATACATTTACCATACTTTCTCGTCCACTCTTAAACTTTTTGGCCCAACCAAACACTTGAGTCTTAGCCAGGATATCATCCTCATACTGAACCTTCAACCGAGTTAATATTTCGGATGGTTTAACGTCTTCCTCGGTTAAAAACTTTATTATGACCCGTTGCGCAACAGACGGTGGAACCTGTTGCTCACTCATGGCTGTACTGACAAAAGAACTGAGCTCACCGAGCGTTTCCCCTACTCCGTAAAATTCCAGTTTATATTTGATTCACCCTCGCAGATTAGCGGAAAAAGTCCTATTACTAGGGGCGTTCGAAAAATTCTAACCCTGATAAAGAAAACACAAGATTTTTAATTTTTTCTACTACGGAATGCAATACAATTAGATTTACGACGTTTTAACTTTTTAATATCCTCAATATACTGTGACGTGTTGAACAAGTCTTGAAATAAACGGTTGCCTCAGCTTTGACTACATAATTTTAAGTGAAAGGGTACTGTCTTTTTGGACATATGTGGATCTTTAGTTTGAATAGTACTCTTCTATTGGTCCAATACTGAAGTGTAATACTTCCAGATGATGTTCCTGCCTTCTGCCAGATAGTCTATAAGCACCACACCACGAGAATGCCAGAAAATCGTATGCATAACATTTCCTGCAGGTGGAATCGTTTTCTCTTTTTTTTTTTGGCGAATTTTCACTTGTTCTTACCTGATGCACTTCTGTTTCAGATGAAACCAGACACCTGGTGTGTAATCATGAATCAATGATTCATCTACCATTATAAAACGTCCCTAATGTTCCTATCGTGGATTTTTGTGACGATTTTGTCAGTGGTAGGGGTTTCTGAGCATCCTGAGTATTCATCATCTGTAATGGGGGTACGACTACGTTTAAATTCAACAGCCCAGTTTTTTTTTTATTGAAAATGAAGTGAAATAGTCCTTAAAGTGGAATTGAACTGTTTTTGAAGCAGCACTTCATGTAATGAGTTGCACATACTGATCATACATACTTGCGCTATCTATGCATAAGGCCAGAAACTTCGAATTCCGTCTTAATATGTTCCAGCATTACTTGAACCTTGATCAAAGTTTATGTACCACAAACATGTACCACCACGTTTAAATTCCCCGACCCAAAAAACAAAGCATGGTGCAGACTCTTGCGAAATTTAATCCATATTTGTATTAATATCAGTTGCTGATGGACCTTTCACATGGGGATAATGAACAGCTTCTTCACAAAATTCGGAACATGTCAATTCAACATTGACTTGAAAATTCAAATCATGTCTAATGAAGTATGTATTCTATAGTATACATACTTACTACATGAAGTATGTGTATAGTTCTATTAACAGGCTGCAACGCTGTCTTTGAATCAATACAGGGAAGCTTTTCAGCTTATGTAGTATCTCAGCAATTTTAAATGATTTTCACATCTGTGGAATATGTTTTGTACAGGAGCCATATCTCACATTTGCAGAAGTATTAAAAAATTAGGATATTGATTTTCTTTTTATCTGCTATCGTATTATTCTCTTTTTTTTTAACTTGCGGAATTCTAAAGAAATTGTTGTTTCTTTCAGGCACTGCCCATGAGAAAAATTATACAAAATATTATGAAATATGCCTCCTCCATCGAGACTGCCAGCGATAAAGATTCATTCAAATTTGTTTAGTTTATAGTCCTGCAGCTAGACTTTTTTGCACTATACGTGACAGCAGACTATATTGGTCTAAAAAAATACTTTATAATATATTTTTAGCTTTAATTGTACAGGATTTTCAAAGTAATTAATTTTTAAAGTGCTAAAAAAGTGGTGTATTTAGAATATAATTATTAGTAATAAAACGAACAAAATAAACAATTTGAAATTAGATAAAGAAATACATACGGACTTATGTAATACTTTGTATTGTTTCACTTTTTTCTTGTATTTTCTACAGTGGTGTTGCAAATTTAAAACATAGTAATTATTTATAAGCGATTTTTTCAATTTATAACAGACGTATATGTTTTAAATTGTTTATTCTGTGCAATATAATACGTTCATTTATATTTAACGTTAAAAAAAAGGTTTCTATTGTTGGAACATATATTTAGGTTCAGACAGCAGTGAAATTCTATTTGAAGAAGTTGTTTCAACCGAGAAGAGTTTTTCCAAAAATAGAAACCTCTAATAAATAGAAATTTATTTTTCAAGTAAAACTTTTTATTTATGTAAATTTTTATAGCTTGTATGCAAATTGTCGTATGATTATGCTGTTATTATTTTTTAGTTTATTCGAGAGATTTAATCGACGAAATAGATATTTGTTATTGCCATAACTTTTACTTTTTCAAGACACATTTTTTTCTCATTACATTTGGTGAAGGAACGCACGTTTGTCTACTGTTAATATTTTACATATTTCCTCTGCTATATTTAATGTTTTGCACAAAGAAGTACTCTTTTTTTATATATACATCTTTTTTTTTTGTTCCCTTAATTTTTTTTTAAATAAAAAGCTTTTTCTTGGTAATAGTTGTATTTTTTAACTGTTCTGTAGAGGGATCAATTTGCTATATCCTATTAGCACTTCAACATGAGGGCTTTCCTAAATTAGAGTGCATTGAGAGCACAATCATTAGAAACGAGAATCATCTTGTTTTTGTTGTTGTATACATACACATTAACATACTTTAAATTGATTGGTAACAAGGGAATGGTTTGTTACTCGTGACCTAAAACTTCTCGTTACCACATGCTATGTCTAGTCACGTGATAAGATAAATTCTATCTAACGTTCGACTTGTTACACTAATAGAAAACTGCTATTATAGGTGATTGTAATATTGTTAACATTCAGTTTAAGTACAAATTAAAAAGATATACGTGTTATCCCAAGTAAAATTACATCATTTTGCTTATGACGTGATTAGATGTGGTGGTGTATTTATAAAATATATATTTTTAACAAAATTAAATCGATTTAAGAGAAAATTTCACTAATGGTTTATAAAATTTACCGTTACGGCTTGTGATATTAACTAATTATTGCCTAATACGTAGAATTCTATGCACCAACTAACAAATATTCGTTTATAATCAGGCACTGTTTCCAAATACCGTGATTCGATGAAGTGTTTTTACCAAACCTGAACATTCCTAAATGTTGTTTCTGACTTGAACTGAATCCTGTTTAGAACTAAATCTGACTAATTACTTCGGTGTATTTGTCACATTTTTGTATGTGGAATGTTTTTAACTCTTCTGCATTAGCATTTGAAAAAAAGTTACATATTTTAGTTTTTTTGCATTTAAAACTAATGTATGTAAATGTAATAATATACAAGTATTCTGGCCTTTCCTAACACTTCTTTATTGAAAGAGGTTTTATAGGAATAAAATTCTTATTATTTTCCTTGTTTACTTTCTTGTAATACCGTTTCTATATATTTTAAATTATATATAATAAATCTTTTTATGCTAGAAATGCCTTTTCTTACAGATTCGGTGACCCATATCCTTTCCTATTTATAGTAACAAAAAGGTTATAACATGGATCATTTTAATTTCCCTATTGGAACCCCTAATTTGAAACACTAAACTCGAACAGATTTATACCTAAGCATCAAATTACTTTTTCTTAAAATCGCGACACGTGTTTCGCTAACCATGTTAGCATCATCAGGATATGATTCTAATCTTCTATTATTGTTTATTAGTAAATTCCTACACGCAGTATTTTTACGTATACAATATTTTCCCTAGCTTACTTTTTCAAAACACATTTTTGTTTATTACATTAGGTAATGTTTACATATATTTTCTGCCATATTTATTGTTTTGCAAAAGCAATTACTTATTTTTATTTAAATATTTTTTTTCTTATAGTAATAAAAAAAAAACACTTAAATTGTAGGAACATTTTTAATCATCCTGTAAGGGAATGAATATGATATGCTATTGATATTACAACGGCTTCAGCTACAAGGGTCGTTCGAATTGTTATCGGCTCAACATAGAGATGGCGCAAGTATGCCTAATAGCTATGATATTTGTCAAGTATGATCCGTTAGATGGTACGCTGCACAGTTTCAGACGCGTGCTTGTTTGTACAAAATCGAATCGAGAAAGCAAACAAGTTTTACATGATATTTTGGACATGAAAACGTTTTTCGCTCGATGAGTGCTGCTTTTGTTAACAGCGAACTAAAGACGCATTCAAATAAATACTTATAAAGCGTGTTTAGCCTTATTTTAACGTGATTCTATTGAGCTTATGCAACGTTTTATAACAGTAGAAGATGATTTACCGTTACACATCAGAGACCAAGCAGCAGTTCAAAAAGTGGAGCAAAGAAAGCGAAAACGTCTCTATTTGCAGAGCAAAAAAAATTCGTGGGTACGGTTTTCTGGGATTCTCGTGGTATGATGCTCATAAACTACCTGGTAAAAGCCGGCCTGGAAGTACCTGGCATCACTTTAGAATATCATGTTTCACTACTGGAGCAATTGCAGGGTGCTGTCCCTATTGAGGCTAAATGTTCCAAATTTGATCAAAAGGAAAATGTTCTTTCACCAGGATAATTCGCCTACACATACGTTTTGGGTCTGTTGCTGTAAAACCCCATGATATACGCTTCATAGCTCCGAAGTGCTTTACTGATGGATTTGACTACCAGCGATGACTTTCCCTTCCCAAGCCTGGCTGAGAAATGGCTCGTTAGACGAAGATTAACTTCAAGTAATGAGGTCGCAGTTAGTTGAGATTAACGCTTATTTTGCAGAATTGGGCATGTTGTATTATATGAGTGCATTAAAAAGTGGTTGGTCTAAATGTATTAAATCACAAAAAGACCACGTTGAAAAGTTTTAAAAATCACAAAAAACTTGTTTTTTTTTTGTTATACTGAGAATTTTTCGAACAACCCTCATAAGGCAATATTTGCTTTAATTGCTAGCAATTCGATGATTTTTTATTCAAGAACTCAAACGTTTCATTTCAAGAAACTCATCACGTGATAGGTTTTATATTATACCGAAACATATAAATTCTATGATGTAGAACAGTATGAAAACCAACAAAGTTATAGGAATATATATATATATATATATATATATATATATATATATATATATATATATATATATATATATATATATATATATCCTGGAATATAAATATATATATATATATATATATATATATATATATATATATATATATATATATATATATATATATATTCCATATATATATATATATATATATATATATATATATATATATATATATATATATATATATATATATGTATATATCATCATCAGCCCGTATCGATCCACTGCAGGATGAAGGCCTCTTCAGCATGCTTCCAACCTTCACGGTCCTGGGCTTTCCTCTGCCACTCGGGTCCAATATACTTAACGATGTCATCCATCATGCTTTCGGTCTTCTTCGCGGACGTTTGCAATCAAGCGGTATCCACTCCAGGATTGCCTTGGTCCATCTGTCATCCCATCGCCTCGCTATATGGCCTGCCCATCTCCATTTCAACTGTTTTACTCTTCCAATGATGTCACAGACTTTTGTTTGTTCCCTGATCCATGCGCAGGACTTTCTGTCTCGTCTTGTAATGCCAAGCATACATCTTTCCATTCCCCTCTGGGCCACCCGAAGTTTTTGAATTGATTGCGATGTGAGTGTCCAGGTTTCACTTCCGTATGTCATAACGGGTAGAACGCACTGATCGAATACTTTTCTTTTCAGGCAAAGTGGGAGTCTGCTCTTAAACACTATGTTGAGCCTACCAAATGCCTGCCAGCCACATTTAACACGCCGTTCCACCTCCCGGGCGGTATTCCCCTCCATGGAAATCCTCTGCCCAAGATATACAAAGCTGTCCACAATCTCTAAATCCCTTCCTAAAACTGAAATTCTTCTGTCCTGAGCGAAGTTATTGAACATAACCTGACTCTTTTTCAGGTTTATTTTCAAGCCAAATGGTTCGCCAGCCCTTTGCAGTTCTTGTATGCGTCTTTGCAGCTCCTCTGGGTCTTGTGAAATGAGAATAATATCATCTGCAAATCTAAGATGGTTTAAGTTTGCACCATTGATCTTTACCCCATCCTGTTCCCAATCCAGTTTACGGAATACTTCTTCAAGGCCAGCCGAGAAAAGAATAGGCGATATTGCGTCACCCTGCCGTACACCTCGTTCTATATTAATTCCCACTTCAAGATCATCAAGGTGAATTGTGGCTGTAGCTCCAACATATATCGATTCTAATAGGTTTACATAGGCTCTCTCTACACCTTGGCTAAGCAGTGCATCCATTATCGCATGCTTTGAGATGGAATCAAATGCTTTTTCGTAGTCAATAAAAGCCAAGCACAGTGGCATGGTGTATTCGTTGTGCCTTTCTATGACCTGCTGTACAACCTGGATGTGATCCATTGTACTGAATCCACTTCTGAATCCTGCTTGTTCTCTTGGTTGTGCGTCATTCAGTTTTTTTAATATTCTTGTAGAAATTATCTTAGTGAAAACTTTGTACATCACTGACAGGAGGCTTATTGGACGGTAGTTCTTTAAATCTTCCTGTGCTCCTTTTTTATGTAAAAGGATCACTTCTGCATTTTTCCATAAATCAGGTACTTTTTGTTCTTTGAGGCATTTTGAGTATAATTTTGCCAGTGTTTTATGTAACGTCCGACCACCAGCTTTTAGCATTTCGACAGTTACACTATCCTTTCCTGGAGCCTTGCCGTTCTTCATCAATTCTATAGCATTTGTTACTTCCTCCACTAGGATATCTGGTATTATATATTGTTCTTCCGTGGGTATTGCTGTCCCTGACTGGCTCTGATCTTCATATAACTGGGAATAAAACCTTCTGACAATCTCTAACATTTGGGTACGCGTCCTGCACACTGTGCCATCCTCACGCTTTAAAGCATATATTTGCGTTCTTTTGTTTCTCAGCTTCTGTTTAGCTTTGTTAATTCCTTTGTTTTCTTCCAGGGTTTTTTGCACTAGCTGCATATTGAATCGGCGCGTGTCCTCTCTGATACGTTTTCTTATAGTTTTGCAGAGCTCAGTGTACTCGACCCTGCCAAAAGGACTACCTGCATTTCTCATTGCTCGCCGTTTCTTCATTAAATCAATGGTCTCACTGGAGATTTTTGTTTGTTTGAGACATTTTTCCTCTGGTGCTGTTGAAGCAGCCGTTTGAAGTACATTGTTGGCGATTTCTTCATATTGAACTGATATTTCCGCCTCCTCTGGATCTTGTAACGCAGCAAACCGGTTTGACAAAGCAATCTCAAAATCGCTTCCTCTCTCCAGCAGTTTTCCAGAATCCACCTTGCCCTTCTTTGATCTTACCATTTTTTCGCGCTCTTTTCGACAGTCAATCCGAACCCTTGCTCGTACAATTCGGTGGTCACTTCCAACATTAAAATTGTTAAGGACAGTACAATTGGTAAATATTGTTTTATCGTTGGTCATGATGTAGTCAATTTCGCTTGTGAGCCCAGATGGACTTTTCCATGTCCATTTTCTGCTGATATTTTTCTTATAGAATGAATTCATAATATATAGTTCTTGTCCTTCAGCAAAATCAACTAATCTGTCACCTCTATTGTCTCGCTCACCAGTTCCATATGGGCCAGTTGCATTTTCGTCTGTTCTTGTTGTTCCAATTCTGGCATTAAAATCACCCATCAGGATTTTGTACCTACATTTCTCCTTGTATAAGAGCTGGGCCACATCATCATAAAATTCCTCAATTTCCTCATCTTTATGGCTTATAGTTGGTGCATAAGCTTGGACGATTTGAAGCCTAAACTTTTTATTCAGCTGAATGCGCATTGGGCTAATCGGTCGGATGTACTTTCAAATTTTACCATACTGTCCTTCAGCTTTCGATTGATGAGGAATCCTATTCCGCCACATCGGCCATTTTCCGTACCTCGAGTGTAGAGTACGTGTCCAGTTGGTTCCAGTTTGATTAACTCTTCACCCTTCCTTCGTGTTTCACAGAGCCCAATAATATCCCAATGTATGTTGTCAAGTTCGATTAACAGTTCTTGCAATCGGGCCTCTGTTTTCATAGTCCGTATATTTAACGTTGCAATGTCAAAAGTCCAATGGCAGCCTGATCTAACCCGGTGATTCTTAGCACCCTCTGCCTTGGGGCAGGTCTTCCCGCTGCCGTAGGTAGTTGCCCCTTGGCCTCCGGGGAATGAGGGCCGTGTTTGAGGTTGTACTGTCATATTTCAACATACTGAAATGAATGAATGAATATATATATATATATATATATATATATATATATATATATATATATATATATATGAATATATATAATATACACACACATATATAATATACACACTGTGTATATATATATATATATATATATATATATATATATATATATATATATATATATATATATATATATATATATATATATATATATATATATATATATATATATGAATATATATAATATACACACACATATATAATATACACACTGTGTATATATATATATATATATATATATATATATATATATATATATATATACACACACTCAGTAAAAAAGTATCTGAACACGTGTAGTGAAATTGAAACAAACATCTTTATTGGAGAACTAAATGTCATCACATTTGACATTTAGATTGATTAAAACACACTTTCGTTTAACAATAAACTTTATTGTACGCACTGTATAACGTAAACAACAATAATTTCATAATAAAATACGGTAGTATGCAAAAAAGTCTCTGAACACGTTTCAAAACTGTTATAAAAAAAGATGTTATTTAAATTTTATGTCAATAGTCTGATGGTCCACCCTTACTTTTTATAACAGCCAGTAAACGGTGTTTCATCGAATAAACTAATTTTTTCGTTACGTCTAGGGGTATATGAGTCCATTCCTGTAAAATTTCTTCTCTAAGGTGTTTGTTTTTAATCAATTTCTTTTTAAGTTCCCTTTCAATATAGTCCCACAAATGCTCGATAGAGTTCAAATCTGGCCATTGGGGTGGTATCTGGAATTGTCTAGGTGCATTGTACAGCAGCCATTCCTGTTTTTCGAGACATAATTGGGATCGTTATCTTATTGAAAATGGAAAGTATTTTCTACACCTAATTTAATTGCACTATCATTTAAATTATTTTTTAATATATTGATGTACATGTATTGATCCATTATGCCATCAATTATATACAAATTTCCGACTTCAACAGCTCCCATACAACCCCAAATAAGCCCCTCGCCGCCGCCGCCATATTTGACCGTCGGTACAATATTTTTTAGTTTAAAATGTTCCCTAAGACGTTAAATTTGCTTTTGTCAGAGAAGATAACAGTCTCCCAAAATCCCTCCGGCTTGCTTAAATGCTCTTTAGCAAACTCGAGGTGTTTTTTTTCTTATACTGCTTGCTTATCTAGGGCTTCTTCCTAGCCGTTCGTGCGTGCAACTCGTGTTTTTTAATAATATTACAGACTGTTTGAGGCATTACTGACACATGATAATCTTCATTAAGAGTACCTGCAATTTTGGTGGCACTTGTAGATGGATTGGTGTTGACTGTTGATTGGTGTTGACTGGCTGGCTGTCCGAAACGAGTCCTATTGCCAGCATTGCCGAACTCCTTATACCGGGAAATAATATACGAATTGTCGACGGTTGCTTTTTAAAGATGCTTCCAATTTGTCGGAATGATTTTCCTTCTCGATGCATTCTAATGATCACTTCCCGAGTGGTGCACGGAATTTCCATATTGAAGGCTAATATTAAACTGATTGAGTAAATCATGAATTGTATTTAGATAAAACTGTGAAATGTAAACCAAGGGCTGTAGACGGTGTACTTTTGTAAACAAAAGTGTTTATGTTATTGTGTTTACACCTATACATGTGTTCAGAAACTTTTTTGCCCTCTGCTTTAATAAATTCATCATTAAAATGGAAATAAATCTTTGAATTTAATAATTGATTTTCCAATATTCAAGTCTTTAAATAATATATTGGATTAACAACGATAATATTTTTCATATCTTATAACTTATAATAAATAATTTACAGCACATAATTTCACCAAGCAAGTCAGTAAATGTTTGGAGATTTTTTTACTGAGTGTATTTGTTATATACTGAAGTTAAAATCAGATTAGGTCTTTTGTTAAGTCAATAACTACTCGAGGACCCACTTTCTGGGAGGTCTTCTATATGGATTAGTCACTAGTCGGTTAGCTCTTCGAGAAACTAAAAGTTACGCACAAACTAGTGTTAATAGAGGAGAGAGGTTGCTGACCGGGGTTAATCGTTTGCAGATGACCGTAGTTTGGTTTGGTTTATTAAGATAAAGGCCTAGTTGAAAATAACCCTAAAAGTTGACGCATCTTTAATATAAAAATATTTTTTCATCTTGTACTTCTTTCCATTTATGACTCATCAATTCTAGCTAAAAAATTGCCTTTTTAAAAAATGATGAAAATGGTAATCAGCTTTAAATTGAAATTAGTATGATACAAAATAAGTTGATCCCAAGTAATACTACATGTTTTTGATGGTTGCAAAAATAGATTTTTAATTCTTTAAAACCAGTTAAAAACAAAATTTAACTAACTCTTGTGAACTTTATCGTTATAGCTGATGTTCACTAATTATTGTCTTAATACATAGAATTTTCTGCACCAAGTAGTAATAATCGTTTGTGGTCAGGCCGTGTTTCTGAAAATCGTAACCCAATAACACGTTTTTAAAACATGAACAATCGTAACTGGTAGTTCTGACTTGAACCAAATCACGTTTATAATTAAATCTATCATCATTAATCCTTTAAGTATGTTTATCACATTTTGTATATTTTTTGGAATGTTCTTTACTATTTCAGCATTCTAGAGCCTTGTTTTATACAAGTTTGATGCAGCCCTCTCCATTCAACTTCCAATCTTTTCTGTCCATTGCAACATTCCACATCATCCACAACATCATCCACTTAGATACAGCTCTCCTCTTCAGGTCGTCGGTCCATTTTATTTGTAGTATTCCTCGTCCTCTCTTGTGTTACCTAATTCATCTAACATTTAAATCATTGAAAATCAAACCTTAATACTTTGCTTTGCTCTAAAATTAAATTTTTAAAGATGGTGGTTAGGGTTGGCCTGCTTCCTAAAGATATAGCCCTTATACCACATTTCCACTGTATACCACATTCCAAATTTTCAGTCGAGGGTTTTTAACAGAAACGTTAAAATGAGTGAAACAAATCGCAAAATTAGAATAATTTTAAGCCATTATTTTATAAAAGTATTCAATTGCCGACGCTCATGAGATTTGCAAAGTAGATGGGGAAGGTGCCGCATCAATTCACGTCGCTCAGCAGCTTTGGTTCGGAAAGTTCCGGCAAGGAGACATGAGTCTTGAAGATAGGGGAAGAACAGGTCGTCCACGGTCTCCCGATGTCGACGTTTTTTAAGAGAAACTGTGACTGCAGATTCTAGCACAAAGATTACGAAAACTTCACGAGAATTAGAAGTATCCCAGGTATAAATTTTTCCTATTGTTGCACCCTAACAAATCGTCAAAGACGAAATTCTCAACTTCCCAAAATAATGGGCATATTTTTTTTGTAACGTCGTATATACTAAAATATTTTAATTTTTCCTTAAAAAAATCATTATCAGAAGTGGCTGTAAAAAAATATCCATATGTTTGTGTATTTATCTTTTGTGTAACAATATGTTCAAATTTTTATATTTTATAATAAAATAAATTATTTTATATAACAAATGGGTTTTCTAGTAGTTTAGGTTTTTTTCCTTTAGTGGACCTGTAGAGGTATCAATTAAAGGTACGATTAACACCTCTATGTAAAAGGACTTCTTTAAATTAGAATGCATTGAATAATAAATATATTTAATAATAATTAGGAAGGAAAATTCTTTAGTTTATGTAGGTTGGTCAAAAAGTTTCTTACCTGCCAGATCGATAAGTTTATATTTTAACACTTATTCAAAGTAAAAGTGTTGTAAAAGATTGTTTTTTTATTTAGTAAAAACATTAAAAAATCGAGCTATAACTGATTATTTATATAAAACAGGTATGTCCGGTCAGGAAATGCATTTCTACGTAATAAATACGTTAGAAGAAGTTTCTTCTCATTTAACAGTAAAAAATTGGATACAATGAGATAACTAATATAGATCGCCTTTGAAATTTCAAACAATATGCATGAAAAAAGTTTTGTGCCCGATGAGTGGCGCATTTACTTCTACCAGGAAAAAAGGCACTCGAATACAATATTATCAGAAATGCTTGGATTTTTTTAAGATAAATATAACCAATTTTATGCATCTTTTTGTAAGTATGGATGAGACATGGATTGACCAACACTTCCAAAATCAAAATATCGTGTAAAACGATGAGTAGAGGTTAGTGGAACTGTACCAAAGAAGGCAGTGGTGGTTCTAACGAAAGGAATGTATATAACATCAGTTTTTTTGGTATGCAAAAATAATTAAGTCAAAGAGATTTACAACTAATGACCAAATCATCGCTAACTATGTTAGCATCATAAGGCGATGATTCAACTTATATCAGATAGAGTCATGGCTAACATGGTTAGCGAAACGCGCGTAGAGAGGTTAATTAACTAAAATGTACATATCTTTTTGTTAAGAAACTTTGGATGTATCTCACATCTAATTTATTCATCACTTGATGATCCTAACATGAGCACTAAGAGACAGTAAACAAGTGTTACACATAAATATTGAAACTTACTTTCACCAAATGAAATGATTGAAGGTTTAGTGGTTTAGTTTTGAGTTTAGTGTTTCATACCAAAGGTTACAACACATGATTTTTGTAACATTGATGAGAATTTATTTTTTTGCGTTTTGTCTTTTATTTAGGTAGTTATTAAAACACCTTTTTACAGAAATGGTCGAGCATGTCACATTTTCAAGTATCTGCTTCTCCTATATCAGGAGGTCATTGAAATTATGTGTACCTGACTGGACTGGACAATGTAGGAATTCTACCGTAGAGGGGTATTTCTACAGTATTCTATGAACCTTTAAGGGCTGTTTTATTGTTTTCTATAGTTTAGTTTGTTTCTATCACGTTTACAGTAGAGTCAACTGTTTAAGTCGATTTTATATAAAATGGCAATTTCTAGTCGTCGATTTTGCAAAAATCCAGCGGATAAGTTTTGTTATATATGCGGACGACTTATTTTAAAGTCACACGCTAGAGGAAGACCTAGAGTCGCCGTTTGCTGTTCCTATGGTGTGGAGAGAACCTACTGACAACGTAAGTGATTGCTATTTTTGTATCACTAAAACAGAAGGGATTTCAAAAACAAAAAGGGACAAAATTCAGTATCCAAATTTGCCTTCTGCACTTAGGCCTGTTCCTCATAGCTAGGAATTACCGGTACCGATTGCGCCTTTAAACCTAGACAACATGTTTCCCGGTGATTTTAATTCTTCATCAGGATCTGATCCACAACTTCCTGAGAATAGCAGTTGTGACCCAACATTTTTAACAACTACCAGTGAACCTCACTCAATAACTCGGAATGAATTGAATGATTTGGTACGTGACCTGGGATTGTCAAAATAAAAATCGAAACTTTTTGGTTCCAGACTTCAGCAGTGGAATCTGTTAGATAAAAATGCAAGGGTTTGACTTTGCCGAGAACAGAATGTAACATCTGTTTCGTAATGATCACTATGTGTCTGTTGTGATATTGATGGTTTATTAATGAACTTAATATGGACCATATACTTTCCGAGTAGCGTCTTTTCATCGTTAAATATGAACAGTATCAGTGGAATATTTGTGGGGATTTAAAAGCGATAGGTATATTGCTAGGACTTCAAGGGGGTTTTACAAAGTACCGCTGTTTTTTTTTGTGGGGCACAGTAGTGCAACAAAAGAACATTACAGTAAGAAAGATTGATCTTATAGAACTTCTTTTGAATCTGGTACTTCAAACAGAAAATATTTAACACGTTTTACATGTTTATATTAAATAAATATTAGATTGTAAAAACATGTCGCCTCTTTTTTTCCCACCACCGACCCCCTACAACAAGAAAACTGTACGTGTTACAGTAATTAGCTTATCATTTTCGAATTTTGGGACTACAAAATACTTCATATACACCTATTTTCATCAATGTTACCTTAAAAAAGTTTAAATTTGTTGACCTGTGAATAAAAGTATATTTTTGGATTTTTGGGAAAAAATTACGAAAATGACCTGATTTGTAGAAAATGGAGGTCATTTTTCAGGACTATTAGTCCATTCATAAGGGCATTCGCAATGGCTGGATTGAATGGCCAAATCTAAAAAAAAATCATCCTTGGCATGGGATTTAAGTAAGAAAGAAGCGGTAGCAGTCATAAAGGAGTATTTAGCAGACTTTTCGGAAACTCACTTCAAGGAAGGAATAGAATTATTAGAAAAGCGTTACAAAAGCGTGTTGAAGTTATGAAAGACTATATTGAAAAGGAAAAGTATCTGATAAATTCGGTTTTTTATTATTTATGAGATGCTTTCTCAGTAGACCTCGTTCGCTCATCTTACATTACTCTCAATACATTACTAGATCATTTTTCGAACTACAAAACCCGATTTTTCCTGTCTGCTATAAAGAATCAATAGTATCAAAAAGTAATAGGTTTCCAAAAAACAAACAAGACTCAAAACTAGGTTGTCTTTCTAATATTATTTTCAACAATGAACACATCAAATGATATTTAATTTCCCATTTTTGTTTAATTATATTTTAATTAAGACGTGACCTATTACAGGTATGCTACTCAAATCAAAAAAGATTAGAACAAGCTGTAAGATACTTATTCAAGTTTATTTCGTCCCTTTCAAAATAATCCGCTGCTACTTCGATATACCGGGTGTTTTCAAAGTTGAGTCATTTTTTTGTAACAGGTTGTAGAACTAAGTAATTTTGCCAAAAAACATGTATACAAAATTTGCAAAATAAAGAAATTAACAGTTACAAAAGTTGAAAACAGACCTGACATTTTGATATTCTCGACCACTGCGTTATAGAATTCGCGAAGAGAAGTCAATTTAGCAAAAAATCATTTATATAAAAGTTGCAGAATAAAAAAAAACAAAAATGTTACATGTTACAAAAATTGTCACCATTTGTTCGGTTAGCACAAAATCTTGCTCGGCGTACCCATGCGTCACTACACGCATCAAAAATAAAATCCCGGTGTTCACGAATAACATCACAAGCGTTTTTGATTCCGCTGTTGTAGTTCTTCCACAGTATTTATTTCTCTATCGTGATAAACTAACTTTTTTAAATAACCCCACGGAAAAAAATCGTAGGGCTTTGAACCTGGGGAGCGTGCAGGCCAAGAAATGGGTCTATTGCGCCCTATCCATCTGTTAGGAAAATCATTATTTAAATGTTCGTGAACGTCTCGTCTAAAATGTGGCGGATCATCATGTAGAAACTACATATTTTGTCTAACATTTAAAGGGACATCTTGTAATAATTGTAGCAGATTGTTTTGAAGTCTAAATAATTTTCACCTGTTAGTCGACCTGGAAGAAAGGAATTCCCAATAAGCATGCTATTTATTACTCCAGTCCAAACATTTACTGAAAATCTGTGCTGTGGGTTCTTTTCAGAGCATGCGCATTTTCTACTGCCCAAACATGGTTGTTGTTGATATTATTTACTCCATTTCTTGTAATTGTGATCTCCTCGGTAGCCAAAATAAAATTGGTAAAATTTTCATTTCTGTTGTACTGATGTAAAAGCCACTGACAAAATTTAACTCTTCTAGGATAACCTTCGGGTTGTTAGACTTGTACCCGGTGATAATGGTAAGGATAAAAGTGTTCTTGTCGTATAGTCTTCCGCACTTTATTAAGACCAACTTCAACTTGACCTGCTATAAACCTAGTGGTCGTTGTTGGCTCGTTTTCGACAATTTCTAAAATTTCTTCCTCAATCTCTACCATTTCGCGAGGAGGAAGACTTCCAGCGTGATCTTCTCGTTGTGCCTTTACGAACCCTGGGTCGCAAAGTCTTGTAACTAAATATACAAACATGCGGAGCCGGATGATTTCTTAAAGGAAACCTTTCCGCCTACAAACGATATGCTGCCGCCATTTTCTTGGCTCTCCCCGTAAGCTAAGACTATGTCCACTAGTTCATTGTTTCATAAACGTGTGGCATTTTAATCGCAGAAAGTACCCAAAGATTAAACACGCACTATTAAGGAATTATTGCCAGTGGCCAAATCGAACGTCGCACTCAAAAGAAATATCGTACAAGAATACCAAAAACTAGTCATACCTAGTACCAGCAATAAACAAATATTTTATGCTTTTACAAAGCAGTGGTCATTATTATCATCATCATTATCATTAATCCGTATCAATCCACTGCCGGATGAATGCCTCTTCAGCATGCTTCCAACTCTCGCAGTCCTGAGCTCTCCTCTGTCCTTTGGGTCCAATATACTTAATAATGGCATCAGTCCATAGTGTTTTCGGACGTTGCGATCAAGCGGTATCCAGTCCAGGACACACTGATCAAAGACTTTTCTTTTCAGGCAGAGTAGCAGTTTGCCATTAAATACTATGTTGAGCCTGCCAAATGCCTGCCGGACGGTATCTTTAAGGAGGGTAAACCCTCTGCCTAAGATATATATATATATATATATATATATATATATATATATATATATATATATATATATATATATATATATATATAGTGATCCACAGCTTCGAAATCCTTTCCTAAAATAGAAATCCTTTTGTCCTCAGCAAATTTATTGAACATGACCTGTATCTTCTTCTGGTTTATTTTCAAGCCAAATGGGTCCCCCGCCATAGCTCAAAGCTTCATTGTCCTACTCAAATCACTTTACCACGTCAAGGTCTGATCCACAAAGGGACCAATGGGGACAATGAAGCTTTAAGCTATGCCATCAGGAGCGTAAGATCCTGGAAGGGTCACCCCTGGTGGACAGATCGAGGCAGAGGCCTCAGACTAACATAATCTAAAATCTGCCAACCCACATTGGACCAGCGTGGCAGATTACGGCCCATGCCTTCAACATGACAGTACAACTTCAAACACGGCCCTCATTCCCCGGAGGTCAAGGGGCAGCTACCTACGGCAGTGGGAAGATCTGCCCCAAGGCAGAGGGTGCTAAGAATCACCGGGTTAGATCAGGCTACCATTGGAATTGTGACATTGCTACGCTTAATATATGGACAATGAAAATGACTGCAAGAACTGTTGATCGAATTTGACAACATACATTGGGATATTATTGGGTTCTGTGAAACACGAAGAAAGGGCGAAGAATTAATCAAATTAAAACCAACTGGTCATGTACTCTACACCCGAGGTACGGAGAATGAACGATGTGGTGGAATTGGATTCCTCATTAATCGAAAGCTGAAAGACAGTGTAGTCAAATTTGAAAGTATATCCGACAGATTAGCCCAATGCGTCATTCAGCTAAATAAAAAGTTTAAGCTTCAAATCGTCCAAGCTTATGCACCAACTATAAGCCATAGAGATGAGGAAATTGGGGAATTTTATGATGATGTGGCCCAACTTTTAGACAAAGGGAAGTGTAGGTATAAAATCCTGATGGGCGACTTTAATGCCAGAATCGGAGAAGCAAGAACTGGTGAAAATGCAACTGGCTCACATGGAAATGGTGAGCGGGACAATAGAGGTGCCAGGCTGGTTGACTTTGCTGAAGGACAAGAATTCTATATTATGAATTCGTTTTACAAGAAAAAGATCAACAGAAAATGGACATGGAAAAGTCCATTTGGACTCACAAGTGAAATTGATTACATCATGTCAAACGATAAAGCAATATTTTGCAATTGTAAACTTCCAAAATGAGCGCGAACGAATGATCAGAAAGGGGCAAAGTGGATTCTGGGAAGTTGCTGGAGAGGGGCAGATATTTTGATATTGCTTTGTCGAATCGCTTTGCTGTCGGAATTACAGACCAGTATGAAGAAATCGCCAACAATGTGCTTAAAACGGCGGCTTCAATAGCACCAGAAGATAAATGTTTCAAAGAGTTAAAAACTTCAAATGAGATCATTAATTTAATGAAAAAACGCCGGACAATGAATAATGCAGACAGTCCTTTTGGCAGGGTCGAGTACGTTGAGCTTTGCAAAACTATAAGAAAACGTATTCGAGAGGAAACTCGCCGATTCAACATGCAGCTTGTGCAAAAAACTCTGGAAGAAAGCAAGGGAATTAACAAAGCTAAGAAAGAAAAGGACACACATGTTTTCCTCAATGCGTGAGGATGGTACAATATGCCGAGAACGGACAGAAGTGTTAGAGGTTGTCCGAAGATTTTATTCAAAGTTATATGAGGACCAGAATCAAGCAAGAACAGCAATGCCCACTTAAGAACAGGTGCCGAATGTCATGGTGGAGGAAGTGACAATGGCTATAGACTCGATGGAAAATGGCAAGGCTCCAGAAAAGGATAGTATAACTTGTGGAAATGTTAAAAACTGGTGGTCGGACTTTACATAAAACACTAGCAAAAGTATACTCAAAATGTCTCAAACAACAAGAAGTACCCAGCTTATGGAAAAATGCAGAAGTGATTCTTTTATATAAGAAAGGAGCACGGGAAGATTTAAAGAACTACTGTCCAATAAGCCTGGTATCAATGGTGTACAAAGTTTTTACCAAGATAATATCCAAAATAATACTGAGAAAACTTAATGACGCACAACCAAGGAAGCAAGCAGGATTCAGAAGTGGGTTCAGTACAATGGATCACTTCCAGGTCCTGCAGTAGATCATAGACACAACGAATACACTATGCCACTGTGCTTGGCTTTTATCGAATATAAATTTGCTTCGGCATTTGATTCAATCTCAAAGCGGGCCATAATGGATGCATTGCTTAATCAAGGTGTAGAGAAAGACTATGTAAATCTACTAGGATCGATATATGATGAAGCTACAGCGACAGTCCACCTTGACGATTTTGAGGTTGGAATAAATGTAGAGCGGGGCGTATGGCAGAGTGATGCTATATCGTCTCTTCTTTTCTCAGCCTGCCTGGAAGAAGTGTTCCGTAATCTGGATTGGGAACAGGATGGAATAAGGATTAATGTTGCATACTTAAATCATCTTAGATTCGCAGATGATATCGTTCTTCTTTCATAAGACCCAGAGGAGCTGCCAATGCGGGGGAACCCTTTGACTTGAAAATAAACCAGAAGAACAGTCAGCTCATGTTCAATAAATTTGCTGGGGAAAAAAGGATTTCTATTTTAGGAACGGATTTGGAAGTTGTGGATCACTATGTGTATATATATATATATATATATATATATATATATATATATATATATATATATATATATATATATATATATATATATATATATCTTAGGCAGAGGGTTTCAACGGAAGGGGATACCGTCCAGGAGGTGGAATGACGCGTTAAATGTGGCTGGCAGGCATTTGGCAGCCTCAATATAGTATTTAAGGGCAAACCTCTTTGCCTGAAAAGAAAAGTCTTTGATCAGTGTGTTCTACCCATTATGACATACGGAAGTGAGACCTGACACTCACATCACAGTCAGTTCAAAAACTTCGAGTAGCACAGAGGGGAATGGAAAGATGTATGCTTGGCATCACTAGACGGGATAGAAAGACCTGCACATGGATCAGAGAACAAACGAAAATGAGGGACGTCATTAGAAGAATAAAGTAAGTGAAATGGAAGCGGGCAGGCCATGTAGCGAGGCGATGGAACGAAAGATGGACCAGGGCAGTCCTGGTCTGGATTCTGCTTGATCGCAAACGTCCACGGAGAAGACCGAAAACACGATGGACTGATGACATTATTAAGTATATTGGACCCGAATGGCAGAGGAGAGCTCAGGACCGCGAGAGTTGGAAGCATGCTGAAGAGGCCTTCATCCTGCAGTGGATTGATACGGGTTGATGATGTGATGATGATGACGATGATTTATATATATATATATATATATATATATATATATATATATATATATATATATATATATATATATATATATATATATATATATATATGTATATAAACAAATCAAAATTCATTAACAGTTGAAAAAATATTCTAGGTAAAAAATAAGTATAGTAAATCTGTATTTTTCAATTTGAATAAGTGCAAGCTTTCTAAAATTTAGTTAAATATAGTAACGAAATAATTTTCAGTTGAAAAATTGAATAATTATAATTTTATTATCAATTATAAACAATAAAAATCCGATCATTTAGAAAAATTTAAATTTCTATTTAAATAAATCACGATCCTTACGGAATTTCGAAAAATGTATTGATAAAAATTTATAGGAAATGGAATGATCTATAAAAAAGGTTGAATAACATTTTTCGATAAAATTGATAGTTTCATCGAAAAATTTAAAAAATATAAAAAATTATGATGCATTCAACTTTAGCCTTGAATAACTTTTGAAAAAGTAAACTTATCGAAAATGTATAAGAGACCTTTTTTGAAGAAAGTTCAATTTCCTACAAAGATATAGTTTTTCGACAGGAATATTCCGCTGAAGAAATATAAATATAAAAATCCAAAGTGCTCTAACTTTCACAGTATTTTTTTCGTCATTTCTAACAATATTTTCGATACTTTTAAGGAAAAAAAATAGTGGATTTTTTTGAAACAATCTAATATATATATATATATATATATATATATATATATATATATATATATATATATATATATATATATATATATATATATGTGTGTTTCGTAGTCGATAAAAGCCAAGCACAGTGTCATGGGGTATTCGTTGTGCCTTTCTATGGCCTGCTGTACAACCTGGATGTGATCCATTGTACTGAATCCACTTCTGAATCCTTCTTGTTCTCTTGGTTGTGGGTCATTCAGTTTTTTTGATATTCTTTTAGAAATTATCTTAGTGAAAATGTTGTACCTTACTGATAAGAGGCTTATTGGACGGTAGTTCTTTAAATCTTCCTGTGCTCCTTTTTTTTCTTAAAAGGATCACTTCTGCATTTTTCCTTAAGTCAGATACGTTTTGTCCTTTGAGGCATTTTGAGTATAGCTTTGCCAACGTTTTATGTAACATCCGACCACCAGCTTTTAGCATTTCGACGGTTACACTGTCCTTTGCTGGAGCATTGCCGTTTTTCATTGCTTCTATAGCATTTGTTACTTCCTCCACTAGGATACCTGGCATTTGTTCGTCCGTGGGTATTGTTGTCTTTGATTGGTTCTGATCTTCATATAATTGGGAATAAAATTTTCTAACAACCTCTGATATTTGCGTACGCGCCCAGCACACTGTGCCATCCTCACGCCTTAAGGCATATATTTGCGTTCTTTTGTTTCTCAGCTTCTGTTTAGCCTTGTCAATTCCTTTGTTTTCTTCCAGGGTTTTTTGCACTAGCTGCATGTTGAATCGGCGCGTGTCCTCTGTGATACGTTTTCTTATAGTTTTGCAGAGCTCAGTGTACTCGACCCTGCCAAAACGACTACCTGCATTTCTCATTACCTGCGGTTTCTTCATTACGAATAGCAATTCGCCTATTCTTTTCCCGGCCTGCCCTGAGGAAGTATTCCGTTATCTGGATTGGGAACAGGTTAGTGTAAAGATCAATGGTGCAAACTTAAACTTTCTTAGATTTGCATATGATATCGTCCTACTCCCACAAAACCCAGAGGAACTGCAAAGATGCATACAAGAGCTGCAAAGAGCTGGTGAACCATTTAGCTTACCTGAAGAATAGTCAGGTATATTTAATAAATTTGCTCAGGACAGAAGAATTTTAGTTTTAGGAAGGGATTTGGAGATTGTGGATCACATTATATATCTTGAGTAAAGGATTTCAATGGAGGGGATACCGCCCGGGAGATGGAACGGAGTGTTAAATATGCAGGCATTTGACAGGCTCAATATAGTGTTTAAGAACAAACTCCCAATATTTCTGAAAAGGAAAGTCTTCGATCAGTGCCTCCTTCCCGTTATGACATATGGAAGTGATACCTGGACACTCCCATCGCAATCAATTCAAAAACTTAGGCTGGCACAGAGGGGAATGGAAAGATGAATGCTTGGCATTACAAGATAAGACAGAAAGTCCCGCACATGGATCTGGGAACAAACGAAAGTGTGTGACATAATTGGAAGACTAAAGCCATTGAAATGGAGATGGGCAGGCCATATAGCGAAGAGATGGGACGACAGATAGATCAAGGCAATCCTGGAATGGACACAACTTAATCACAAACGTCCGCGAAAAAGACCGAAAGCACGATGGACTAATGACATCGTTAAGTATATTGGACCCGAGTGGTAGAGGAAAGCTCAGGACCGTGAAAATTGGAAGTATGCTGAAGAGGCCTTTATCCTGCAGTGGATCGACACGGATATATGTATATATATATATATATATATATATATATATATATATATATATATATATATATATATATATGTTACATCTAATATTTTCACGGATGGTAGATAATGTTTCTAAATCATTCCGTGGCGATCCGTTGATTCTGTGAAGAGTCACGACGTTTCGCCAAAATCGTATTTGGCATTTTCAAGTGTTGTCCGCTTCGCGATTTTGGCGAAACGTCGTGACTCTTCACAGAATCAACGGATCGACACGCGGAATGTTTTAGAAACATGCGAGGGCTTTTGGTAACGGTTCATATGATCTTAAGAGCAAATGAAGCCTACAGAGTCCACATTCTAATATATAGTGCCCAGACTAAAAACAACAGTTACGAGGTTGGAGATCATTAAAAGAGCTATGGATCAATTAATGATAGGCATTACAGGAAGAGATAAGAAAATAAACGAATGTATTCATCAGAAAACTAAATTACGGCTACTTTACTGTGAAAAGAGTGACACAATTGAAATGGGATTATACAAGCCATGTGGCAAGAACAATGGATAGTAGGTGGAGTGTTAAGATTTTTCATGAAGGGGAAAAAGGGATAGAGGTAGGCCATAGATGAGATGGTAGTTATACCATTGTTAGATCTAAAGAGAGGGGTAGGGTTACTATGGATAAAAATCGCACAAGATCGTAATAGCTGGAAACAAATGGATCGAAATAGCTGAGGGAGGTCTATGCTCAATATTGGACGACGTAAAGGCGATGAAAAGAAAAAATGTAAAAATATGCCAAAACGTGGAGTATCTTATATTTACTAATAAAACATATTTTTCATAGTGTTTTAATTAATCCACTTTTTTTTTCAAAATTTTTAAATTAATTTATAAAATGTGTTTAATTAAAAAACAAATCTTTACGTTGAAATAAAAATATTTAACGCAGTTCATATTGGTAATTTACTTATTACTATTCCTGTATTATTAAAATTCAATTAAGAACCGTTATAACCATGAAAAAAAAACAGAGACCTACTGCTTTCTCTGAAAACTTTAGATTTCGACGTTTCTTTCTTCCTATGTAGTAAATTTAATTTACTTTTTCAAACATTTATGTCACACTTAACTACAGCACGTGTAAAAAATAAATATGCGACACCCATTAATACCAACAAGAAAATTTCCATAAAAAGCAATAACAATCAGGAATTTATTATTAGAAAACTATTGGAAATAATTTATCTAAGAATATTATGCATCTCCTGTTAAGGTCAAAGTCTGATCAGTTTTTATTCAAAGTATTTCTGATTTAATATTTAATCTATTTGTTACAGATATGATTCATTTTAAATTATTCAAAAAAAGCCAGGAATTATGTTCTGTAAGTAACCGAAAAGTTTTGTTTCCCGTAAAAAAAAGAAATTAAACGTCAATGGAGAACAAAACATCGAATGATAAAAATTGAATTTGATTAAAAGGCAAGAAAATAATGATGTATATCTTCGAATACATTATTCGTTTTATTAATAACTGTATAAAATTTTGTGAAAAAAAACAGTTTTATTGGCATCAAGTAGACTTTTAGGTTCCGTAGTATGGACTCTAACGTATTGTCATATAAGGGTTCACCATCTTCCGATCTTAAATCGAAAATATAGAAAGTTCGTGAGGCAACACAGAAAAAAAGGGAACACATTGAGCAGAGGCATTGTATTTGAAACTAAAACACTGATTTGGAAATATACGACTAAGAGAACTTATACTGCAAATCTGGTACTCAGTCATTAATATTATTATAAGCTAATACATTTCATATTGAAATTGTAGCTGTTCCATATACAGTGCTAGCCAAAAGTCCCCTCCCCCTTTTTATCTTTTGAACGGTTATACTTAAACTAATGAAATTTGGAATGTGAAAATGACTGGACGTAAACTCCTTTTCTAGTGATAGCTGATAACGTAATCATCATAGCTGGCGCCACAGTGCCATTGTGATCAATAATTTTCAATGGGATTGTATGACAAGTGACATCTCATTTGAAAGGGATTTAAAAGACCTATTCAATCGTATTAATTTTGTTTGGGTTCAAGGTAGTTTCGACGCATAAAATAAATAAATACTAAAATTCCAGTTTAGCGTATAATTAATGCAGATTCGCAAGTCCGCCCTTACAGTAAATGTTCAAAATGTGCTCCATCTACTTCCAGGCAGTAAAACATCCTATTGGTAAACTCTTGTCGTACTCGTTCAAATGTTTAAGCTGAAATTGCTCTACACTCTTCAATCATTCGTTGTCTTCATCTATACTGTCAGGTGTTGTAGTATATACTTTAGATTTAAGGTACCTCCACAGAAAAAAATTCAAAGGTGTAAGCTCCGGTGACCGAACCGGCCATTCTATCGAATCTTGACGCCCAATTTATCTACCAGGATATCCCTGATCCAAATAATGTCTCACTTCAGCACAATAGCGTGGAGGAGCTCCGTTTCAAAGTTATCAAATTTATCTGGATTGTCTTTCAGAATTTCGAGAATTAGCTGCACAATCGCGGTCTCTAACATCTCCAGGTACGCTTTACTGATTAAGTTGCTATTCATAAATATAGGCCGAACTATGTGTTTTCCCAGAATACCTGCCAAGACATTTACTTTTTCTGGAAACTGTGTATGTTTCTCACTAAACACGCGAGGATTTGTATCACTCCAGTACCTTACATTTTGAATGTTCACATTTCAATTGAGATAGAAACTACTTCATATTTCATATTTTCACAGAATTGCAGTCGTCGGTCGATGCATATTTTTTTCAACACCCCATGCACCGTCCTTTGACTGACTTCACAGGTATATGCAACTTAGATTGTAGAACAAGTAGGGCTTACTACCATTTCTGAAATTATGTCAATTTCTTGGTCATTAGAAATCTGCCAGATCGTTTTACATCTTTAACACTGTTGTTTCAAATTTATGAAGAAGCTCCCTCACATAAGTCATCGATATAGGGCGATCGGGATACCTCTTATTAAAAAGACGCTCAGCAGCATGAAAATGCTTTCCGCATTCACCAAGCATTAAGATAGTTGCTACCTTGTCTTCTAAAGTACGTAACATTGTATTTATTTAGAAACTAGATATTAAAAAATTGAAACCATATAGAGGCAGAAAAAGTAAAAATAAGTTGGAGAATTACAAAAAGGTCAACTTTTTTAACAATTGTCCAGAGGCGAACTTGTAAATCTGTGTTAATTATACGCTAAACTGAAATTTTAGTACTTATTTATTTTATGCGTCAAAACTACCTTAAACCCAAATAAAATTAGTATGGTTGAATAGGTCGTTTAAATACCTTACAAACGAGGTGTTACTTGGATAGGATCCCATTGAAAATTATTGGTCACATATCACTGTGGCGCCATCTACGATGATTACATCATCAGCTATCACTAGAAAATGAGTTTACGTCTAGTTATTTTCACATTCCAAATTTCATTAGTTTAGGTATAACCGTTCAAAATATAAGCGTGGGGGGGGGGGGCTGTGGCTTTTGGCTAACACTGTATAAGGAACTGTTCAAATCCTTTTGGACAGGTGACTACTGAGTGGTGTGGTGGATCAGTCCACATTACACTCAGTCATTAATACATTTAAAAAGAATGCATTCAGCATATATTTAACGATAAGTACATTATATGAAGGTCGTCGACAAGTTTTCGGCAGAACACAGATAGCTATGGTATTTGTCAAGTATGATTCCTTATATAGCATGTTTGAACATTTAGGCGAGGGCGCTTAGCTGCTGGTTTGTGACGATCGAGTAACTAAACTTGAAGAGATTTACCACTAAACACCAAAACACTTTTTTGAACTGCTCGACGCACGTTTCGCTAACCATGTTAGCATCATCAGGAGATGATTTAATCTCAGATCTCAGATTAAATCAACTCCTGATGATGCTAACATGGTTAGCGAAACGTGCGTCGAGCAGTTCAAAAAAGTGTTTTGGTGTTTAGTGGTAAATCTCTTCATGTTTAGTGTTTCACACCAAAGGTTCCAATAGAAAAATTGATCAACGATCGAGTAAATCAAACAAGTTTTCGCCGTTACTGAAAAGTGGATAACGTTTCAGTATTCTATAAAATATTTTTTTAACCCTCCTTTAAAACGTAACGATATCAGAGACTGGTCAAAACGAATTTTACCGATAAATATCGAGTAGGTTAAATGCGTGCGCAATGTGTTTAAGAACCTTCCTGTGTCGAGTTTTCATACACGGTGTGTTAATAGCGTTCGTTAGTGAAGCACCCTTATTGAGTTATAAGTAGTACTGGTCCGTAAGACTGAGGTTAGTATCCATGCACCAAAAAATATAGTGCAGTAGTTTTTACAATTTTTTAATACATTTACAGAATTAGTAAAATGGTCAGTGGGTATTGAGAGTGGGTATATGAGAAAGGATATTGACGATGATGACGAAAGTTTAAAAGATGATCAGAAGGAAACTATCGACGAGAACACTGAATCTGAAGAAGATTTTTCTGACAATGAAACTATATCAACAGTTGGACATAGGCACAAAACTCCGTGTTTTATCGGAAAAGACAGAATTACTAGGTGGAGAAAGCATGCAACTTCTCAAAGAGCTATTTGCACTTGTGCTCAAAATATTATAACACAATGACCAGGAGTCAAAGGGATTGTTCTTCAGATAGAAGAACCATTAGGAATTTGAAATTTATTTTCTACTGACAGTGTATTGGAAAGGATAATACCTCATACAAATAAATATATAGAAACGAAGAATCATGACCCGATTTACAGAACTGCTAAGAAAAATGATGTAATTGAAATTAAAGTCTATGTCTATGGACTCTGTGTCTAAATGTCTATGGAGAGATATCACCTCACCATGTTATTGGAGAGATTTCGTTTGCTTCTGCGAAATATACGTTTCGATGATAAATCAACGCAGGAGGATCTAGTACAGTTGATAAAATGGCTGCTATCCGAGATTATTTTGAGAGCTTTTTGCAACAGTGGATGAAATGGTTCAAGGTTTCCGTGGTAAATGTAGTTTTAGGACTTATATGCCAAATAAGCCTCGTAGATATGGTATTAAAGTGTTTGCCTTAATTGATGCCAAAATGTTTTTGATGTCACATCTATGGAAGTTAGGGAAACAGCTCGATGGTCCTTACAAGTTGGATACATCAAATATGACATTAGTTCCACGATTATGTCAACCAATATGCGGAACAAAGAGAAATGTGAGAATGGATAATTTTTTTTACCAGCATAGAATTGGCAAGTAAACTTCTGAATGATCACGGTCTGACCATAGTAGGAACACTTAGGAAAAATAAGAAAGAAATTCCACCATATTTAGTAAATATGGAACACGTCCAGAAAACACGAGTATGTTTGCATTTGAAGATCAAGGAACTCTGGTTTCATATGGTCCCCAAAATAATAAAATTGTGTTGCTTCTGCATTACTTATTTGCATTACTCAGATAGCATCGATAAAGTAAGTGGCAAACCGGAAATTATTATTAATTGTAATAAAACCAAAGGTGGCGTTGACGTGGTTGATAAACTTAGTGAAACTTATAACTGCGCCATAGCTACGTGTCGTTGGCCGATGGTTTTGTTTTATTGCGCAATGAATGTAGCAGGCATAAATTCATATATTATTTACAAAGGCAATAAAAAAATGAATCATTCCCAGACAAGTTTTTTTAGAAAAGCTTGGATTTGACCTAGTGAAGGAACACATAATGAGACGAAGCATCCCAGAAAATATCCCGAAAAATCAATTCGTCTTAGAACAGTAGAAATATGTGTGGTTAAAAATGAAAATAAATTGCCCAGTAAAATACTTATGGTAGATGCAGTTACTGTGACAGTAGAAAAAATAGAAAACTAGAGACAGTTGTTCCAAATGTATGTGTTTAGAACATTTGATATCTACATGTAAAGAATGCAGTAGTGTAGGTGAGGACTAAACATTATATAAAATTCACTACTTAATATACCGTTGTGGGCAGTAAATTCTTGTTTGAATATAATTGTTTTTTGCAGTCTATACTTTGTTCAGTTGGTATTTGCGGGATTATATGAAAAAGAGAGATAATGTATTTTATTAAAAACTGTAAAAAACTGTACAGCTTACATTTTAAAACCTATTCCGCTCCTCTTAAATTATTGGTCTCAGAGTAGTAACGATATTAGTAAAAATGGCCTATAAACATATGTTAGTAACGGAGGGTTAAGAGTTCATGTGGCAGACGTAATGAAACGGTCGAAAGAACGGATGTAAGAGATGTCAACTTAAAAAAAGATGGACAACCGACAGTGAGCTTATTGCGGTGGAGAATGGACGATCTTGACATAGCATTCTTAATATATTTAGACGATAATGAGTCTGGAAGATGAAAACTATCGTTTGGAGGAGAGTGAGATATTTAGAAATCGTTCTACAGGGGATGCATTTCAAATTTTAGTGCGTCGCCATCTGCACTGCAACAATGAAAAATGCAATGCAATATTGTTTGATTGTGTACTGAATCGCATAACAGATGCCCCAACTTCAAAACCATATAATAGACACAAAAAGCCAATGTGCCCAGATTATTCCACAGATTTTGTTTAAGTGGACTATTTTTAGTCTTTGCTCTTCATATTATATAAAGTTTCTTAATTTCTTCCAAAATCAATCAATATTTCTTCATCTTCGCTGGTCCAAATTACGTTTGCACTCATTTTTTATTTTAAAACGATCCACGACTATTTGGAACCGCTATTTGACATTACGCTCACCACCAACGCCATCTGGTTTTGCACGACCAGACAACGTTTTAGTGACGTCATCTATTGCTTTATTACATGAACACTTCCTAATAGTGTTTAGGGTTATTTAAATGTGATTCAACTCAGTTTCTTCAATGTTTCATAATAATAGTTGAGACATGGACTCACTTTTATACCCAAAAGACAAAGTAAAAGTCCAAGCAGTAGTTGAGTGAATAGTCCAAGATGAAAGTTACACAAAGTGAAAACGGTTTCATATCCAGGATGAGATACGGATACGGCTTTTTGGGATTTTCGGCCATAGATTATCTGACCAAAACAACAGGACCATCACCGAAGAATATCACAGTTCAGGCTAACCGTCCACATTTGATAGAAATAAAAGTGCTCTTTCATCATGACAATTCACCTGCATGCACATATCGGGCGTTTGCAGCACAACTTCATGACTTTACACTGTGTTCGTCAGATTTAATTTCCAGCGATTACATCCTCTTCTTAAATCTGAAGAAATAACTCGTTGGACGAAGATTCACTTCAAATAATGAGGTCAAAGCTAGGGCGATCGCTTATTTTGAAAAATTTGGCCAAATCGCATTATACTGAGCACGTTAAAAAGTTGTAAAATCGTTGATTTAGATGTATTGAATTCCAAGAGCACTACTTTAAAAAATTAAAAAAAAAACTCAAGCATCTATTGTTTAAACGACCCTTATACTATTTCTGAATTTGATAAATTGGTCATAAAGTTGCAAACAGACCAAATATTGTTATTTATCTTCTCCTTTAAATATTACCATAAGATTTATTTTGTATGGCACAAATAAGTTCATTTACGCAAACTTTTAACACAAATAAGTTAACTCGAATAAAAATATTTTATACTTTGTTATCTATCACTTTTATTAATAAATAAAAGTGATATTTCTTTATCTTATGTAATTAAAAGCTTAAACGTTATCAATTTCAGAGCACACTTGAACCCTGGCATCTACAAATGCATTTGACTGCAACTGACCAGTAATTATTTCTCAGCAATTTAAAAGTTCATTTAGTGAGTTTCCAGTACAGAAAACTAAATACCAAAATTAATTGACTTCATCGAAAGTATTTACAAAAACAATGATTACAAACATTTTTTTTATTGCATGATACGAATAAGTGGTGTTTTTTTAAATCGAGTTCTTGTTAACAGAAATGTAAACAGAATTACTGCGGTGTAAATAAATAAATGTAAGACCGAAATTTATCAGAAATCAAACTCATTTCCATGTGGCGTTAGAATTATTGAATACTGTCGAGGTAAACAAATATGTTCAGTTTAATGTCACGTAATTAAATGATAAACAACAAACAGTCTAATAATTACGAAAGAAAATACCACACCATCATTAACATTTTTATTTGTTTGTGGCCACTAAAGAATGATTCTTGAATTAAGTCATTAATGATTTGTTTATTTACGTTTATTGTGGTAAAATATCAAATTATTTTAAAATTATTTTATGCTCTGTTAACAAATAATTTTTTGTACAGCAAACAGATAGTGTTTTGTTTTAATAATTCATTACAATATATCCCAAAGTTTACATAAGATTTAGGACATTATACACATAATTAAAATTTTAATAAGACCAATTTTAAAAATTAGTAGGTACAGTGTATCAAATTGAAGCTGGTACACTTGAAAATTTTGAAGTGATTTTTTTCTTAAATAGCAACTTTTTTAAATTTTCCTGTACATTTAAGGAAACATGGCTATAGATGAAAGTTTTTTATCAGAAAGCAAATTATTGGAATTATTATCAGAAAGCAAAAATATTGGAAAATCTTACCGGGAAATCGCAAAAATTATTAATAGGCCCTACATCACATTAACCAATTAATTATAAACCATTATAACACGTTATAAGAATGACCATCGGATAAAAAATAAAGTGAGGAGTTTCTCAAGAAACATTTTTAATATGTATGATAAGCGTTGGATTCTACACAAAGTTGCTAATAATGCCAAATTGTCAGCTCCTAAATTAGCAAAAGAGGTAGAAATACTTTTGCTGAAAAGCACAGAGATAAGGATTTTTCATTTTGGAAAAACATGATATTCGCGGACGAGAGTAAATTCAATATTTTTGGTTTTGGTGGAGTACATATGGTGTGGAGAAAACCTAATAATATTACTGAAGTCTACTGAAGTGACTATAAAACATTGTGGCGGCTGCGTAATGGTATGTCCGCCAAAGGCCATGGTAATTTACATTTTATTGAAGGTGTTATGAGCCAAAATGTTTATCTTGGCATCTTAAGATAAAACCCGAAACAAAGTGGTCAAAAATTGGTAATAGAACGATTGATATTTTACGAAGACAACGATTCCAAGCACAAAGCAGTGAAAATTAAGACCTGATTGTTACATAAATGCCACAAAGTTATGGAAACTCCTCCACGAGTTCCCGACCTCTATGTGATTGAACATGTATGGTACCATTTAAAGGTTGCAATTAGAAGTCATCAAATTTCTAATATTGAGCAATTAAAACTGGCTCTTCATGAAGAGGGAACAAAACTAGCACCTGAATATTGTCAAAAGTTAGTTGATTCTATGTCTCGTCCTTTTAAAAGATGTAATTAATAATAAAATATTGCCAACCCAATATTAATTTTTATTTTTTGAATAGATTTTAGATGAATGTGTCACATATATGGTCACATATATATATATATATATATATATATATATATATATATATATATATATATATATATATATATATATATAACCCGTATACGAGTTTCATTTTGACTATCAAAAAATAAAAACGTTAATTTATTCTCTACAAATATCTTTTCACTTATTTTTCCTTTTAATAACACTTTATCTATGACCGTACTTCCTGAAATATATAAATTTTATTTTTTTTTAAATTTTTAAAAAATTTTAAAAAATAGTTATTTAAAAAAAAATCATTTATGAAAAAGTTTCAAGTGTACGAGTTTCAATTTGATATACTGTAAATCTTGAGGTTTATATAGTTTAAGTCTATGTCTACCAGGATTTCTTCGAGAACGTAAAGTCAGTAACAGCGCCGGCTCGTCAGGGAGAGTGTTGGGGCGCCGCCCCTCCAGCATTTATCACAGTAAACAATTTTTCAGAGCAAAACACAATATTTTATTTCCGTTCAGTTTCTGTCCTTTAACTCATTTTCCTGGTTCACCTCCTGTATAGGGTTTCAATAGCACGAAACATAAAAAGGAGGAAGGGGAAAGCAAAAAAAAAAATTCAGTAGCACTATTTTCTTCTACGCCCTCCCACTTTAAAAACCCACGAGCCGTCACTGGTCACTAAGCATGGCTTCGTAGATCAGCAGTTTGTTTCTTAGAGATAATTGAGATTTTCTTCCAATTATACAATAAAGCTCTCAAAGTTTTAACCCTAACTGTTTTCTCTTCATAAATGTGTGTGTGTGCGTGAGCGCGTGCGCGTGTGCGGGTTGCGCTTGTGCGCGTGTGTGGGTGTGCGTGTGTGTGTGTGTGTGTGTGTGTGTATATGCGTGTGCGTGTGTGTGTGTGTGTGTGTGGGTGCGTGCGTGTGTGTGTGCGTATGTGTGTGTATGCCAGGTTAGGCCTCGAACACACGATATGATTTCGGTTTTGTCGTTTCGTTTTCAGTAAACTATGTTGCAACGAAAAACAAGTTGCGGCGAAAACCGAATTTGTTGTGTGTACGAGGCCTTAGTCCATCGATCTAAGTATACGAGGTGTATAAACAATTTAATGAAACTGCTGGAATAACATTTGAGCTGGCAACAGTGTTGGTTTTGCTTTTGGAAGGGAGACAGATGTTTCGAGGGAATTCGTGGTCCGTAGAAATTATTTTTGTGAACTGGATTTTTTAAGTTTATCCTGAAAATGGGAAATAAGTGACTACAATTTCGAGCAACGGTGCGCTATCAACTTTTGACTTATGAAAACAGTGTTTTTTTTCAAGTACCCAGATTTTTAGGTGGTTTAAGGCATCCTCAGAAGGCCGAGACTCGATTAGAGGCCAGCGGAATGCCTTCAACTGCAAGAAGTGATGAAAATGATTGTTGGTTGATAGTCAGAATGTTAGGGGAAGAGTTTAATTTGACCCATACAACCATTCATCAGATTTTAACCAATGAATTGGTTAAAAGGACGACAAGGGGAAACATATTACGATCGTATTACAACGTTATTATAATTTTGTCCGAAAATCTATTTGTGGCGACGACTCTACGTCCCGGATATTTTAATAGTCGTTTCGGCGATTTCTAGCTGTCTCCACCTCTCGAAGAGGTAATAGGTCTTTCGGTTAATAATGTCTATTTTGCTAAGAAATTGCGTTACTAATATATTTCTTGATACAGACTAATGACGTCTATGACATTTTGGAGGGTAAACATACGCCATTAAAAGCCAGTTCATTATTGTCACTGTGCCAAAAATATAGTTTTTCATAGGTTTGAATATGTCGAATTATGTACCAGAAAAAGACATTTTGCGGGGAAATTTAATAATCATCTTTCATATGAAGAAAACAGCTACTGAAAGTTATCGATTGTTGATTGAAGCTTATGGTGAACATGCTCTAACTCAAAAAACTTGTGAATGATGGTTTAAACGCTTTAAAAGTGATTTTGATATAAGAGACAATAAGCGTCCAGGACTGCCGAAAAAGTTTAAAGATTCAAATTTGCAAGCATTCTTGGATGAAGATTCAGCTTCAGCTTCTTAGTCAGCCCCACTGGTTACTAGATACCTCCTCACCGCCCGGAATTTTGTGCAGTATAGTTCATTAAAGTATCTATTAAATTTATAATATTATATCATCATTGGTAGTGATCATTTTCTTATTATAAAAAACATATCTTGGCGTTTTGGGGTGGACTGAAGATTACCATCATTTTCTGAAATATTCTATGAAAAGTGGATAAACCATCTCCAGACAATGTAGGATTGTAATTTCAATTGAATCTATTTTTTTAAGTTATTCTAATTACTTTATTTACACATTTCGTATAATTTTACTACGATTATGTTCAATATCATTATAGTCAATCAAACATTTTTATCCACGGAATGTAATCGGCATTTTAATTAGCGTTATTTTCTAACGAGTAATTGTAGTTAATATCTAAATTCTCTTGTTAGTTATTCTGTTACCGGAACAAGTTTCAATGTTTCCGCCATATTTGCTGCATACATCACCATATACTACTGCACTCTAGGCAATATCAGGATTAGTTTGTACATATAGACCGCTATAATTATGTACAAAAAGATTTTTTATATCTTTTTATAGATAAATAGGTCACTGAAAAAGTTTTTGTAATAAAATAATGATGATGGCTCAGTCGTTTCTTCAATGTCACCATCGTAAAATTTGATATGTTTTATGGTAAATAGCATTAACAGATCAAAAGGACGCAAACTAAGTTTGTTTTCATAGCGCTTTAAAAAAAATGTTTTGCCAAAAAAAAAGAAATTGATTTTTTATGAGTTTAAATGTGCCCTAACAATGCACTAAACAACTTTATTGGGTTTTTGATGATGAAGCACCATCCAATAGAACAGTGTATTGCTGGTTTGTAGAATTTCAGTTTGACGATTTAATAAATTTGGTGTCTAACATAGTAATAAATGACAACACTTTGTTGCATTCATATGAAGGTCATTCGAAAAGTTCTCAATCTGACAAAGAAAATTCAGATTTTACCCAGTTGTAACTCAATATATTTAGACTAACGACGTTCCAACTTTTTAGTACCCTCAATACAAGGCGAGTACTCCTACTTTGCAAAATAAGCGGTTGTCTCAGCTTTGAAATCATCATTTAAAGTGCAAGTCTAAAAAGTGCACGTCTTAAAGTGCACCTTCGTCCAGCAAGTCAAGTTTGAGATGAGGAAGTAGTCACGAGGAGCCAAATACGGCAAATGCGGTGCTTGCGGAAGCACTTCGGAAAACTGAAATTTTGCAGCAACAATATGGGACGTGAGTGCATGCGCATTGTGAAAAACTTTTTTTTTGGCTAGATTTGGCTTGAATAGTACCTTTCAATTGGTTCAGTAGTGAATCTTAATACTTCTCGGTGAGAGTCATGCCTTTTGTAAAGTAGTCTTTTAGCCCCAGACTAGGAGGATTCAAGAAAACCGTAGCCATAACTTGGGAAAAATACCTAAATCAGTTTTTGTGTCTCTGAAAACTTTAATATTAGGGGCATATGAAGCCATAGGAACTTTTAATGAAGGGGCTATATTTCATCGTCAAGTGTTTGAGGAATTGAACTTAGATCCAGGAAAACATTTCCTAGAAAAACTGTACTCATTGGATAAGAATGGGCTAAGATATATTGAAAGGGCACTGACTGCCCCAGCACAAAAAGCCAGGGCCAAGACGACAAAAGCAAGGCGAACATTGTACCGGCAATTTGAAGAAGCTGAAGCAGGTCCATCCTATTCAAGAGGCAATTTTTAATTTGTAAATACATTCATATTTATAGTAATTATATTTTATATTAATTATATTACTCAGTTTTTTAATTTTTTTTAATAAAACTAATACATATTCCTTACTAGATATTCAATTAAATAGTTGTATTTTAGTCATCCTATATGAAACTGCAATACTGAAATAATATATCGTGAAATATACATAAATACATGTACAAATATACGGCAAATAAACAACAAACGAAACCAACTTTTTATAAAAAAAATGCATTTTGCAGTTTTCAAATCCTAATTATATCTACATACATATATAGAAATGACCAGAATTGAATGTAGAAATTTTTACAATAAAAAAAAAATATTTTCCGACCATCGGTTTCCCTAATAGAGTATAAATACTAATTATATTAATTAATATAGTTTAATAGTTAATTTAACATTAATTTTAATTATTATCAAAAAATTTCTGAATGTCCTAAAATTTTAATGGAACTTCATATAATATTTTTCAAATTGAATCGAATTGAGTAACTTTCGGTGCTCATTTTATTTTGTTTCCATTGTGTTTTTTAGAAGGTAAACATAAAACAACCGTTACATTTCACACATATACATGCTTGATAAAAATCTTCTTTCTTAAAATACCGAATTGAAATAATTTACCCAAACTAATTCAAATATTTCAATACAAAAGAATTGATTGACCGATCCAGATCTCCGGATGCTGTATTTAAAAAGTATTAAAATTAAAAAAATTTCTTTAACACACAGAAATTTATTGGAAAGCATTTTAAAAGGGTTTCGAATCCTAAAAGAAGATGTGTAGAATAATGATGAGCAATCAATCAAGATTATTAATATGATTGAAACAGAAAAATATACTGCTCTGGCTAAGGAACTGATTCAGGTGATTTTACAAGTCTTCCAAGGTATATATATATATATATATATATATATATATATATATATATATATATATATATATATATATATATATATATATATATATATATATATATATATATATATTAGTATATACTATCACTAGTCACTATGTGTATCTATTTTTAGCTTTCCTTCCCTTTTTTTTAGCATCTTAGCTGTTTGGAAGCGAGCGTACAAGGTCGGGAGAGTATGGGGGATGGACCAAAATATTCCTGTCAAATTGTAAAAGTTTATGTCAGGTGGCCAAAGACACGTGTGGGCTAGCTATACAGGGTCGCTATTATGTATAGAAACGCTCAAATATCTTGAGAACGCTTAGAGATTTGTTAATGAAATTTTGTACGAAAACATTAGGAAATGTTTGTCACTTTTTGGGTATATTTAACTGCATTAAATACTCAACAAACATCAGCATAAGCGCGTTTCTGTTACTGTATCCAACAATTGTTAGTATTTCAATTATTTCTCTTTCAGTTAAATACAAATTCATTCCATGTAAAAATTGAAAGAAATTTGAAATTCACAAATTGAGGTTAACAGTTGTCAAGTGTAATCAATCTATCATCCATTGTTTCATAGTCTACTAAATGAAAATATATTTATCCTAAAACAGACCGAAATACTGTTTAACCATTTTTTAAAATCTATTTTGAAAAAAACCTTACAATATTTAGCTCGTCGAATTCAGAAATAAATGCTCTTTTCAACAACGCCTAATTCTAGTTCTGTTGTCACTTAAAAAATATCAAGTTAGCCTTGAATTTCAAATATTCGACAAGAACATGAAAATTGACCCAAAAAGTGGCAGACATTTCCTGATATTTTTGGTACAAATTTTCATTAAGGAATCTCAAAGCGTTCTCGAGACATTAGGCAGTTTCCATACATAATAGCGACTCTGTATAACGATAACATCCAGTTAGTTGAAAACAGTTTTTTTCATACACAGCTTATAATAAACGATTCCCTTTCAGTTCAACCAAATACATACCATAAACTTATTACAATGTAAACTGGCATTTGCACTGAATGAAGAGGCATCTCCGTTTTTATACCATCATCTTTTACTCTTTATTACAAGATTTCCCAAAAGAAAGTTTCTTTTTGATATAGCGATATAAATAAAAGAGAGACGTCCATCCAAAAAATCTTTATTAATTATTCATTCACAACACATCAACTTAATATATAACTCAAGACGAAAATGAGTTTTAATCTTAGTTGAAAATAGAATAGTTGATCTTAGAATAAAAATTAAAATGTTAAGATTTTATTAACGATTCTATTTTCAGTGCTGTCTTTTTTTAATGTGTACTTTATAATTCTATAGACTAGATGAGGATTCAGCGACTTATATGGGGACACGTAGCGAGAATATCAGAAGGCCAGAACACCAAGGAAAATCACGGAATGATGAATAGGGGGTCAGAAATTTTTAATTTTTCGACATAAACTCAAAAATATGCTACTTACGGGACGGTGGAATCAAACCCACTGAGGACATAGTCTTACTGTGTATGCATGTTTTTTAATAAAACTTTCATATATTACAACATATTCTTCATTTATTAACTATGATTTTCTTACAATAAAATCTTAATTAGATAAATATAACATCACAATAATATCACTTAATTTCTAAAATAATATGGCATGTACTGGCACATGTTCAATATGAACGATAAAGTGCCTACTGCACTGTACATAGTTACATGAAGTAACAAAAGTATAACAAGAAATAGGAATCTCTCAACAACAAATGTTTTATCACATAATATGTTCACATTTACAAAAAAAGCACTCAATCACTTTTCCGCGAACCAAATTTGATCGTGGACGATATCTCCAAAATACTGATGCTTTGCAGGAACCAAAAAATACCAGATAATAAGAAGAACACTTCAGATACCAGTAACGTAGGCGGACTGATATCGGGGAAGCTCAACCTTTGAATCACAGTGACCAGGATCATACACCTAAGGACCTCATAAACAGGAGCGTATTTATGTTTGTCAAACAGCATGCCAATGTTGGTTAAGGAAGCGATTATGTAAATAACAAAAGCCAGGACAGTGATGGGGCTTAGAGTCTGAAACAAAAATAAAAACGATGTAGAAATTCGTCAAAAAATAGTCTATCATAAAATATAGTTTTAAGCGTTTATCATATTCTTCCTTATCACATAACATTAAATAACTTCTTTGACATCTTTTATTATCAAGTTCTAACATATTTTGTTTTTAGGTTATTCTCGCTTTTCTCCACATTTGCTCTTCCAGAAACAAAAATATACTTCAAATATATATCAGACTAATCTATATCAAAAAACTTCGATGTTTCCAAAAATCATGTTAATATATCACTTATCTTGTGTGCTGTTCCGAGGGTATTGTCCACAAACTGTACCTTCGAAATTTGCTAAAACATTAGCAGAGAATATTTTAACAACTTGAAGTATCTTTGAAGCCGAATGTTATGCGTACAGAAGATTTTTTTTTTATTAATCTTTGACACGGAAAGTTATAATAACATTTTACCTTCCACATCATTCACCCGATCTGGCTGGCCCAATTTAACATAAACCATGACCATAGTATTGAATAAATAACTCTCAATATATAAACTGACGACCAAAACATATTAATTCTATTTCTAATTATATTATTATATATAAAATTATTCCATTATAAGAATTACTTTATTATATGTATAATTACTATATACAGTGGCGGCTGGTATATAAGAGCTGCAGAGGTACAGACCCTTCAAAAAACTAGAAAATAAACCTTAAACCTAAAATGTTGTGATTTGAGATTTTTTACGTGTTTACTAAATCTGGTAAGTTTGTACCTATCTCTTATTTTCAATTTTGGTTTATTAAATCTATTTTATAAATCGTCTGCTGTTCTGCAGAACATCCATATTTCAAACTTACGAACCGCCACTGATATTACACAAATTCGTTCACTTTTATTACTTTTACCACTGAAGTGGGAACCATTTGGAGGAAATAAATTCTTTAAGATAAGTTGCAATAAAATACGCTGATTATATTATAAACAAAATGTATAAAGGTCAATTAATATACTTTTTTGTTAGCTCTGCAGGCCGGGTTGGCCCTTGCTTGGTTTGATCTGGTCACCCAATCAGATAAACTGCGATCGACGACGCTTAACTTTAGTTATCGATAACTGATGTTCTACGCGATGCAGCTAGCCCTTTAGCTCAGTTAAAATTAGAAAAGGAAACTTGGGTTTTAAAAGTTTTTTTCTGCGACTATTACTTCAAACCTACCAAATGTTTCAATTTCCAGAAAGATGGAAGGTCATAAATTAAAGTGGATACATACATGTACATCTCAATTTACAAAAAAAAAGGAAAACGGAACCAAATGTATTTTACAACCTAATACTCTTGAAAATAGTTCCATGGTTTAATTAAAACTATTGTGAAGTGGTGGTTAAATCAAGTGATTAGTCATGTTAAATCAAAAATCAGACACCAAAAGCAAATAATTATAGAAGATTGTAAAGTTTTTTACTTGATCTGTATATGATGCTTAGGATTTGAAAATATTTGTAGTAAAAAATGTGATTTTCTATAAAAAATAATATTGTACATACCATATATCTAAGAGCTAGTTGATGGAAACCATAAACCATCACTGAGAAATGAAGAAGCAGATATATGTTACACCACAAAGATATGTCAACGTTGTACTTCTTCCTTTTGGTCACCTGTAAACCAAAATATTTAAAATAAAAAAAAAATATATTTAAACTTAAAATATTTATAAAAATATTAAAAGTTTTTAATTGTTGACTTACAGTAATTGCCTTAAGAATAGATAATTATTTTATATAAACCACAAACATACCTTAACTTTATCTTCTTCAGTTCCTAATCTTGGTTTACCAGGCTGCCAACTAGGACCATAAAATATAGCTGCTAATTTATATTTCCAAGAATTCATAGATCTGAATCTCTGAATTACATATCGTGTGTAAAAAGTCTAGAAAAATTACAATCACCACATGAATATCATTACTTTGATAAAAGTTTTATCACTTAATCATTACCTGTAAATGAAGAAGGTTAAATGAGGGTTGGTTATAAACTAATCCATAAATGATTTCTTCATCTTCGCGTTCGCTTGCAAATGTCCCAAATAATCTATCCCAGATAATTAATACACCGCCATAGTTTTTATCCAAACAGTAAATGTTGCTTCCTAAATGTAAAAATGACTGTAAGCTTTTAGATGTTAATATGGAAAAACTCATCTTACCATGATGAACTCTGTGATGATTGGGAGTGTTGAAAATCCATTCTAAAGGGCCCAGAGTACGAACAGTTTCGGTGTGAATCCAGAATTGGAAAAGCAGGTTGAAATGTTGATGAGTTATGAAGTGTGATGGTGGAATGATCAGAGCAAGAGGTAAATAGAAAGCCTAAAAATTACAAGTATTATATTTTATTATATTTCTAACAACAACAAAATTACTTACAAATCCACACCATCCTTGAAGCATTGATTGTCTCAAACCAACAGCTAAATTATAATCTTCTGAACTGTGATGAACTTGATGTTGAGCCCACAAAATATGCACCTCTGAAAATTAATAATTACATTGCATAAAACATGTTATAGTATATAAAAAAAAATGTCTTACCATGTCCTGCTCTATGTACCCAATAGTAACAGAAATCGACACCAATAGCAGCTAAGTACCAAGTAATAGGCAAATCCCAAGGCAAATCACAGATTCGAAAATGCTCGTATATAAAAAAATAGAGGTAGCTTTCAGAACTTCGAAACAAAAGTCTGAAAGAAAACGAAAAAAAGTATAATACCGATTACAAAAAAAAATAAAAAATGCCAAATTATTTCAACTCATTCTGCAATATTTCAAATTATTTCATGATACCACACCCATACCAGTTATTCTCCCTACCCACAAAAAAACTGTTTTTTGACATTCAAATTTTGAAGCGAAAATTAAGCATTCAAAACAAGTTATACTCTGATGCTATCAAATTGGGTTAAATGGTGAATTCTATCTAAGTTGCTACAACCAGAAATTTTATCAGAGTTATTAGTCAATGCGTTATGCCCTTAATAATTCTAACTTCTTCTCTTGGAAGGAATCCAATTAATAGGCCCCAACAAACATACTTAATACAGAGATTTTAATGTATATCAACTTCAAATATTTTTGATCTAGTTTGAGAAATGCATCTTTCTAATGTTTTAGGAAGAATGTTTAATATTATTTTATTAATAAAATCTATGGCCCAAAGGCGATCCACGTCGCGTCGAACTTCAGTTCTAGATAATTGAAGTTAAGCGACGTTGATCGTGGTCAATATTTGAATAGCCCTTAATATAGGTAATCCAAAAAAAATGATCACGACAGTGGTAAAAGGGATATTGGATTAAATAAACAAATAAATAATATTTTAATAAATTATATCTGACACTAATAACTATTGGTAAACATCGAAAGAGGTAATTAATTATTAAAGTTTTCCTAATACCTTTTTGTTATCATTAAATATAAATGTTTAGCACCAAATATCAATTTAAAATTATACTTAAAAGTTCATTTATCAAGCGTAGCAAGAATAATGAAACTATTCGATGTTATTATTGGCACTATCAATAAATTCATATAATTTAAATTATTTAAATAGGCTGAAAGATGAAGAAGTTATCATATTGCATAAGTGATAAAATATTTTTGTAATTTGTTATCGTCTGTTATTATATTGATATTAAAACAACAATGTTTTCCATAGATTATAATTAATTTACATTTTGATTTCGATAGCCTTTTTGCCAATAATGCACCATTATTAGATAATCATATTAGATAATCTTGGACTAAGTGATGAGAATTTTTAAATTGGGAGACATGTCAGTTAGAATGGTGATTTGTAAATGACAGTTAAAAGCAAAAAAATATATATTTGTATTAAAAAATAGTAAATGCTTACCTTCCACATTCTTGAATGAGGCCATGCGATAAGCTGGTAATACTGTCATTCAATCTTACCAATGGTTTCTTCTCAATCCATAATATAACGTTTTCCACAATCATAAATAGTAGAAAATAGGGCCATGCCTGTTAATATAAATATTTTACAACTAAAAATACTATATTTACTTGAAAAAAGTATTATTTGATAGAGGGAATGCATTATATGTAAGTGATAGTGATAATATTTAACTTAAGATAATAAAAAAAGACAAATAATGGTTACGCAAAACTTACATTCCGAAAAAAATTCGGTACGTCTTTTGCGTTTTCGAAAGCCGTCTCTGATGGACTAACTATATAAAACATGCGCCCCACGCCTTTGGCAAACTCTATCAAAGTGTCCGTTTCCCAAAAGCCCTCTATAGTTTTTCCTTCAACTAATTGTAAGAAAACCGATGTTACAGTTTCGCACTCACTAGAGTTTTTACACTCTGAGACAACCGACATTTTTTTTTATTTAAAAAACTATTTGGTAAAGAATAATATAACTTCTACATTAATTTCGGCAAAGGGCCAGCAAAAAAACCACACTACTCTAAGTTTGAAATAGTCTCGTCTACTACGTCTAGGCGATGCACTCGACTTATCAGTTATATTGTCAAGAGATTATTTATATACCGGGAGCTTTACACGCTGATGCCGGTGTAAACAAATTGAAAATTTTTTGGTGGGGATTTGGTTTAATTTAGAAAACAGATTCGTTTTCACGGGGATTATTAGTAGTCATTTGTTTATTATCAGGCACATGTATTATTTTGGTTTTTGGGTTATTCTTACTGGAATTATTTCTACATTGAGATTATAAGCCCTTCAATCTGGGAGTTCTTTTTTTCATTTTGAATCAGGCAATATGTTTGTTTCATTTTTTTTTTATTTAATTTGAAAGCAATTGCCATTATTTTCTATTGTTTTACATATGGAGAATTTTTGTTAAAATTATTAATTATATAAGTGTGGCTCTATCTCATTGGTAATTTTATGACCTCTCACCTTTTCTTTAACACTGTCCCAATGAAAACAAAGCAATGTTCAAATTACACGATTTTGATGATCAATCATCTTCATCACTATTTAAGTGATGAATTTAAAGTGATTAATTTAATCTTCACACACCTACATATTTCTAGTTCCGGTCATATCATCAAATAAATACGAACCAATAACTCTTCTGAACCATAAACCCCGGAAATTAACTTTTTCATGCAATGGTATTTCAGTAATCTTTCCTGGATTGTTATCACTCCATATACAACAATTTTGTATATGTACGCATTCGTTAATATGAAATGCGCCTTATCACTAAAGACAAAAACATTTTTCATAGAATGACCATTTTCCTAATAAAGTTGAATCAATAACTATTTATAGATTTGTACATGTTGTTCTATAGTTGTACACAGTACGATATGAGTACAACTGTCTAAAATATGTTTCACAGAATGACCTAACAAAGTTTAATAAACTGTACACGTTTTTTATGCAGTATTATTGCAATTTTTATAAATGGCTAGTTAAAAAAAACATCTGTCAAATATGTACTAATTAACTAAAATTAATTCTTATATTCATCTCCAAGAGATTTACCACTAAACACCAAGTCACTTTTTTAATATTTTTTAAACTTTTTTAAAACTTCTTAACGTACGTTTCATTAACCATGCTTGCACCAATAGGAGATATGATTATGAGATTTAATAAGAAATTTTACTAAGATTATGATTATGAAATTTGATGATTTAACCCAAGATTAAATTATCTCCTGATGATGTTAACATTGTTAGCGAAACGCGCGTTGAGAAGTTTAAAGACATGGTTTGATCAATTCTTCTATTGGAACCTTTGGTGTGAAACACTAAACTTGAAGAGATTTAGCACTAAATTCTAGATTTAATCTTAGATTAAATCATCTCCTGATGATGTTAACATGGTTAGCGAAACATGCGTCAAGCAGTTCAAAAAAAGTGATTTGGTGTTTAGTGGTAAATCTCTTCAAGTTTAGTACATGATTTGGTGTTTAGTGGCAAATCTCTTTGAGTTTAGTGTTTTACACCGAAGGTTCTAATAGAAGAATTAATCACTCTTATATGTCAAAAAATAATTGTTGATTAGACCAACTGCTCTGTGATGGAATAATTAATAATAAATTTTCAGACCATTGGTTTTCTTTTTTGAATAAGAAATAATTCTTATAGTTATTGTAAAATATTTTGTTGTTTTTCCTTATGATTAGAGTCGCATCAGTTAGTTGACAATAGCCTTATTGGATCTACAGCTTAAAGTAGGGTCCGAACCACGGTCATCAGCTACATCAGCTATATTAACCCCAGTCAGCACTACCCTCGGGCTTTCAACCGTTGGTTTGTGCTTAATGTTAAGTCTCTCAAGAAGTCTACTAACTGGCGAGTGACCAATGTAGAATACCTCTCAGAAAGCATCGAACCTTACCCAGCCATGACCTGGCGTGACTGAAGAGCAATTTCATCAAAGTACTAACCCACCCATCCAAAAACTAAATGCAACAAGCGACGCTGCATTTCGAACTCGGAGTCGTCGGATTACACGAGGTGCCGATCTTCGGGTCATTTTTGTTGTTCTATTTGTTGATTAATTCAAACATTATTACTTTCTAGATTCAATCTGAAGATTTAATAATCCTGATGATGGTAACACAGTTAGCGAAATGTACATCGAGAGATTGTAAACAAGTGATATGATCAATTTTTTTATTGAAGTCCTCAACGGGATTTTCTTAAAAACATGAAATCAAATTAACAATCTTCTGATGCACGTTTTATTGAGCGTATTAACATCATCAAACGATCAAATCAGTTTCTAACACTAAACTAGGGTCCAGTTGATAAAAAATCTTCTTCAGTTATGTTTTTACACCAAAGGTTTTGGTATTACCTAAATGTTTTATAAAAAAAATTAATTATCATTTCGTTAATGACTATCGACATTTCTGTGTCAGAAAAAGTATGTTATCTTATAGGAAAATTTGATTTCAAAAACACGGAAAATTGTTAAGCATTATTTGAATTATTCCAAACATGACTACAATAAAAAGATATAATTTTTTAACAAACACATATTACTTTTTCAACTTTATATTCAATGTACAAAATGGCTATCTTTTAGAATATTATGCTCATACATCGCTTTCTTACTTCTATATTAAAATCAAGTATAAGAAGTACTATAAAATAGTAACTACTAGACTACTCTAAAAACCATAGTCAAAATCTAGAGTCCCTTTTGCTTTAAAAGCTATATTCACGGAAATCAACTGTATCGGTCAAAAGGACATTTTCATATTTCAACAACCCTAAATTATAATAGATTTTCCAATTGCGATAATTAAACTCTTCTTAATAAAATTTCATGGCACATCAGGTATTTTTATCAATACCCCCACCCATGACAGAGTAACATTTCTCTATTGTTATCGGTAAAAGATCTCCTCATTTAGACAGATAATGTTGCGGCAGCAACATGCAGCGAATCGAGAGTGCGAGCACCATGCTGTCCATTTTGGTGGAACTCGTTCGTTGTAGAAATTTTAATGATGTGTCCCAGTTTGTTTTTCTCCTTCAGCGATAATATAAACTTGCTCTTCCAGTTCAAAATTCAACTGCTAACGGAATTTTAAGTAGTATATCGTGGCTTTCGCGGACGATTTATTAATAAAGCGAATTTTAATTGCATAACTTATGTAATAGAAAATAGTTACGGGATTCATTTAGGAATCTGAACAGAAATCAAATTACTAAACAACCATATTATTAAAAATACATTGTTGATTCGATAAAATAATGATACTTCTTGATGAAAACTGTAACTTTCTTAAAGGTTTTGGTTCTCGATTATAAATGCTATCGGCGAAGCCGACATGTTTATGATAAGCATTTAAACAGAATTGCAAGTCATTTTAACCGATAGTTTCCGTATCAGTCATGTGAGACAGATATGTTTTGTACGTTACCTATAAAGATGTTTGTACATATATGATTAAGCTCAATCTAAATTCATATGGAGTTATACAAAAGACTGGTGAATTTTAATTTGAGAAACGTTAAAAAACCATACGGCATAGCATAAAATATTATATTCAAAAGCGTAAATAAAATATAGAATTATAAGAATTCACAAAATTTAATATTGGTTCATTGATTAATCTGTGTGGATTCTCTAATATTAAACGAAGTCATATTGGTTTTTTTTTGATAACTTGTGAATCTATAAATATGTATCTGTCATTGTTTAGAAAAGTATATAATACAATGTAAAATTTTGAATATTCAGAAGAGCTGCATTTTTTTAATAAAATAAGGTTTTGTACCTGAAATAAGGATTTTAGATGTAATGTACTTTATGTTACAAAAAACAACGTTTAATCATAGTATTCTTCTTTATGATCCTTATGAAAACACTCAGTGACGTATTTACAAAAATATTCAAATTTGGATATATTATGTCATAAAAAACTTTTATTAGTTCGTTATGTTAATGAAAACTTTTAAGACAGCGTCTGACAGCTTAAAACGGCTTATTGTTTGTAAGAAAAAACTGAAAAACTAAAAACGTACGGCTGACGATGAACCGTAAGGTATTGCGTTATAAATTTATCCAAATCATTCTAATTGACATTTCAAAAATACCTGATGTAATTGTTTTTATTATTGCCATTGCAATACTAATTTACATACAGTTTTGAAGTCATTTAATCATTATTTATTATAACAAGGTAGATAACAACGTAAGTGCTATATTCAAAACATATAAATCGAATCAGTATAATCACATATTGTCACATATTACTGTGACTGTATCACTATAATAACACTCATTTTAATCAATCTGTTATCTAAGGTGCACATGTTTTTTCTAAAATATATAAAGTAGAGTAAAAGTTTTTCAATTTTTTCCGGTATATTATTTTCTTAAATATATTTTTTCTTAAATTTTAAACTTATTAACTTTGATGTGTGGCAACCAATAAAACAGATTTGTTTAACTGGTTGCCTGATAATAATAATAGTTTTACTTTAAATGGCAACAATTCATTCATTCATCAACAAATTATTTTATTCAAATGAGATGGTAATATAAACTTCTTGATGATAATAAATTCTTCAATTAAAAATATTTTAATTTGTTAAGTCAATAGTCCAATTTTCCTGGAATGTTCGATTAAATTAAAGACATAATGCATGTTATCATTAGGTTTGTTCCAGCAAAGATTTCAAACGGTTCCAAACCGTCCAGAGTTTGTGCAGATGACCGAAACATTCGCATATATTCGCCTGCGCAAACTCCGGACGATTTGAAACCGTTTGAAATCTTTGCTAGAACAAACCCATTATAAATACAAACATACAATACGAAAAGAACAGATTTACTTCAGTGTTTTTATAGAAAACTATATAGAGAGTAATACAAATTCGTTTGTCGAAATCCTAAAAAATGTGTTTGAAATAACTTTTGACACATCAATGTCATTAGTTTTTAAAACAAAACAATAAAAATATTTGTTTTGTTTTTCTTTTAAGTGAGCTTTAAACGATTCAATAATGGTGAATATTCAGATGGATGAGACAACAAAAGAGGAAGAACCATTTGGTTTGGGCTGTGCCTTGGATTATTTCTCTGAATATGAGGAAATAATATATATGATTGATAACCTCAAAAACATAATAGATTCAGACAGATCCGTCCAGGAAAAGGCATATGAAAGATTTTCCTTTATTCTTAGCCAATATATCGAACAGCCACATCTACTAGATTTGCATATTAGTTCTATTTTGCAAAAAATTATAGATATTGTTAGAAATAATGACCATCCTCTTAATTTAAAACACAAGGCCTTTAGTTACATGTTTGTAGTTGTCAATGTTAGGGGCTACAAAGATATTGTAAGACATTTACCTCATGAAGTGGCTGATTTTGAGCCGGTTCTGCGGCTATTAGAGGCTCAAGACCCTAATGACTCAGACACTTGGACTACTAGATATATTTTATTACTTTGGTTATCAATAATAGTGATGATACCATTCCATCTTTCACGCTTTGATGGTTTTGATGACAATAGTACCAATAAAAAAACAGTTATGGATAGAGTTTTGAATGTTATAAAAACATATGCAGTTATTCCAGACAAATGCAGAGATGCAGCAGCATTTCTCTCCTACAAGTTCATTACTAGGTTGGTTAGTTAGGACATATTTTCTGCACCAACAATGCCTTTATTTTATTTTTTCCTTAATTGCTCATTTCAGGAATGATGTGAAAGAAGTTCATCTAAAACCATTTTTTGATTGGATTATAAGTCAGAGTCTATCCGAAGAAAGCAATATATTTGTAAAATATGGAACTTTGGCATGTATTGCTAGCATTATAAAACATGGAAAAAGAGAAGATATATTGCCTCATGCTCGCAGTTTGCTTGAATGGATCATCAATTCAGAGTTTAAAGAAAATTCTGGATCGAATGTACAAAAATTGGTTTACAAAATTGTACAAAGAATAGGTATGGTATTCTATTACTATGATCATTCTGTGACCTCTTTGCAGTATGGGATAAATAACTAAGCTGCATGCCTAAAATTTAAATATCATGAATATTCAGGGTACCTTTGAAAACAAGTTTTCCATAAATATGCTCTCCTTTTACACTATACCCCTTGTTTATAATCTGATATCCATTTTACTGCTGCCATGAGGTTTTTTTGGATTGAAAATTATATACATTGACCACACATGTTTATAATAAAAAATTAAATAACAGAACACATTTAACTGCCTACCTACTCTTCACCTCACATTTATATTTATTACTTTTTCATATTTTGCTCCCTTCAGTTTCAATCACCTTCTCTGTTTTCTTGCTGAAGTGCCCTCATGCTCTGTAATGTAATACCTTATCTAAATGGTGGTCTGTACAGATGTTAGGATGTCTTGACTTGTGGGTAACTCTGTGAACAACACTGCATATAAAATAATCAACTGAATTAGATCTGGACTCTTGGAAGCCTCTGAAACATATCCCAAAGTCAGTTTTGTATATTGATGCATCATCCTGCTGAAAAAATAATCAACTGAATTAGATCTGGACACTTGGAAACCTCTGAAACATATCCCAAAGTCAGTTTTGTATATTGATGCATCATCCTGCTGAAAGAACTATTGATGCTTCATCTTGCTGGACATGTATGTTGGGAGGTTTTTTTGGATTGCTTTTATTAAGGCCCATCCAAATATTGGCTATGATCGACGTCGCTAATCTTCAGATATCTAAAATTAAAGTACGACGCGATGTGGCTTGCTCTTAGGCTACTATACATCACCTTACAACGTTAATTTTCTGAAATCTCAGAAATGTCAAAAAAGTGATTGTGCTGAGTTATATTACTTCTTGAAGTTAATTAAAATTAATAATTAGAGGCTTCTCATTTCAAAATCAGATAAGTATAGGAGATATTTAATAACTATGTCCTTTTTCTGCAATAGTATGTAAAAAAAGGTTATAGTATGGTATGTTGTGAGAAGGATTATTCCTCCTAGTTGGCTTCTGTTCGTTATGGCCAATTCACCGGCTCATTACGTGTGATCACTTCCGCAACGCTTCTCATAGTGCTAACATCGTGTGTCATTTGCTGAGTATCATCCATGTGCATTTGAATCATCTTAATAGTTTTATTTTGTTTGGACGGGATTTTATCGAAGGAAAGTAGTGGTGCAAGCCATCGAAGTAGTATTTTAATAGCCCGTCCATATATTTCCTGTTTTGGGAAGAATTATATTAGTGACTATGATTTTATTTTTATCGGATAGTATTTGACTCTTTGACACGCCGATAACCAGGCAGAATCCAGTATTGATCATTTGCAATAGTTTATTATTTTTCGACTCATTGTCACTCCGGTAACTAGGCCGGATGCTTCCAGTGATATTGATGTTGTAGAACAAACTGCTAATGTTGAACTCATCTGCTTTGTATTTTTGTAATTAGTCAGCGGCATCGATATGGTTTAGAGCCAGACAACATTGTGGTCGTCTCCAAATCGTGTTGGCGTATTGCCTTGCAGCAAAGCCATCAAGCAACAAGACAAGACAAGACAATTAGGTGTGATGAAGGCTTTTATGAAGGATTAGTTTGGCTTAAAGCCATAACCTTGTCCTTGTTTATACTCTTTAAAACATATTAGTGCAATTAAGGTCAAAAAGGTCGACTACCACACAATTGAAGATTCGAAAACATTATTGCGTTTCGATCAGCACTGGAAGCATCCGGCGTGACGATGGGTACATACTCAGAGTTACAAATATATATCTTCAAAATACACTGGAAATCTACAGATGGAATATCGAAATATTACTTCACTGGGTTGCACCACTACTTTATCTCGATAAAACGCGTCCAAAAAAAAGAAACATATTAAGAGATATTAGTATGCACGTGGATATAACCCGGCGATTGAAACCTGTCTCGTTTCACACCATGAGAAACGAGCCGGGAAAAAGAGGTTATTGCGATGGAAGATTAAATACGTCCTTTCTCTGATAATAGCTTTGTTCTAGCCAAGATTTCAAACGGTTTCAAATCGTCCGGAGTTTGCGCAGGCGAATGTATGCGAATGTTTCGGTCATCTGCGCAAACTCCATACGGTTTGGAACCACTTGAAATCTTTGCTAGAACAAAGCTATTGAAAACCTTGAGGTGGGCAATGTTATATGTGCTAGAATGATGACATTCTTGCGACAAGAGAATAATGTAATTTTTTTGCCATTAAATCTTTTTTTAACCATGTTTTGGAATTTGTATAGCACTGAATTGTTCCTTACAGCTATTAAAATCATACTGACAGAAGTATGGTTGTGCCGTTCTTTCACTCGTTTATTAATAACTTGTAGGCTTGACATTTCTACCTCCAAAGATAGCTTCATGGCGCTATCAAAGAGGTAATCGTTCACTAGCTGCCAATTTAAGTGCTGGTGGTGACTTGCAATCAAACCAACTAACTGCTGTGAAAAGTGAAGATTTCAATATAGAAATTGATGTGCCGGATGAAGTTGAAGAAGTAATTGATCAATTAATTCAAGGTCTAAGATGTCCAGATAGTGTTGTTAGGTTTGATAATATTCAAAATTATTATTATTATGTTTAAAAAGTATTTTTTAGATGGTCCGCAGCCAAAGGAGTCGGTAGAGTTACTGCACGTCTTCCCAAAGATCTAGCTGATGAAGTTGTAGGGTCAGTGTTGGAACTTTTGGGACCTAGGGAAAATGATGCTGCATGGCATGGAGGATGCATAGCCTTAGCTGAATTAGGTATAAAATAATTTTCTTGACCTATTAATCTTTTCTTAAAATTAAATATTAATCAAAAATATATAACATATTAGGAAGAAGGGGTCTTCTTTTACCTGGGAGATTAAATCAAGTAGTTCCGCTTATCTTAAAGGCACTTGTTTATGATGAACCAAGAGGGTATTCTTCGGTTGGTTCACATATAAGAGATGCAGCCTGCTATGTTTGTTGGGCTTTTGCCAGAGCGTATGAACCGACAGACTTGGCGCCATATGTTAACAGTATCGCTAGTACACTGCTAGTAGTTACATGTTTTGATAAAGAGGTAGTATGTTTTATTATTATTTTAGACAATCCTGTAATCTGAAATTAATTTTATTGTTAGATTAACTGCAGAAGAGCTGCATCAGCAGCTTTTCAGGAGAATGTTGGTAGACAAGGAACTTTTCCTCATGGTATTGATATATTAACAACAGCTGATTTTTATGCTGTTAGTGTTAGAAATAACGCTTATTTAAACATAAGTGTTTATATTGCACAGTTTGAAGAATATACTCTCTCACTTATTGAGCACTTAGTCACAAGAAAAGTGGATCATTGGGATTGTTCCATAAGAGAACTGGCAGCTAAAGCTTTACACAACTTAGCCAGTTCAGTAGATAATATTGGTCCATATTTTTTATCTAATGTACTGCCAGTCTTGTTTGAAAAAACTGAAAGTATTGACCTGAACTGCAGACACGGAGCTGTTTTAGCTATTGGGGATATTATTAATGCAATATTCCCAACATGCAAGCTACCTGATGATCTTTTACTGCGAGTGAGGAATCTGATTCCACAATTTCAAGAGAAATTGTACTTCAGAGGTTTAGGAGGAGAATTGATGAAACAAGCATGTTGTGATTTCGTTGAAAAATGTTCCATGATCAAGCTACCGTTTCACAATGAACGTGTTTTAGGTAAAACTTAGTTTTAGTCAATTTTATACAAAATCTGAAAATTGTATCCAATAGATGATTGGTTGGAGCTCCTCAACGACTGTCTATGTTATGAAACTTCAAACGTACGTCTTGCAGCTGTATCGGCTTTACCAGTTTTGTTGAATGAATATTTTTCAATAGAGGAAATGTTGGATAACGACAGAAGAATCGTCAACAGTTATATTTCGGATTTATTGTCTGAAACAAGGCAGTCATCAAGAATGGGACATGCCTTAGCTTTGGGGTCTCTTCCTAAGTATATTCTGGAACCCTTCTTTGAACTTATACTGAATTCACTAATTAAGGCCAGTAAAATAACTCCAGCTACATTGAAATGGGCAGAAGGTCGTAGAGATGCCATAAAAGCATTGACATCAATTTTATCAACAATGGCGTCTGAAATAGGAAACGGTTTGTATTAGAGTAAGCAAGAAATGTAAGTTTATCTAAAAATTTTCAGAATTTCGAGAGAATCACATTTTAAATATTTACGAAGCATTTTTTGAAGGATTAAAAGACTATACACAGGATAAAAGGGGTGATATAGGGGCGTGGGTTCGGGAAGCCTCAGTTAGCGGTTTACAGGTGAGAATATCTTAGGTAAGATAAATTTTTTATATCATTTTAAATACCATTCGTTTTAGGTTTTAACTCTACTTTTAAGTGAGTATTACCCTAAAATTATATCCTCAGATCTTATGAATAGAACACTTTCAAATATTGCCCAACAAGCTGTTGAAAAAATTGATCGAACTAGAGCTCTAGCTGGAAAAGTATTTTATAGTTTCATATATAAGTATGCAAAATGCTTGTTTCAATAATGTTTTGTAATCTAAAAAAATTTCAGTGATTCTCGTGTACCAAACATTATGCACTACGATGAATTAAGTTTAATATTTTCCAAAAACGACTGCGACATCATGAATTGGAACTCAGCCGGTGCGACTTTCCCTAAATTTGTACAGCTTCTGCAGTTTGAGCCCTATACATATAATGTCTTATTGGGACTAATATGCAGTGTTGGTGGTTTGACAGAGTCACTCGTAAGTACAAGTTAGGAAATATGAATAATTTTTCTGTAACACTCACTTTTATAGGTGAAAAGTTCAAGTTCATCTCTCTTTTCATACCTTAAACAGGAAACAAAATCCAAAGGATCTGGGGAAATTTATAGAATTAGTGAGATGATATATACAATTTTCATTGATCATCAGAAGGAAGACAGAATTACAGTTCCTTTGTTAAGGTTTGTGCATTTTATAAACTTCTTTAATCATAAGAGTATTTAAAGTTCCTAGAACCTTCAGTGAGTTTTTTTTCCATGTCAGCTATAATATAAATTAATGTTTTTATGTGACTTAATAAGCAGAGAGTAATTGCTCATAATCTATTTTAGGTTTACAATTCCTTTTTGTGTTCATTAATAGTAGCCTTTTAACATCTTCCTTTGCATATCATTGTTCTCTTTCCTTCAGCTATATACAATGTATTTAGTATTTCTGTTATCATTCATTCTCTAAAAAACCCAAGCATTGAAGTCAGTTTTTGATGATCTTTGCAAAGAGTATACATAAGCTTAATGTACAAAAGCTTAATTTTTCCTATATACATGTTACTTTCTTCTCTATATAACATTTCTTTAATTTTAATTGGGTTTCATAACAAAATCCATTATATTTTTCAAGTGTATTAAGTATTTTTGGAGGCAGTATAGTTTTATATATTTAACCTTTTATTTTAAAATTCTGGTCAATCCTGCATGTCTTTTGATTATCTTTTTTTTTTCTTAATCACATTCATTTCCTATTTCATTATTCTGTGGTTACATATTTTTTAATTTCATCTACTTGCTGCTGTAAAAATATAATATTTAATGTTATACAGTGTGTAAGAGAAATAATTTTCTTAATTTAACCAATTATTTACATTGTTTTGAATACAAAACCATTTTCCTTAGACCATATATCTAAAATGCAACCATTTAAAGATGATTTTATTTTCATAACATTTGGCAAAGTCGCCATAACTTTCCTATTTTGGTTTTTGACCCTTGTACAGAACTTTTTTCTCTCAAATTATGGAAGAATCGTTGGGTAAATGTACGAAATTTCCCTTATACCCTGTATAGTATGAAAAATTATTTGCAGATTTTTGGATAAACTCTTTGATTCTGGTTGTATCTCTATTATTTTGGAGGACACTGAATTTAATTATGCCAAAAGACTCTTAAAGCTTGTCCAGTTAGAGATTGCTGGTTGTAAAGATATTTATAAGTTAATAGATGGAATAAATGTTTTATGTCAATTTATTCAGGTAAGTGTCACACAAATATCTAACATTCCCTTATTGTATTTTTTTATTGTAGGTTGCTGGAGATGTTTGTCAAACAGCTTTGGTACAACTGAGTATTCTTCTGTGTCACAGGCAACCATATGTTAGACGTTCAACTGCAACAAAACTCTACGAGTCTTTACTTGTCAATGGTGATAGCACTAGTATACCATCAGAAAATGTTGATGAAGTAATGGAAATTCTTAGCGACACAAATTGGGAGAAAACCGTTGATGAAATCAGGCCAGCAAGAAATACTTTGTGTAGTCTGATGGGGGTTCGCATCCCCACCGCAGCCAAAAAGAAGGCTTAAATAAAAACTGTTTACATATTACTTGCACTGGATTAATATTGTGATATAATTTGTTTATTAACGCTTTTTATCATTTAGTATTAATAAATTAAATCATTTCTACTATTTACCATATGAATTGTTTTTTTTTCGTTTTATTTAATAACATTTAAACTTCCTACTAATATTTTTGATTGTTATTAATTTGTAACCTTGTTGGAAATATAATGTAAAGTTTATAACTAACTTAAAGCAGTTATTAAGAAACATTACATTACATACATACATTACAGAATATTTCTTGACGGAGAATCAGATTTTTATATTCTGCAGAAGCGCCACCTTCTGAGCTGTCATAAAGTATGCTGCCCTAAATTGTTGATAACTTTTTTTAATTTTTTTAACGTAATATAGTACGTAGTAGCAATACTGTATGAACGTAATTGTCTTTAATCTATAATAAATAGTTTTGAAAACTAAATATGACATTTTAATGTAGTTCCGACGTAGTTATAAAGCTATTCGCCAATAGATGCCACTAAAAACTCCGAATATTAAGGTTATTTAGAAATGACTTGTTTTTTTTAAAACATTTTATGCTGATGAATCAAATTTGGACATTTTAATAGTCTCATATGTATTAGAATCAAAATATATGTGCTTAGTAATTAATAAATAGGACATTGACCATCTGTCATTGTTTGTGGAGCCATACTGACTTTTACAGCCAGACAAACGTCAGATTTGTCAGTTTCAAAAATATTTACAAACTGGAAGGTGTGTACGAACGGACGAACAAATTAACAACTCGGTTAAATCGGAGTTTTTTCAATTAAAGCTCGAATAGAGGATGTGCTGGTAGTTAAGTGGCGAACTGGAGGGTTGTTAGCAGAATATTTAGCAAATATAGCATGCGCACATCTACAACCAACACAAAGGTTCTGTGCATTCTATTGGACTTGTCAGTGAATAGTCAGCTGTAATTTCGGAAATATGGCATAGGGACGTTTTATTTGGGTGTGTTTTTGTAGTGTTGTGATTAATTTTTGTGCGGGACAATGTTCAGTGGTTGTGTATTTATTTTCCTTCTGTTACTAACCTTACATCCTATTCAAAGTGGTAAGTAACAGGACAAGAATTAATTTTATAGATATTGTTGTATTTGGCAATTTTTACTTACTTCCTCATGTTTTTATCCCTCTCGTTTCAATATCTATTTCTCTGTTTCGTTTGGTATTTGAATGTTTAACTAATTCATAAAATATTCATCTGAATAGAAATGGTCTGCAGATTTGAAAAGCACGTTTAGTTATATATTTACATAATTTCAATATAAACGAAATGGATAATTCAAATATTTGTAGTTTTTTTTGTCCTTTATTTTTGGGGGTTATATTTCTATATATATTTTTTGTAATTTTTCACTAATCATGCCACTAAGTATGTTGGAATACGACTAATTGAAATGATGATATCTAAGAGAATAAAATTATTTTCTTTGAAGTGGATTCTTAAGAGAATTATAGACGAAATATAGTTTTGTGTGTATTGTAATAAATATATGTATTTAATAGGATTTTTCAGTAACTATTGTTTATTCATAATATGGATATTTATAACTATACAATAATGTTTAGTTATCTGCACAATATATCTTTAATTCAGTAATGGAGATATGCTGTTCTTGGTCTATAGTACAGACTGGGGCCGGAAGGCCACTGACACCAACAGGAGTTCCACTGTATCGTTAAACATGAGTCACATAGCCTTGATGGTTTACAGCGAAAAACTAGCGTCTGATTTTACATTTACTTGTTAATACTCGTTTCTTTGTTTTGTAGGTTTTCAACTAAAACGTCGATTATTATTAGAATAAATAACGGTATTTTTCTCCGCTTAAAAAAAAAATTAGCAACTGTTTATAAATCGATTCGTTATCATGGCTATCGAATTCGGTTTTTATAATTTTTGTGAGGATTTGGTTATTTGCTTATTTCAATGAAAATCTTAAAATTTAGTTTATGAATAAACTGTTTATTTTTGTGTAATTTATTGAATGGGATTATTAATGGGAAAACAGATAAAAAAAATAGTTTTTCATTTTGTTTTTTGTAGATCTGATGCCTCGTTGATTGAATGACCTTTCTCTTGTTCATAACTGATTGGCTGCATTCAGTTCGTTGTTGTTTCAGTTCGTGTTAATTACTTTTTTGTTCGTGGTATAATAACAGTAGGTCAATAACAATATACAATAGGTTAAAAAATATTGGCACATTTTGCTTTTTTCCCTCTATTTTCAAACGTTCAATTTATCGTTCCATGATGTATTTTGGTTTAAATATAATTAAGTATAAACATAGAAAAATACTGTTGGAGGTAAACAATTTTGAAACAATATAAGCTGAAACGAAGGAGAAAAATAAACTTGGAAATCAAGGGTAAACAAATGTTGGCACAATTGTGATTTGTTTACAAGCAAAGTATTATTAATAAGCATAGTATGTAAGTATTTATATGTAAGAATTTATTAGTAAACAAGATCGGTCATATACCTCCTTGCTTGTTTGGGTGTTTAAAAATGGGAGAAATTGAATAACTTTGTGTGCACTTTCATAACCAAGTGGTTAAATTATATCGGAAAAAATCGGTTAGGAATGTAATATATAAAATAAACAAATTGGTTCTGCGTTAAACAAACCAAAGTCTAGTCGACCTCAGTGGTTCACCGAAAGGGAAATATGACGAATTCATCAATTACTTGAAAAAAAACGCTTTTTCAGTTTCTGACAGCGGAAGAGATGGTTTTAACATTGGATGCTCGATTCAATCTTCAAAGCGTAAGAAATGCTATACGGGGTAGGGCTATTACGATATAGGGCAAAAAAAACCCTTCACTAGTAAGTTCAATCGCAAAAAAGTTTTGAGTTTGCAAAACATATTTAGATAAACCAATAGGTTGTAGAAAAATGTTATACTATGCTAATTGAAAAGATCGCGGTGCGAAAATGACAAAACATGTTTATAGGTGAAAACATGATTTTGTTCTTTCGTATATTCTTCCTTAAGCTCAATATATTTTTTTCAGTGGTTCTCCAATTCATTTATTCCATCTCTGAAGTGATTTTCTGGACTCATCTACGGCTGCCCTAACTTCTTCATTTGATGAAAAGCCCTTGCCACATAGGAATTTTTTGAGGTTTGGGAATAGATGAAAGTCAGAGGGGGGCAGATCTGGTGAATATGGTGGATGCGTCAATAATTCGTAGTGTAACTTTTTCAATTTGGCTATTGCAAGAACACCTCTGTGAGCCGGTGCATTGTCTTGCTGAATAATGATTTTTTTCTTCGCTTAACCAGGTCTTTTCTCACGAATTTTTGCATCCGATGGATCCGAAAGGGTTAAGTCATACTGCCCTGTTATTGTTTTATCGGTTTGAAGGCAATCAATTAACAAAATGCCTTTTGCATCCCAAAAAATTGATGTCATAACCTTTTTGGCGATTTTTACCACTTTGGCTGCTTCGGACCTGAACGACCGGGCTCAGTCCACTCTGCGGTTTGTTGTCGCAGTTCAGGACCATAGTGGTAAATCCAAGTCTCATTCATAGTTACAAAACGACGTTTAAAATATTTTTTAATTTTTTCGAAAAAGATCAAAATGTTGGTTAGAAAGTTTTAACAAATGCGGTACCCATCTTGCCCATAGCTTTCTCAAGCCCAATTCCTTTTTCAAAATATGAAACACCAGTTCAGTTGAGATATCCATGGCCTTAGTAATTTCACTCAAAGTCAATTGTCTATCATCCATAACCATATCATGTATAGAATTAATTATTTGTTCAGTGGGTGCACTTATTGGACACATAGAACGAGGATCATCATACAGGCTTGTACGACCACGATGAAACTCACCTGCCCACTTACAAATCATTGTTTTTAAAGGAGCAGACTCCCCTAATACATTTACCATTTCACTATAAATTTCCATTGCCTTTAAACCATTTTTACAAATATAATTTAATCACTGCACGATTTTCAATATTTTCCATTTTAAAATTAACGCTGATACGCTTACTTTAAGCTGCTGTTTTTGTACGAATGAATTGACAGATCAACTTGAAACTTCACACACACAGATATATATATATATATATATATATATATATATATATATATATATATATATATATATATATATGAAGGTTGACACATCAAAATGTAGTTGATTATATAGTTCTTTTACTGTTCTATAGGTGTCGCTCTACGAACTTTTCAATTAGTACCTAGTATTTTCAGATAAGAGTAAGTATATTTTCGGTTCAGATAAACGGAGGTTTGTCTGGAGGAAACCCACTACGGAATTTTAATCGAGGAACGTTAACCCTACCGCGAAATGCGGTGGTTGCAATGGATTAATTTGGGGTTGTATGGCTTGGAATGGTGTTGGAAAAGTATGCTTTATTGATGGTGCGATAAATGGCGAAAAATATGTTGATGTATTGAGGCAAAACTGGAGTTTACACGGAGTTTACAACTGGAGTTTTACGATACGTCTTGTACGTACGTTAAAGAAAGATGACTCTTAAGCATACTTCCAATAGAACAAAATATTGTTGTATAATGTCCTAACCAGTTAAATACACCCCCTCACTCTCTAGATCGAAATCCAATTGAACATTTATGATATTTGTTAGGATTTGCAGTGAAAAAAAGCAAAATTTCATCAAAAGATTGTTTCTTCGGTGCAAGAAAGATTACCAATAATAATTGATGTTAATGGAATGACCACAATATTAAAGTGTTTTGATTAGTTAAATAAAACTTAAAAAAACGGATGTGTCAATAATTTTTCCGCATTATAAAAATAGTTTTTATGTCTGCTTATTTACACTTTTATAAAAATAAGTTTTTTGTTCCTATTATTTAAATTTGTATCAATTAATTGTGCAATAAAATTGTAAAACATGCTTTTCTGTAGCAAAGTATTTTTTATTTGTAATATTGACATTTGGAAATTATATATGAAACAACACATCCAGTAAATGGCTGCCACGGCTTTGGTGGCACATGCCTACTCTTCTGGTGAAATTTTCAATAACGGTTTTGCATAAATGTGGCGGTATTTTGTTGATACAGTGTTCAATTTGGGCCTTCAGTGCTTGGGTGTGCGTGGGCTTGTTAACGTAAATCTGTGACTTTAGAAAATCCTACAAAAAAGTCCATAGGTTAAAATTGCAAGATCGGCATTCACTTCTTGTTGTCCATTGATCCAATTGGTGAACTCTCTTTGCTGTGCATGGTCTGTTGGTAGAAGTTGTTGAGTCAATTGAACGTCGTAAGGATGGAGAGGTAAATATTTAGTGAGAATACAGCGAAGAGTGGCTGTTGAAATTTCCAATTCTTGTGTACGATGACGAATCGAGGACCCTGGATTCTCGGCCATACTCTCATGAACTGTCGTGATGTTTTGTTCTGAAAGACCACTATGAGTTCGTGTCGTGTGTTTCACATCAATAACTGAACCATTAGTTTCGAATTTTTTGATTAGTCATTTCACAATTGATAAATTTGGAACATTATTTCTACCGAAAATCGGACGTACTTTACGAATCGTAGCAACCAAACTATCACCATTTTGATAATAATGTTTAACAATAAGGACGCGTTGCTGTATCGTGTAGCGTTTATTAACTCCATGTTTATTAACTCCTATCTGTCTCTTATCGACCTATCATTTCTTGAGCGATCGAATCATTACAACCAAAATGGCCGCCATTCAAATTTTGTGCTCTTGTAACTCTCTTTATATGCTTTTTATAGGTTTTTCCAAATTGATGTTATGAGTAATAGTGAATTTAATGGTTAACAAAACCAGATTTTTTGATATTTCTGAACAATTTGTATGGAGAAGTTGTTAACACAATATACTATTCGAATCTTTCCTTGTATACATGTAAGCATTTTTGATATTAAATTAGTAAAAATAGTACTAAAATAAAAGACACTAAATAAAAAACCTACTTAAATCATTAATTTGAAGTAATTACTTTCCATTTGAATTATGTTCCTTTCCTGTTTCCCTTTTTTTTATCGAATAGTTAGCCAATCTTTAGCATTTTGTTTCTGCTTTTTATTTTTTATGTAATGACTTAAGGATTTGTTACTTTTTCGCCGGAAAAAAAAAGTTTCGTTTCTTCACGTTGAAAATCATACTACTGTGATCAGAAAGTAAGTTGACTTTTGTTTTCAAATTTCTCGGGCTTTACGTGGCCATAAAATCATTTGTTTTTTTAACTCTCCTTGACATCTGACAGAAGTTTCATAATCTTTTAATTGATAAAAAAAATTGTCAGCAATTTTTTAAGATCGACACATTTATTGAACAAAGAATTTGCATAACATTTTGTACAAAAAAGGAAGTTACTTGGACCGATGCATTAAAAATATTAAGAAATTCTTATTGCGATGAAGCTATGTCAAAAAATAATGTTTACAAGTGGTACATTACCAATATCAAGAATATTGTACTGAGTAATCGCCGATTAAGTATTAGGCGAGTGCTAAACGCCGCCTCTTGCGTGGCACAATCCAGGACGCGCTACTTAATTTGGTGCCACTTTATTCGCTGCCTGGAAAGCACCACCCACGGTTCAGGTATTTTAGTTAAATTATGGAAGTCGAAGAGTTAGCTGTTATAACCCACCTTTACCTTGTGAAACGGAAAAAACAAAAAAAAAAACGGTTTTTGGTGTATTAACTAAAAAAATAAACACTTCCACATCAAACGATTTCATTCCTGTTTCCGCTTCCTGAGGCAACGCATGACAGATTGATTATAAAACCATAGGCCACTGTGTGGCGCCATCTGTTAGTCGACCAGGTCGCGCCTCCTGTTGTGGCACCACCCCAGAAAAGGTTTCTTATCATTTTCAATTTGTATGGGTGATTTTTTGTTTTAAAGTTGTGCTCAAAATTAATTTGTGCCCTAATTAAACTATCTTGATCATTGGGTCGGGCGTCCTAGGTCGCGCCATTCAGAAGGCTTCGTCTGACAGGCTTTAGATACATTCTAGATATCAATGTCTACATTTGCGGCAAAAATTCTTTTTTCTTTACTTCACGATAATTCACCACCGCACATCCCAATAATTATTCGTCAATTTTTCGCTAAAAATCAAACAAATACCGTTACATAAGATCAATATTCACCAGATATGGCAACGTGTGACTACCTTCTGTACCTTCTATTGAAGAAACCATTTCGTAGACGCCCTTTTGAGTACATAGAAGCTATTCAAGACACTTCACCGACCGCTTTGGAAATACTAAAACCGAGTGTAACAACTGTTTCGAAGACTGAATAAAATGTTGCAATATGTGTGTTGTAGTGATAGTACACAAAATAAATGTGAATGAATAAGTAAATACTGTGTTTTATTTATAAAGTTACTTTACTTTTTTATCATGGTAGTACATCTGTTCATGTATAAACAAATAACGGCCTGATATACACCACACTATAAAATCTCATAATTGACAGTAATAATCATCAATGCTTTTTGGAATCTATACTTTTTAACATATTATTTATATATCAAATTCATTCAAAATATACCTCTTAGTGCCAAGAAATGATCTGTCTTCCGCATATTCCTGTTTGTGCCAGAAAACACGTTACTGTCACATGGCAATTGTCCACGTCGACAACGATTCTCCGCATTTGAAATTATTATCGTCCGTGCAAACTCAAACCCTCATTTTTCCTGTTGAATTGTTTCCGTACGTTTAGTTAGTCGGTTGCATGTTTATTTTAATGCTGGGGGAGAAATGCATTTAAAGAGCTTTTCAAATTGTACGTTTCACTTGGCGTGGTAAAACGACCAAGGTTTTTTTTTGTGCTTTTAACGTACTCGGTTTGGTTTTATTTCGGTTTAGATGTTGCGATTTTAAGAGTACTGGTCATTGTAATTGGTACTGGTACAGTCATTGAAATTTCAATTATACCGGATGTATGCTAATATTTTCATTTCATTGCACATTGAAATACCGGATGCCATTAGCGATACTGTTGTCTTGTATTGCTGATGACACTCAACTTGAGTGATGAACTTGATCAAAAAGTAAGGTGATGTTTGTTTTAAAAATTCCAGCATTTTACGTATTGATACAACCATTTAAGTTGGTATGACTGTCCTTGACATCTGACAAAGTTCTGCAAGTCTGACAGTTCTGACACTCTGGCAAAGTCTGAGAGTTTCATATCATTTCGCTTGTTAAGTTAGAAATTATAGCTTCTTTTCTAATTGTCAAAATATTTTTTCAGCGGTGTTTTATTTAATATGAATACATTTATCAAGATTTTATCTAAAAAACGAAATGTCTTTTACTGTAGATGGTAGATGGTACGGTAGATGGTCTGAGTCAAACAGGCTAGATCTGTTTTCTTTTCCTCTGATTTAGTGATATTGAGCAGTCTCTGAGTGTCGCAGTCTGAATCACTCGTCGCTAGGATCCCGGATGTGACCTGTAATTTTTGGTCCGCTGTGACTTTGATAAAAACAGTACTTTTGTGGCTGAGGTTATCACACTTCTGTTTTTTTTTTTGGATATCGGCCCTTGTAAGGGCCACATGTTGCTTTAGTTGCTCGGAGAGCATGTTGTAAGATAGCCTTTTTGATTCTAGCTCTTTAGTGTCTCTTCTGACCCCTGATGTGCCTGATCTCCTGATTATCCTTGAACTGGATGTACTGTCCAAGAGTGCTATACCACTGTACTGAACGAACACTATCACGGAATCGGATAGATGTAGTTTCTCCGAAGTCGCACTGTATTAACAAGGAGAAGATGATTATTTGAGTGATAATATTATCATAGCTACCCTATAATTCATCTATTACTTCAATATATGTGATTAAGTCACATATATAAGGATTCCGTCTTTTTCAACATTATAATATTGTTGATTGCTATAATTGTTACATGTGTACATACAATGGTTATTTTTGTTAATTATTTTGAATGAAACAAACAATTTTAGATACACGTTTAACATAATATTAGAGCAGCATATTTGCGTTACAACCTGCCATAAAATAAAGTCTATCTACCGGACGAGTAATATAGCAATTTTAACCGAGATAGATAACCTAATTTGTGGCATATAAACAATTGTCACGGCATGGCGTTCGGACGATGGTGTCAATTGACGTCTAATAGACTTAGTTGTGAATATTTTATCTACAAGCGGATGTCTTCTAGCTGCCTACAGTCTATTTTAAGGATAATGTTTATTCAGAAATAATTTTTGCAAGTAAAAAAGACGCCATTTATTCATTCAGTTTTTTTAAATAACTTCGATTTTTTTTTTCATAAACCACCAACAACTTGTTTTTTTGTTTTTTTTTGTGTGCGGTTTTTCTGTTCCCTCTTCCTACGAAGTTGATTATACAGCTACGGCCAAAAGTATTGCTGACTTATTTTATATATTGTCGGCGCTTACAAATATTTATTTAGGTATTAAAAAGAGAAATACATTTTTCAGTCGTAACTACAATACAAAACATGTATGGATCAAATCAAGATCTGTCATGAATACAACATACACATTTGTGTGACAATATTCTTCTTCTTCTGGCGATATTACCTTGCGTTGGTATGTCTGACTGTTGTTTTCCATTCATCTCTCTCTAGGGCTCTCCTACTTTACTGTCTCACGTTCGATTGGAGTATAACAATTCTTAATTTACGTAAAATTGATTATTGAGTTGTGTAATACAGGGTTTTTCAATAGGGACGTTCGAACTTTGATAGTGTATAGTGACCATGTTGGTGAAGCTACACTTGTCAAATTCGGAAGATATAGTAACTAATATTGGGCAAATGATCTTGGAAAGTTACAGTGTTGAGCCACACGTGCAAATCATTAAACTTTACTATAAAAATGAGTGCCTAGTTTGAATTACACTCCGTGCGCTCATGATTTTTACGGTGCACACAATCGTCCTGTTGATTCGACCATTCGTCTTTTAGCGAACAAATTTGAATCAACTGGTTCATTAAACAATCAAACAACACTCATATGTCATCGACACGTGAGGTCTACAGCAAACATTGCTGCAGTAAACGAGAGTGTGCAGCTCTTTGCACCCAAGAACTTAGCTTGGCGAGGGTCTTGAGCAAGACCTCAGCTTGGCGAATTTTGCGTCGGGACTTGGGCACGCACCTGTACAAAATTCAATTGGCCCAGGAACTGAAGGTAAACGACCATAGGCAGCATCGAGCATTCCCTGACTGGTTTCTGGAGCAGTTGGAAGTGGACACTGATTTCGGACGGAAATTTAGCTTCATCGATCCATGCAACAATGCGTCTTCTGCACGACAAATTCGACGGCATGGTTGTCTCGCGTTTCGGCGACGTCAACTGGCCACCGAGATCGTGTGATTTAACGCCGTTAGACTTTTTCTTGTCGAGCTACCTTAAATCACGGGTCTATGCGAATAAGCCGCCGACGAATGAACTTGTTTTATAAGAAACAAATGAGCAGAAAATGGGCGTGGAAAAGTCCATCTGGTCTCACAAGTGAAATTGAGTACATCCAGTCAAACGATAAAACAATATTTAGCAATTGTACTGTCCTTAACCATTTTAATGTTGGAAGTGGCTATAGAACAGTACGAGCAAAGGTTGGAATAAACTGTCGAAGAGAACGTACAAGTATGGTAAGATTGAAGAAGGGTAAAGTGAATTCTGGGAAGCTGCTGCAGAGGGGCAGCGATTTTGACATTGCTTTGTCAAACCGCTTTGGTATGTAGCAAGACCCAGAATAGATGGAAATAACAGGTTAGTATGAACAAAATCATCCACAATGTGCTTGAAACGGCTGCTGCAATAGCACCAGCAGAAAAAAGTTTCAGTCAAAAATCTCCAAAGAGACAATTGATTTAATGAAGAAATGGCGGACAATGAGGAATGCAGGGAGTCTTTTTAGCAGAGTCGAGTACTTTGAGCTTTGCAAGACTATAAGAAAACATATTCGAAAGGAAACGTATCGATTCAACATACAGCTAGTAGAAAAAACACTAGAAGAAAACAAGGGAATAAACAAAGCTAAATATAAGCTGAGAAATAAAAGGAGACAAATATTTGCCTTAATGCGTGAAGATGGCACAGTCTGTACGGAGCGTACTCTATATAAAATACTGGCAAAATTGTACTCATTGTAAAATGCCTCAAAGATCAAAAAATATCCAGCCTCTGGAAAAATGCTGAAGTGATTCTTTTTCATAAGAAAGGAGCACTGGAAGATTTAAAAAACTACCGTCCAATAAGCCTCCTATCAGTAATGTACAAAGTTTCCACCAAGATAATATCTAAAAGAATATTAAGAATACTGAATGAAGCACAACCAAGAGAGCAGTCAGGATTTAGAAGTGGATTCATTACAATATAATCCATTGTTCCAATATCATCCAGGTTATCCAGCAGGCCATAGAATGAATGGTGGCACCATGAATACACCATACCACTGTGCTTGGCATTTATTGACTATGAAAAGGCATTTGACTCCATATCAAAGCAAGCCATAACGGATGCATTGCTTAACCAGGGGATACACAGAACCTACTGGGATCCATGTATAATGAAGCTACAGCTCACATGGATGACCTTGAAGTTAAAATCAACGTAGAGGGAGGTGTACGGTAGGGTGACTCAGTATCGCCTGTTCTTTTCTCAGCCTGCCTTGAAGAGGTATTCCGTAATCTGGATTGGGAATAGGAGGGAATAAAAATCAATGGTGCGTGCCTAAGCAATCTTAGATTCGCAGATGATATCGGTCTCCTCTCACAAGACCCACTTGGGCTACAAAAACACATACAAGAGCTTCAAAGAGCGGGAGAATTATTTGGCTTGAAAATAAACCTAAAAAAAAAAGGGTCAGGTTATGTTAAACAAATTTGTTGTAAACAGAAAAATGTTTATTTTAGGAAGCGATTTAGAGGTTGTGGACCACTACGTATATCTTGGACAAAGCTTTTCAATGGAGGGTGATACTGCCCTGGAAGTGGAACGGCGCGTTAAGTGTCGCTGGCAGGCATTTGGCAAGCTGAATGTAGTGTTTAAGAATAAACTATATATATATATATATATATATATATATATATATATATATATATATATATATATATATATATATATATATATATATATATATATATATATACCACCATCGCACGAAAGAACGAAAAATGTTATCATATGAAGATGATAAAGACGTTTCAATGTCATGCTCTTTTCTTAAACCGAATTGATGGCATGGTATAATGTTCTTCTCTGTAAACTAAAACATAGCTTGCTTGTAATCTTTTCCAAAATTTTTGATAAAATAATGAGTTGAAGCCAATAAGTAAACTTATTGGCTTCAACTCATGAGATGACGATGGATTGAAATTTTTGGAAATAAATACCAATGAAGGACCAACTTCTTCTTTAAATTTATTTTCTTATATTTTTTCTTTCTTTATTCTATTCTTTAAATATTTTTTTTAGAATAGACCCTTGATGTAAAAACTAGTATTTTGCTTGCTAATTTTCATCGTCATTTAAGGAGAGAACACGTTCAGGAAATTAGGTGAGTAATACATCGATTGTTTCAGCACCTCTATGCGGTGTAGCTCCATCCGTGTGAACCACATATCGTTCAGGTTCATATGCTTCAATTCCGGCCACAAATAGTTGGTTAATATTCCACGATATCGTGTTCTTCTAGTAGTAATCGTAGGGTCAACCTCATCTTCGAGAAATTATGGATCAGCGGCTTGCCTAGACCATAAATCACACTAAACAGTGACATTTTGATCATATATGGGGATCCTTTGAAAAGTTCTCGGCGTGACAAAGAAGATAAGATTTTTAAAATTTTTAATTTTTCTATCTTTAATTCAATACAGGGTGTAAGGGAAATAACTTTCGCAAATTTAACCAACGATTCTTCTCATCATTCAAAGAAAGAGTTTTTTATAACAAAGGTAAAAAACATAAAGGTTTCAAAGAAAAAAACTACAAACTTATTAAATTGCCAATCGAAAAGCTACGGTAAGAATTATCATTTTAAGCAAATATGTGTAAAAACGTATTTGGCAAATAATAAATGCTTATTAACGAATAAACTGCAAATAAACTAATGAACAGTGTTAAAACAATTTTTTGAAAATTAGAAATCAGCCATACATCAGCCAAAAAAATAAATAAATTGGCAACGTAATATTGGCTAATTGTGATGATATTCACGTGTTTGCTAACAAACATTATTTCAGTTTGTGAATGTAACAAATATAATTTTTCATATTTACGGGGAAGTAGCAACCAGATTAGAAATGTGCTAGGATTTTTTCAACGTGTAAAATTTTTTCAATTGAAAAATAGGTTAGAACTGTGGCAGTCTTTTATTGACTCAAATGATGGACAGTTTGAACATTTAATTAAATACAACAATTAATCATGTGTTTCTTAATGTGAATCAAGTGTATTCGTTTAAACGTGTTGTGTTGTCATGGTGTGAAAAATTACTGCTAGTAATTTCAACTTTGACATTAAACAATATGTGTAAGTTGCACAACATTACAACAGAACATTAATGTGTAATTTTTCCTTTTTTTTGTAAAAAACAAATAATAAAATATCTTAAGAGAACAATGAAACAAAAAACTGAATTTTCCTAGCAATTAGCAATGTTGCCATTTGTAAGGAAAGTAAAATGGTGTTTTCCGCAGAAATAGCTGCATTTTTCGATGCATGTTTTAAGGTAACTTTCTATTCAAAATAATGTAAAGAATTGTTGGTAAAATTTACGAAAGTAATTTCGAACCTATATTTAGTACGAACTGTATATTTAAACCAATACGCTTTGTATATTTAGATCAATTATAATCCAACTTTTTAATAGTCTCAGAAAAACGTGATTTTTCAAATTCAAAATAATTGACTGTCTCAGAGGTAACCTGATCTTATGAGGTGAATCTTTACTGTCCTTGTGAAGAAGATTGTAATTTTTGAGAGCCAAATTTGCGAATATGGCGCATATGTCAGCACCTCGAAGCATAAATCACGGAGTTTTGCAGCAACGATTTTAGACATGTATGCCGGCCCATTATGGTGGAGGAAAGCACTGGAGAAAAAAGCACTGCCTTTTTAGCCAGATGTGGACGTTTAGCTTGAATAACACCCTTCAATTGGTTCCATAGTGAAGTGTAATACTCTCTGATGATTACGCATTTTATAAGGTCAGTCTATGACTACAACACCACCAGAATCTCAAAAACCCGCAGGTATGACTTTCCCTGCAGATGGAGCAGTTCTATTTTTCTTTGTTGCACTTTCATCTGCTCCCATTTATTCGCGTTCTGTTCTTTTCAGCAGAAAGAACTCAATTCATTTTTATCCATCCAAAACATCAAATCTTGTATCTCTCGATCGTGTCTCGATCGCGACAAATAAGAAACCAAATGCGTGCTTTTTTATTCATTTTGACTTTTGCATTTGTCTTCACTGGATTTGTTGACGATATATTGACTATATTTTACATCCTGTGTTCTAGAAATTGTATCTAATACTAGAATTTACTGAGAGGTGGTATCTTGTGTAATCTGCGTCATTTGTTGCTTGCTGTTAGTACTTGGATGGGTGACCGTTTGAGTGACCAGAGTTGTATATTGTATTTCAGTAGTCAAGAAGGGATTCGAAGGGAGTGTTGCTCCGGGTTAATAGGAAGCTGATGACTGTGATTTGTAGCACATGTTAATCTCTATTTTAGTTGATAATAACTTTGACTGTTGATATGTCTTTAACTTAAAATGAACTTACCTAATTCTAGAGTTAGCGAGGAATTAAAGGACACTAAGAAAGTGTTAGCAAAAACGTTAGTTTATCCAGAATTTTTATATCCCGTTGAAAGATGGACCATTAAAAGATGAGAACTCAAGAGCATTGATTATTTCGAACTTGCTGCAGACGAGTACTTCGCATTCCATGGACTGCCAGACGAACACATGCATCCGTTATTCAAGAAATTAATGAACCGACAACCTTATTCCTAATTATTCATGAACGAATACGAAAATTATTCGGCCATATTGAACGCAGGGGTGGCAATAACCTGTAAATACTGATGGTATAGTGCGGTTCAAGATATATCATTGACCGAATGGCTGCAATAAACTGTGAGCAACTCCTGTCGTAACGAAACCCGGCAAAGTTGCAAAACACGTAAACCGGGCCGGGCCTAATAAAATAATAGGTAAAAAGATAAAATTCATTTTATATCTGGTTTAGTAGTTTCGAAATATTTTAGTTTAGTTCGTATTATTTTCTTAAACAGTGCAGTTCTATAATTTCGATCGTATTTTTAGTATTCCAAATGTGCTAAAAATGTGGCGTTCTTGGCAAGATAATAATCATTGTGCCTCCGGTGCTAATTTAAAAAGAAAACATTTATCGTCCGATGCTTAGTAAATTGTTAAAAATGTGTAAAAATGTGGAAAACGGCGTTGTCTACGTAAAAGCAAATGTGTTGATGAAAGTAACAAAGACTTAATTCGAAAAAAGAGCAAACTGTGCCTGCATTACATTTATTGCAACAGTGATTAAGGAAAGATGAAACCAATATTATTTGCAGCAGAACTAGCCTCCGGAGAATTTTATCTCTAATGAATTTTGCATATGGGACCATTAGTAAAAGACAAATAGTAATGGAATTGACGATGGCGGTTTTTTTTTTATTATTTTTTGACTACTTAAACTCTAAAAAAATACAGATTAGAAAATCGTCCCATTATCTACCTTAATGAAATATGGTTCTATACACATAAGATGCCAGCAAAAGAATGGGTAGATACATCAAGAAAATGCCAAACCAAAGTCCCAGCAAACAAGGGAAAAATAAGTACAATTTTACTTGCTGGTTCCGAGGATGGGTTCCAAATTGTTTACTGTGTTGGTTACGGTGTTATTGTCCTCCAAAAATATTAAACATTCATCTTTGGACTACCATGACGACACCACAGGAGAACTTTTTGCAGATTGGTTTATAAATAGCCTTTTGCCCAATGTGCCTAAGGAAATCGTAATTGTAATGGACAACAAGGAATATGAATGTGATACCATTGCTGCCGATATAAGACATACGGTTTTACGCCTTCCCCCGTATTAGTGTATTTTTAATCCAATTGAGCATATGTGGCATCAGATAAAATCCAATGTTAGAGCAGAAAACATTTATCCGACTCTAAGTGTAAGTGCTGCAACATTAATTAGGAAGGTTTTAGATAGTATTCCTAAAGAAAGTTGGATAAATTCAATTAACCATGTTAGTAAAATAGAAGATTCTTGTGTATCATTTACCAATAATATAGAACCACTTATTATTTATGTAGATCAAAGTGACAGTGAGAGTGAAACCGAATTAACTGTATAATTAAAGTTAAGTTATAATTTTTATTGTACTAATTGATACATTTATTTATTTTCAATTCAAATTCAAATAAATTCAAAATACACAAACCAATAAACAATGTTTTAGTTATACATAATAATAATAATAATTTAACAATATTTTATTTTTTCCCAAATTATTCAGAATTAAGCACTCTGACTCTAGCGCCTTTGACGAAACTAGGAATATTTTTATTGAAATTTATTGGGGCAATTAACATTTTGCCGAAAGGCAACGAAATATCTTGAATCGGGCTATACAGGGACGGATGGAGGGCTTTAGATCACGCCGCCGACTTCATAAGATGAACAGATGAAATTATAGACCTAACTGGTAGATCTCCAATATGCAATCAAGGAAGTCTGAAATAGAGAACGCTGGCGAGAAGTAGTCCGGAAAGTATGCGTACGCAATGCATTTTCATAAGTCACGACTCTTCTTTAAAGAACACGAAGAAGAAGCAGATAAGAAGAATGAGATATGCATTTAATCATGTTTCTATTGCTATTGCTATTCTCAAGTTCAAAAATGGCAATTGGGAATTATTTTACATTTTAAAACACTTATTCTATAATCATTCCTTTGCTTATGTTGGTTTTTTCTCGCTGCTGTTTTTCAAACCTTATCTGTAGTTTGCACGCATGAAAAAGTCTATTCATATTATAACGCTTTAGACATTATTTAGAACAGTGCAGTGCAATTTTTCATGTATATTACAATCTACACTTTCTTTTGGCATATTTATGGCAACACCGCTTTCACATACTTTAACTTGTTGGCCATTTGATATATCGTGTTTTTGTTGACTGATTAATGCATTTTTTAAATGTCTTTTATGTTGATTTGCTTTAAAGATTGGTATGGTTAAATTTAACAGGTATTTGATCCACATTTTTGAACTGGAGTCTTTGGTATGGATGCATAATTTATTAGCATTTCTCACGTAATTTAATTTTTTTTAATGACAACAGTACTTACTACAGTAATTTGACATTGTTGGAAATAGCTTTTTTTCTGAATTCATGAGGTAAATATTATGATTTTTTTTCAAAATAGATTTTAAAAAATGGTTAAAAGGTGTTTCCGTGTGTTTAAATTTATTTTTCATTTTGTAGATTATGAAACTATGATGACACATGCAGTATTAGATTACACTTGACAACTGTTAACGTCAATTTGTGAATTTCAAATTTCTTTCAATTTTTATATGGAATTAATATGTATTTAATAGATTTAAAGAGAAATAGTTGAAACACTAACAATTGTTGGATACATCGAGTATTTAAAGAAGTACAGCCGAATAAAAACATCACTAAGTCAACAGTTTCAAAAACGGTAAAAAATTCAACGATACTGGCAGCATTAAAGGTCGTCCAAAATTAGGACAGAAAAAGACAAAAAAAGTAAGGATAAAAAGATTTTTATCCTTACAAAATACAATTACTACAAAAAGTAAGTGAAGATGAGTTATGATGGAAAAAATAAATACTAATCTAAATTTTGTTTCAAGTATTATTTTCACGGCTGAAGCAATATCCTGTTTAAATGGTGATGCTAACAGACACAACTGTAAATACTGGGTTGATACTAATCTGGGGCAGGTTCATATACAGTATCCTCAAAAGTTAAATGTTTGGATGGGATTTAGTGGCGAGAATACTATAAGACATTTTTTCATTAATTGCAACTTGATAGCAGATAAGTATTTAGATCTATTGGAAGAAAAATTCATTCCTCAACTTTTGCGTCTGTTTCCAAATTTACTTAATCAAAACCAAGAAATATGATTACAGCAAGATTGTGCACCAGCACACTATGGCATTAAGGTTAGAAATTTTAACGTTACTTTCCCAAACCGATGGACCTGTCAACGAGGAGCTATCGAATGGCCGGCAAGGTCACCAGTCTTGGCACCACCCGGTTTTTTTGTGGTGCTATTTAAAAAGTCGGGTTTACGTTAATAGGCCAGAAAAGTTCGAAGTTAAGTAGTTTTTTAATAAAAAAATATAATTTTGATATTGTTTTTTTTAAAATCTGATATTGACTAAAGAGACCGAAACACCTTTTAACCATTTTTTAAAATTTATTTTGAAAAAAAACCATACAATATTTACCTCGTTGAATTCAGAAAAAAATGCTCTTTCCAACAAATCTGACATTGTTGAATTCCAAATTCAAGTACTGTTGTCATTAAAAAAAAAAACCAAATTAGTCTGGATTTCAAATATGCGACATGAAAAGAAATGAAAATATACCCAAAAAGTGGCAAACATTTCCTGATGTTTGTGTACAAAATTTTATTAAGAAAATTAAATTTTATTTATCTCAAAGCGTTCTCGAGATATTTGACCGTTTTCTTACATAATAGCGACCTTGTATATACCAGTAGGTTGGCTGTTGGCAACCATATTTTCCATGGCTCTGAGTTTTAAGTTGTTCCAGAGTTCATTGGATGATCAGTGTATCTAACAGACTTATTACCCTGCGTTCTCCATACAAATTTTTTCGCCTGTCATGAAATTATACCATATAATCGTAAAATATTTCTACGGAATAGTATCTGATCTTTTTTGTAGCTCTAAACCTATAACTATTTTACTACACTCAGCTTTGATATGAGTGTGAAGGTAGAGCGCCTTGTAGGCATGGCCACATCCAATTTTGCTCCTTGCATTGCATCATTACTAGTTTTAAAATTGCACGTTCACCTTTCATGTCGATAACCTTGAAAACTATTATGCAGAGTATTTTACCTTTATTCTCAAATTTGGTAGTTCTCATGTAAGTTCTTATTACTTCTATATATTTCTGTGGATAAATCAACTCTTCAGAGCCCTCTTGTATTGATGAAAATGATTCAATGCAGAAGTCACGCATACGATATCTTTCAAAAACACTATCGTATATAATCTGCACTGCCTGTTTAAAAATAAATGTGAACTAAATTATGTTTATATACATTTCGCGTGATTGTATCCGATTCGATGAAAGTGTTGTTTCATTTTTGGCTTACTCATTGTTGCAGAGAATGAACAATATGAACATCTCAGGAAATGAGATAATATTTTATGCTTTACGGCTAAGGTTTTCAACATTTTCGCATTTCGGAGTACGAATTGTTTCAATAATTTTTCAGTTATTCGAAGTAGCAATACTCTTTAAAAAATTAAATTTTTTTCGAGAAAAAATTACTTAATACTACATATGATGTAGATCGATTTTCATGATCTATAAGACACTCGAAAGTTTGTTTTGCAGTGCTGCTGTTCTTTCGTGCTGAACTACGCATACAAGAAAAGTCAATTAACTTTAATATTTAGAGTGAATGGAGTTGGCAAATATGAAGGTCAAACTAGTTATAGTTAGGATCATTTAAAACATATCGTATCCATTAGGCTTTATACAAATCTCTTTGGAGCATATAACACTGCAAAATGTTGAAAACGTAAATTGAGATATGAAATGGCTTTCGGGAACTTTTTGGTAAAAAATCGTTAGTTTTTTCAAATTGTATTTCAACATTTTTTTTCAAAAATTATTTACAGTTTATTGTTGTAAAGTTGTCGTATTTTTCTCTTTTCGCTAGGAACAATGACTTACATGAAGAAAGACATGAACGAGATAGAAACCCATATCGATCAATTAGTTTATTTGAGTTTGGAATGCTTCTGAAGAGAAAGGGCATATTGCTTTTTCAGATGATGATTGATCTGATGGCTGGAGGTGGCTACTCTTGGCATTTTCCTGTCCGTTTTTTGATCATTGATTTTTTCAAAGGCGGAAAATCCTCCTTTGCCCTTTGCAACAGCTTCTTCTTTCTTTTTTTCTAGAGAATACCGGACGGAACGAACCTTGGAATCTATACCTCAGTCGCTGTGGTCTATACAGACTACTTTGGCGCTTATCACGGTGGTGCTTGTTAGGGAATTACTTTAGTTAATCCTAGTGGTTTTGGCTCCGGTCATTGTTGTAGGCCATTTTAAGGACCATAAGTTTATGAAGCTGCTCTTGAAGAACATCGTTGACAGTCAGATTCCAGAGTTCCATTTGATGGCCTGTATTGTATCCTGGTCTTTTTGGAACTCTTAATAGTGGAATTCAGATCTTCGGTAAGTGCGAATTGCCCAAAAGGATACTACTACACTGGCAAGATAACTACAACTGAACTGTTTCGAAACCATTTCGAAAAAGATATTCACTCTCCGAAGTCGCACACTATATGTATGTTAATTGATTTATTTTTGTTGCCTGGTGGCTTTTATAAAAACGCCGGGATTTTGACTGGTATTACCAGTCGTTTTCTTGTTGCTCTTGTCGGTCCTTTTAAGGGTCATGTGGTTCTGAAGCTGCTCATATAGTCTCTTGATACTTGTTATGGAGTTTTCCTAAACTGCCCTGAAGAGCTAGGATTTTTTCTGGCTTTGACTTAGAGTGTGTCTAAAAATTATAGGTTTCTCAACAGGTGGCAGTTGCCCGGGAGGGCACTCCACACAAAAAACTTACACTTACACCACTGAACTTTGACGATACTACTTCATAATTTTCGGAAAGGTGGGGCCTCTCTGGGCACTTGGGCACTGAACTGGTATTGGCCACAATTTTGTTTATATACCGTTCCTAATTTAGTTCTTCCTCTATTTAGATGCATAGTCAGAATTTTTATTCTTCTCTATGGTTTAATAGCTCATCAACGACCTTTGTCTTTCCCTAGGGGTATCCAGATCCATATTTTTTACATAGAACGGTGACCACCTGCTTCCGTGTGAATTCGACCTTATACTTTCATCAGTATCTTCCTTTTCCAGCACTTGACGATTGTTCGTTACAGTCCACGATTGGTCGAATCTTATCGGTCGTATATCTTTATTTTTGTATTCATCGATATTGATTTAAATTTTAAGATATTCTCTAGAGTGTAACAACTTTTGTTTCCAGCCGTAGTTCTTGCTGCAACCTCCTCTGATACTTCATTATGCGCTGTAATTATTGAGTCTAGATATTTAAAACTATTGACTTTTTCAAACCGTCATCCATTTATTGCTAGATCCATATCCACATGTTGTTCCTTCCTTTGTTTTGTTGATATGTATTAAATTTTTGTTGAGTTTAATCTTAGCCCCATTCCTGATGCCGCCTCTCCGAACTGTCTAAATATATGTTCCAGTTCTTCCTTCTTTCTACACGTCATGTCGATACGATCTATGTACGCTAAGATACAAACGATCGGATGTACTCCCGGACTAATAGTCTAGCATATATATATATATATATATATATATATATATATATATATATATATATATATATATATATATATATATATGTATATATGTGTAATAGAGCCTCCGAGGCACTTTTAAATGTTAGAAATTGGAAACGAGGGACAAGAGGCTGAGAAAATTTGGATGCAAGAAGTGATACTCATCTGTAATCAGTATTTCTAGTTCTAAAGTTAAATTATTTTGTTGAGAAATTCTAAAAAATAATATGAAGTTACCAGAATCAACATATTTTCTAAATAAAATTGTCTAAATTTTATTTTTCCTGTTACTCGATCCGTTTGTAAGTTTACGTGCAGTCTACATAAATCATTGTTTCGCCTGTTTCACCGGCTTGATTTGACTATCTATATCTTGCGATCGCCGATCGGAATCTATACTTCTCCGTTGACCGAGAAATCTGTCGATTCAGTCCACCATAAATACGTCCGAAACCGCTGAGCAAGAATAGGAAAAATGCAATACGACCCGAGTAAGTTCGTATTTGTGACGGAAAACACGTATTGCATTTTGTTGGAATCGACGACGAATGTCGCGAATTTCAAATTGTTGCCTACCGCAAACCGAAATCCTTACTTGGATCGTTCGAGTTGTTTTGGTTTTTCTTTATTAATGAAAATTGAGAAATTTTATGGTAGTAAAAAGGGTAATACTTTCCGCTGTTATTTTTACTTTTTTTTTCTAAAACTAAAAAACATTCTAATAGTGTGGAATATTTTGTCCAAATATGATGATCCATAAGTTTCTCTTTATACTAACAATTGTTGGTATAAAGAGATAATATATAGATATATAGATATATAGATAGTGTTATCAGGAGATAATTTATTCTTTAGGAGATTAATCATCGTCAACATTTTGTACTTTGATTATAAATTCACAATATAAATGGAAGATATTATCATTAGTTTTATTCGCTGACTAAAGATTATTTTTCTATTGTAAATATTCTTTTGTTTCCAAATTATGATTACTTTAACTGAAAAAATAACAAAGGTGGAACATTTTATGATATGAAAGTAGCAAATACAATAAAGATTATTGTCGCATAGCTTATAATATACACAGTATATCGGATAAATAACGAAACTTTTTAAATAAAAAAAAACCAATTAATGATTTTGCTAAAATGATGTATTTTTATTCAAAATACATCCCTTCCGTATCAATACACCGCAGGACATTCAACCAGTGTTAGCACAGATTTTTTATTTCGTTTTTCGGAGTCGTCTCAATTAGCCTCGTCACGGATTCTTAGACTTGTGCAACATTGTCATATATATATATATATATATATAAGCTATATATATAAGGCTTAAGTCGTTCCCTTCATTCGCTCTCTAGGTGTACAGCTTGAGCCCAGCTGATAACGGCTTAAGGCCAGAAACCGGTCCTGGGAAACACTGCTGGCTCTTTGGATGGCGGATGGGGGAACGACAAAGCACCACGGTGGAGTGCGGGTGTATTTTCTTTGTTTTTAATATCTTTTTCCACGAGCCTACTTATTATTATTTTTTGAACATTGAGACCTCGGGGCAAAACAACTCGATTTTCTTGATAATGGCTTCAAAATGGAAGCCCAAACGTCGAGATTTTATGTGAAATGATCGCCCGCGGTGCGAATTCGCCTGTGAGATGAATAGCCGAGGAATTAAATACGACCAATGACATGATTCACGAAATTTTGACAAATGATTTAAACAAACGGAAAGTCCGTGCTCGATTTGTTTCTCACGCCTTAAATGAGGACCAAGAAATTGCTCACGTTGAACATTAGAAGGATCTTATTAACACAGCTGGACGTAACTGTACGTTTTTGGTTGGATTGTGACTAGTGATTAGATTTGGTGCCAACAAACGAAGCCACAAAGTGCTACGTGGAAGTTCCCCAGACTCTCCGAAATCGAAAAAATTGCTTTTCCGGAAGTCACGAGAGAAGACAATATTGATTTGTTTTTACGACTCTAAATGTATTATGCTTCGTGAATTTATTCCACAGGTTCAAAATGTTACTGGTGAATATTATTTGGGTGATATGGGGCGTTTGTGGAAGAGAATCTTTTAAAAGCGGACCGAATATCGAGCGTCGGGGAGTTGGTTTGGACAGGACCGTCGAAAAAACAAGTCTATGTATTTCAAAATACTCCGTATTCGCATGATTTATCTCCCTGTGACTAGTTCCTGTTCCCGAAATTCAAACTGCCATGAAAGTAAAGGATGTATGACAGTGTTACACAAGTCTAAGAATCCGTGACGAGGCTAATTGAGACGACTCCGAAAAACGGAATAAAAAATCTGTGCTAACATTGGTTGAACGTCCCGCGGTGTATTGTGTGTGTACAGTGTATTTTAGCAAAATCATTAATTGGTTTTTTTATTTAAAAAGATACAAACGATCGGATGTACTCCCGGACTAATAGTCTAGCATATATATATATATATATATATATATATATATATATATATATATATATATATATATATATATATATATATATATATATATATATATATATATATATGTGTAATAGAGCCTCCGAGGCACTTTTAAATGTTAGAAATTGGAAACGAGGGACAAGAGGCTGAGAAAATTTGGATGCAAGAAGTGATACTCATCTGTAATCAGTATTTCTAGTTCTAAAGTTAAATTATTTTGTTGAGAAATTCTAAAAAATAATATGAAGTTACCAGAATCAACATATTTTCTAAATAAAATTGTCTAAATTTTATTTTTCCTGTTACTCGATCCGTTTGTAAGTTTACGTGCAGTCTACATAAATCATTGTTTCGCCTGTTTCACCGGCTTGATTTGACTATCTATATCTTGCGATCGCCGATCGGAATCTATACTTCTCCGTTGACCGAGAAATCTGTCGATTCAGTCCACCATAAATACGTCCGAAACCGCTGAGCAAGAATAGGAAAAATGCAATACGATCCGAGTAAGTTCGTATTTGTGACGGAAAACACGTATTGCATTTTGTTGGAATCGACGACGAATGTCGCGAATTTCAAATTGTTGCCTACAGCAAACCGAAATCCTTACTTGGATCGTTCGAGTTGTTTTGGTTTTTCTTTAATGAAAATTGAGAAATTTTATGGTAGTAAAAAGGGTAATACTTTCCGCTGTTATTTTTACTTTTTTTTTCTAAAACTAAAAAACATTCTAATAGTGTGGAATATTTTGTCCAAATATGATGATCCATAAGTTTCTCTTTATACTAACAATTGTTGGTATAAAGAGATAATATATAGATATATAGATATATAGATAGTGTTATCAGGAGATAATTTATTCTTTAGGAGATTAATCATCGTCAAGTTTAACACTTCTAGGGAAATTTTTCAATAGTTGCTAAAGTTGTTTGATCCTGCTCTGATGCCAGTTTTTGTTCTTAAGGTTAAAATTAGTTCAACTCTTTAAACTTTTTGAAGCCCCGTTGACGCAATAAGTATGCCAACGATCAAAAACGGTGAAAGTCTGATGATACTAAATATGTAATATTTAGTATCATGAAGCAGGAGTATTTACGACGTCCATGGAATATATATAAATATTTATATATATATATATATATATATATATATATATATATATATATATATATATATATATATATTGCGTCCAATGAGACAACAGTAGTCAGGAGTTATACACTCCCAACAGTTGGGTTCCAAAATCTCATGTGGAGTTTGTGGATCAGATGCCCCCCCTGGATCGCCCTAACTACGATTTTTCACAAATATTTCCGAAACTGTTTACAATGAAATTATGAAATTTGGAGAGTGTTGTAAACTTTGGGCGCCGTAACGAACTGTGCATTTTAAATTTAAAAATTCCAGTCAGCGGCGTAACACATTGAGGGTCCAAGGTTATAATTGCCCATTTTTTTGTACTTTTTTTTCTTTAATTTTCGTTCAAGATTTTGAAATCCTTGACGTAAAAGGGTACTCTTAGTCCGCATCAGTAAGATACGCCGTTTTCGAGTAAATCGCTTTTAAAATTTTCGTAAGCAACACTATAAAGCGCCTCCAAATTACTAGCGCATTATGCTGCTGAAAATCGTACCTGGCTAAAGTAACCCTTATAAATACTAGAGAGGAGTTGATCCAAAAAATTCAAGAATTCAAGACATATGTGAAAATTTGCAGGCTAATCCAGATTTGTAATTCATCTTAATTAAAAAATTTGTCTGATAAAAATAAATAAGATTTTGAGTTATAGTACTTTTTTAAAATTTATTTTTTATTTGGATGCGCTTTATAATGTTGCTAGCGAAAAGTTTAAAAGCGATTTACTCGAAAACGGTGCATCTTATTCAGACGAACTAATAGTACCTCTTTTATGTAAGAAAGTCAGCGATTTCATAGGCTTGACCGAAAATTAAAAAAAATATGTACAAAAGCAATTGGCCAATTATTACCTTGGAGCCCTTATTATGATACGCTCCTGATTGAAATGTTTAAATTTGAAAAACCCAGTTCGTTTCAGCCCCCAAAGTTTACAACACTCACCAAATTTCCTAATTTTATTGTAAAAGGTTTCGGAAATATTTGTGAAAAATCGTTTTCAAGGGGGGGGAGGTGTAGCTCCCTAAGGACTCATTATTCGAGTAAGATTTGTAGACAAAGTACTATTATATTTGGCCGTAGAACCCGCTGGTAAAGTTTCGTCCATACAATTCGGGACACCTTGTATATATATATATATATATATATATATATATATATATATATATATATATATATATATATATATATATATACAGGGTGTCGATATGAGCGATTTATATGGTCATGGCTTTAGTCGTTCCCTTCATTCGCTCTCTAGGCGTACAGCTTGAGCCCAGCTGATGACGGCTTAAGGCCAGAAACCGGTTCGGACAAAGAAAACTCAAGACTTTTTTTAATTTTTCAATATAGTCCTCCAATTCAATATACGAGGGTTGTTATTTATGTATCCAAAATAATAAAAAAAACAAATATTTATCATTGAAAATGTGTGTAGTGTAGTATTCATGCTCAAAATAGCATTGGACCATACGAGGGTTGCTATTTATGTATCCGGAATTGGCAACAATGGTATTATTAAGCGCCATCTGACATATACATCGTAAAGTTTGACATTATTGACTGTTTACATACTCAGAAAGTTTTGTCATACGAATGCAATTTGTGATGTTTGGTGACTTGAAAATTTCATCTCAGTCAAAAAATGGAATTAACTCGTGAGACTTTTCGTTCGGTGGGATTATTTCAACAGTTCATCGATCAACTCACGTCGACTTTTGGCGATGAAACACCATCTGAAACCACTGTATATCATTAGTGTAGTGAATTCAATCCTGGCCGTTGTTCGCTCACGCACAAATTTAAGGAAGATCATCCAAAATCGATTCTATCGAAAATATCGATATTATCGAAAACATCGCGAAATTATAAAGCAAGATCGTCGTGTGATATACCGTAGGATTGGGGTCATCCCTGGGCATTAGTATGATAAGCATACAAAATATTTTACATACACATTTAGCCGTGAAAAAGATTTGTGCGCGTTGGATTCCGCATAATTTGACAATCGCTTAAAAAAGGCTAGTGTCGATTGGTGCAAAGAAATACCCAAAAATGCAATCGTCGTGCGTCAAAAGCCGTGTATATATCTACACAGGTACCGAATCTTGGATATATGCGTATGAGCTCGAAAGTAAACAGCAGTCGACTGTATGGGTCTTTTAAAATGAGCCAAACCCAACAAAAGTTGTTCGCACAAGAAGCACTTCCAAACAAATGCTCACCTGTTTTTTTTTTGGGTAAAAATGGACTACACTGCCCCTAGACAACCGTAGAACGGTCAATTCTAAATGGTACACAACATTTTGTTTGCCAGAAGTCTTTGATGAAATAAGAAAAAACAACCAGCGACGCAGGATTATTCTTCACCATGACAATGCGAGCTCTCACACATCAAACCGAACAACTCATTATTTGACCGGTCAAAACAACGAATTGATGGGTTATCCGCCGTACAGTCCTGATTTGACAGCCAATGATTTCTTTTTGTTCCCTTCCGTGAAGAATAAACTACGTGATCAACGATTTTCGATGCCAGGAGAAGCGGTTGATGCATTGAAAATGGATGTTTTAGAATGGAAAAAGTGCTATGAAAATTGGTTGTGTGTGTCACGGAGAATATTTTGAAAAACAATAATACCGTTTTCGATAATAAATATTTGGTTTTATTATTCTAGATACATAAATAGCAACCTATCTAATAGCAATATTTTTTTCGCGACAATAGTGAAAATACAGTTACAATCAACGCTGAACGCTATAAACAGATCATTCAAAACTTCGTGAGCCAGGACTAGAGAATATGTGGTTCCATAAAGATGGTGTCACAGCACATAGATCACGTGATCGACATTTTTCATTTAATTTATCGAAATGGAGAGTTATTATCCCTAGATCTCCTGATTTTGACTGCATAAATAAGCCCGAAACCATACAGCAACTCAAGGATTACATTCGTGCTGAAATCGCTGCATTAACATTAGATATTTTGACAAAAATTATACAAAATGTGTTAAAAAAGGCAAAAGTTGCTAACATCTCCTGTTTAATTGACATGCTTTTCAAAAATTAAATATCACAAAATTTAAAGACGAAATAGACACATTTATTGAAAAAAAATATTCTGTCGTTTCTTTTAAAATTATTTCTTCTTATTATAATGGTAGTAGTGTAACACTTGCTCCATCTTGTACGTTTGGCTTGCAATCTAGAAAATTTCAGAGTGACCCTCATATCAACCAAGCTCCAGTTCTATTCTGCACAGAAATAAATAACCTTAACTTTTTTCGCATAAATACATCTTTAGAATTTCCGCATCGGTTCATCTTATATACTTCGACTATACTTATCTACAAACAAATCTTGATCTTAAATCATTCCAATTAAAACCGTAATGATGGACGTACAAATTATGCAAAAGAAAACATTAAATTCTGTTTTCAAAGTGGAATGATTAAAATTGTAAATAGTGCTAAAAATGTATATCTACATCTAGATAGGATTAATATTTCAACATTTTGTACTTTGATTATAAATTCACAATATAAATGGAAGATATTATCATTCGTTTTATTCGCTGACTAAAGATTATTTTTCTATTGTAAATATTCTTTTGTTTCCAAATTATGATTACTTTAACTGAAAAAATAATAAAGGTGGACCATTTTATGATATGAAAGTAGCAAATATAATAAAGATTATTGTCGCATAGCTTATAATATACACAGTATATCGGATAAATAACGAAACTTTTTAAATAAAAAAAAACCAATTAATGATTTTGCTAAAATGATGTATTTTTATTCAAAATACATCCCTTCCGTATCAATACACCGCAGGACGTTCAATCAGTGTTAGCACAGATTTTTTATTTCGTTTTTCGGAGTCGTCTCAATTAGCCTCGTCACGGATTCTTAGACTTGTGTAACATTGTCATATATATATATATATATATATATATATATATATATATATATATATATATATATATATATATATATATATATATATATATATATATATAAGCTATATATATAAGGCTTAAGTCGTTCCCTTCATTCGCTCTCTAGGCGTACAGCTTGAGCCCAGCTGATAACGGCTTAAGGCCAGAAACCGGTCCTGGGAAACACTGCTGGCTCTTTGGATGGCGGATGGGGGAACGACAAAGCACCACGGTGGAGTGCGGGTGTATTTTCTATGTTTTTAATATCTTTTTCCACGAGCCTACTTATTATTATTTTTTGAACATTGAGACCTCGGGGCAAAACAACTCGATTTTCTTGATAATGGCTTCAAAATGGAAGCCCAAACGTCGAGATTTTATGTGAAATGATCGCCCGCGGTGCGAATTCGCCTGTGAGATGAATAGCCGAGGAATTAAATACGACCAATGACATGATTCACGAAATTTTGACAAATGATTTAAACAAACGGAAAGTCCGTGCTCGATTTGTTTCTCACGCCTTAAATGAGGACCAAGAAATTGCTCACGTTGAACATTAGAAGGATCTTATTAACACAGCTAGACGTAACTGTACGTTTTTGGTTGGATTGTGACTAGTGATTAGATTTGGTGCCAACAAACGAAGCCACAAAGTGCTACGTGGAAGTTCCCCAGACTCTCCGAAATCGAAAAAATTGCTTTTCCGGAAGTCACGAGAGAAGACAATATTGATTTGTTTTTACGACTCTAAATGTATTATGCTTCGTGAATTTATTCCACAGGTTCAAAATGTTACTGGTGAATATTATTTGGGTGATATGGGGCGTTTGTGGAAGAGAATCTTTTAAAAGCGGACCGAATATCGAGCGCCGGGGAGTTGGTTTGGACAGGACCGTCGAAAAAACAAGTCTATGTATTTCAAAATACTCCGTATTCGCATGATTTATCTCCCTGTGACTAGTTCCTGTTCCCGAAATTCAAACTGCCATGAAAGTAAAGGATGTATGACAGTGTTACACAAGTCTAAGAATCCGTGACGAGGCTAATTGAGACGACTCCGAAAAACGGAATAAAAAATCTGTGCTAACATTGGTTGAACGTCCCGCGGTGTATTGATACGCAAGGGATGTATTTTGAATAAAAATACATCATTTTAGCAAAATCATTAATTGGTTTTTTTATTTAAAAAGTTTCGTTATTTTTCCGATATCCTGTGTATATTATAATCTATGCGACAATAATCTTTATTATATTTGCTACTTTCATATCATAAAATGTTCCACCTTTATTATTTTTCCAGTTAAAGTAATCATAATTTAGAAACAAAAGAATATTTACAATAGAAAAATAACCTTTAGTCAGCGAATAAAACGAATGATAATATCTTCCATTTATATTGTGAATTTATAATCAAAGTACAAAATGTTGAAATATTAATCCTATCTAGATGTAGATATACATTTTTAGCACTATTTACAATTTGAATCATTCCACTTTGAAAACAGAATTTAATGTTTTCTTTTGCATAATTTGTACGTCCATCATTACGGTTTTAATTGGAATGATTTAATATCAAGATTTGTTTGTGGATAAGTATAGTCGAAGTATATAAGATGAGCCGATGCGGAAATTCTAAAGATGAATTTATGCGAAAAAAGTTACGGTTATTTATTTCTGTGCAGAATAGAACTGGAGCTTGGTTGATATGAGGGTCACTCTGAAATTTTCTAGATTGGAAGCCAAACGTACAAGATGGGGAAAGTGTTACACTACTACCATTATAATAAGAAGAAAGAATTTTAAAAGAAATAAGACAGACTATTTTTTTCAATAAATGTGTCTATTTCGTCTTTAAATTTTGTGATAATTAATTTTTGAAAAGCATGCCAATTAGACAGAAGATGTTAGCAACTTTTGCCTTTTTAACACATTTTGTGTAGCTTTTGTCAAAATATCTGATGTTAATGCAGCGATTTCAGCACGGATGTAATCCTTGAGTTGCTATATGGTTTCGGGCTTATTTATGCAGTTAAAATCAGGAGATCTAGGGATAATAACTCTCCATTTCGATAAATTAAATGGAAAATGTCGATTTTCACGTGATCTATGTGCTGTGACACCATCTTGATGGAACCACATATTCTGTAGTCCTGGCTCACCCAATTGAGGCACGAAGTTTTGAATGATCTGTTTATAGCGTTCAGCGTTGATTGTATTTTCACTATTGTCGTGAAAAAAATATTGCTATTAGATAGGTTGCTATTTATGTATCTAGAATAATAAAACCAAATTATACCGAAATGGTATTATTACCGAAAATGGTTTTATTGTTTTTCAAAATATTCTCCGTGATGATCGATACACACAGCCAATTTTCATAGCACTTTTTCCATTCTAAAACATCCATTTTAAATGCATCAACCGCTTCTCCTGGCATCGAAAATCGTTGATCACGTAGTTTATTCTTCACGGAAGGGAATAAAAAGAAATCATTGGTTGCCAAATCAGGACTGTACGGCGGATGATCCATCAATTCGTTGTTTTGACCGGTCAAATATTGAGTTGTCGGTTTGATGTGTGAGAGCTCGCATTGTCATGGTGAAGAATGATCCTGCGTCGCTGTTTGTTTTTTCTTATTTCTTCAAAGACTTCTGGCAAATAAATTGTTGTGTACCACTTAGAATTGACCATTCTACGGTTGTCTAGGGGCAGTGTACAACATTTATCCCAAAAAAAAACAGGTGAGTATTTGCTTGGAAGTGCTTCTTGTGCGAACAACTTTTGTTGGGATTGGCTCATTTTAAAAGACCCATACTGTCGACTGCTATTTACTTTCGAGCTCATACGCATATATCCAAGATTCGGTTGTATCGACCTGTGTAGATATATACACGGCTTTTGATGTACCACGATTGCATTTTTGAACATTTCTTTGCACCAATCGACACCAGCCTTTTTTTGAGCGATTGTCAAATTATGCGGAATCCAACGCGCACAAATCTTTTTCACCCCAATCCTACGGTATATCACACGACGATCTTGCTTTATTAGTTCGCTATGTTTTCGATAATATCGATATTTTCGATAGAATCGATTTTGGATGACCTTCCTTAAATTTGTGCGTGAGCGAACGACGGCCACGATTGAATTCACTACACTAATGATATACAGTGGTTTTAGATGGTGTTTCATCGCTAAAAGTCGACGTGAGTTGATCGATGAACTGTCGTTGCAATAATCCCACCGGACGAAAAGTCTCACGAGTTAATTCCATTTTTTGACTGAGATGACATTTTCAAGTCACCAAACATCACAAATTGCATTTGTATGACAAAACTTTCTGAGTATGTAAACAGTCAATAATGTCAACCTTTACGATGTATATGTCAGATGGCGCTTAGTAATACCATTGTTGCCAATTCCGGATACATAAATAGCAACCATCGTACGGTCCAATGATGTTTTGAGCATGAATACTACACTACACACATTTTCAATGATAAATATTTGTTTTTATTTATTATTTCGGATACATAAATAGTAACCCTCGTATATTGAATTGGAGGTGACTATATTGAAAAATTAAAAAAAAGTTCTCGAGTTTTCTTTGTCAAGTCGAGAACTTTTCGCGCGACCCTCGCATTACGTTCATTTTGTTTTGAATCAGACGAAACTAAGAACAGTGAATTGTACTGAACATGTAGCACCTCACACAAGTTCTACAATTTCTTTCTTCCATTTCTACTTGTCCATATTATTTGATTTATCCAATCGACCACAATACATATTCAAGCTGATGGTATCTTTTCTAGAAACTAACTCTAAATGCACAATACATAATAACCATTATTTGACGAACATCTGCCTTTAAAGAGCAGGTGCATCACGTTTGTTCCAATATCTTTTTCTGACGTTTTAATGAGTAAATGATCTATTTTTTAACGGCGGTTTTCATTGCTTTCAAGTGAATCAATTCATGTTATAATGGGATGGTCGTTTCTACTTTAAATGTCTAAATACCGCCTTTACTTACTTCAGTTTAAATACTGCTTGAACATGTTATTAATTTATTATTTAATAAAACATATTACTAACGGGTGGGGCAAGTGTCACGCTACCATTTTAATTGTTTATAATTTTTAAAAGAAACCAAACATATTTTTTTCTATAATATGTTTATTTCATCTTCAAATTGTGTGTTAAAAATTTATTTTTCAAAATTATGTCAATCAAGTGTTAGCAGCATTAGTCATCAAGTGACGTAGCAGCAATGCAACTTGTGCCCTTTTTAACACGTTAAAAATCCCCATAAAAATAATCCTGAGCCGTCAAATCGATTTTGTTTGAAAATTGTCAATTTGATGGAAGTTGTTTATGATGGTATTGCAGTTTTCTAATAGTATATTATTGTCTGTAGGAAACATGTTGTAAACAATTTGCTCGTTATATTTATTCATTTTTAAAACATCTCCGACAAAAATGCTTAACAGTTATAAAAGAAAAGAAATTTTTTTTAACTTTAATCTGATGTCAGGGGCAGTCATACCAATTTAAAAAGCATGGTTGTATCGATAAGTAAAGCGCACGAATTTTTAAAACAAACCTTATTTTTTTGATCATAGTTACAAAAACAATGTTCATATTCGGCCTGGATTAAAATTTTTACAACTATTTAATTAAAAGTTAACACTTTAAAATTTTAAACGGTAGTGTACGACGTCTAGCCATCCATGCAAAGTTCGTCAGGCGTTTACCCTTCCGAAATTTTCGACGGTCTCGAGAGCAATCCCGCCACGTCTACGTATACCGTCACACTCCGGGTTCAGAGTTCCTTAATCGCCCTTCGTTTCTCTCTCGGACTGCTCTGACAACCAGAGACGTATTTACGATGTCGACGGCCTAGACTGGGTGCATTAGTTTCGTGTTTGTGACGTATCTTAGAATTGGGCGGGTTTGAAGCCGGTCGCCGTAGCGAATTTGGAAGAAAAAAAAATGAAAAGGCCTGATGAGGTTTATTTTTGAGGAAATTTTACCTCGAAGCGTTGAGAATGAGAGGTCAACCGAATTGATGATTAAATATGACGATGAATAGTTGAACTGGATCACTTCTCTTTTTTTTTTAGGAAACTAATTGCATATGGGATTGGGTTTTTGAATAAAAAATAATTATCAATTTTTTTACTTTATTTTAAAACTTTATCATAAATAATATTGATAATCGATGCGAAAAACTTTTTAAAAATTTGTTATAATTAATTATGAATGAATGAAAATTTATAAAATTCCAAAAAAAAATCACGTGGCTACGAACGCGCCGCAATTGGCTGTCATGTTTGTGACGTCATAATAGTATATGTGTTTTCATGTCAGTATTGTCAACGGCTTCTTCTTTTATATATAATTTCAATATTATTATAGGTTAAGTGCAAAATAAAATATTATTCTTTACTAATTTAGTTCAGTAATGTGTGATAAAGGGTATATAAAGGCTAATTCTAATAATATACCTGAGGTGGATATTTTTATGGTCACAGATTTATTAAAACATGACATTCGGTTCAATTCAGCTGAAGATCGAGGTGCTAAACCATTAATATGAGTTTTTTAAAAAATTATAATGTAAATCTAAATAAGAAACAAAATATTTCTATTAAATATAATTAAACTATTTGTAGGTTGTCACGAGAAAGTTACGCTGACAAGGCCATAGGTTTTGTTCAATTTAACCGCAAAAATGGTATTTGCACGGTAAAAGGACGTGTACGTCCAGAACGTAAAGTTCGGAGTAAAGCTTATACAGTTACCTTGATTAGTAATGAAAAATTCAGAAAAGACGCTCAATGTCACGATTGTGCAGCTTCAGCAGTTAATAAATACCAAAAACAAAAATATATATATATATATATATATATATATATATATATATATATATATATATATATATATATATATATATATATATATATAAAATGCTATAAATAGTAATATTTGTAATATTACAATATTGGTAATATTTTGTAATATCGGTTTTCAAAAATAATGAAAAATGTTAAATAATGAATAACCAAAAGATATTTTCTAGTTTTGTAATTATTTTTTAAGTGAAAAACAATATAAATCATAATTAAAAAAACAAAACATATACATACTGATTAAATATATAATTTTATTTTACTATAAAAATATACTGTTAAATATACATAATAAAAAATCCACCAACTAGGATAATATGTTACAGTAGATTATAATATGTTTAAATTATATATATACATATTTGTTTGATTGCATAATAGTTTGATTGCTTTCGTTGAAGTTTGCAATACTTTTAAAACCACATCGATTCTTCAAACCACCACACTAAACTCTATTAATAATATTTTCAAAAAAAAATCCACCCATATTACATCATTGATTTAATTAAGGTTTTCAGTATTTTTAAACCAATGGCGATTTTTTGTCTTTCATGTTTTACAAACCACCACATTAGGCTCTAGTTTAATAATATTTGCAAATATAAATAAATCTGGCTGCTAACTAACTCTAATGCATGACCAGCCAGAAGGTTTCCTAAATAAGAGAAGGCATTTAAACCATTTTTTTTGGAAAACTTTTAAGTGTGGGACCTCCTGTTAAGGTCTACCCACTAGAAAACCACTATGTACCACTTCATATCATTGACAGCCAACATATCTTGGCTGTCAGCCTACCATAAGTCTTCAATGCCTATAATAAATTTCTTACCTATGTTTAAACATATCTTATGAAATGAATATGTTCAATCAATAGATGAAATGTATCAAAATGTTGAAAAACACTAAATATTTTAACTGTTTTGTTTTATTTAAAATAGAAATATACAATTTTCTTTACTTTCTGTTTGAATAGTAGGTTTGCTTTTATATTTTTTTTGCATACTCCTACAGATGTTTGTTTTGATTCCATGGAAAACTGCTTTGTCAGTCCTAAATTTAACTAGTTGATGTTCATCCAACTAGACTATCTACAAATTAGATTTTCCTGTAAAACGTTCATAAGTAAAAGACTTTTCATATACGATTACGTTCCATATTGGGAGTCGAATTTTGTTCTTGTCTATTCGCACTTGCTTAAATATTATTATTCGTATTCTACAAAATAGACAATCCTGTATGGCTTTCTCATCGTTACTGCCGTCGGTTGTGTTGCTACATGTTGATTCTTTGCGGACACGCAGGAATATTCATTCCTTCTTAAAAATTTGGCACGTTAATTTGTTTTCCCCACAAATAAAAGTTATAAATACGAATGCAAAAAACAAAAGGAACCCTAATCTAATTTCAATATTTCATTCTGAACTTATCTTTTCGGAAAGAGCGCTAAAGAAAATTTCGGTGTAACTACCGAATTGTTCCGAGCCAACCCGATATTGGCGATATTGGCCTTCGTTACCATTTTGAAGTCACATACGTTCGGGTTTCTTTCGGTTTCTTTCTTTTTGTCTGCTTGCTTGTCATCGGTACTAGGTTTAAAAATGTATTTTCAATTTGATATAACTTTTTAATTATAAGGAAAAAAATAAAAATAGTTTTGTTATAAAACTTATATATGATCTTTCCATTTATGACAAAAAAAAATGTTCGTAGGCCCAATTAAAAGTTAGGAAAAGAAAGGATGGGTTTAAAATTATACTTTTTTATTTTCATCTGTTTTTTTTTTATTTAGCGTCACTTATTTTCCATTAACACGAGGATTGTAGTTAACGACGTTCCAATTTTTTATTTTCAGGATAATGCAATTTACCCAACGTTGTAAAATATGCAGTTTTTTGACAGTTGGTTTTGACATCATCATTTAAAGTTAAATTGGGGTCATCTTTAGTTATAGCGCATGAAAAATTGCACGTGCTCGTGGAAAATATTAAACATATTCAGAAAGCATTCAGAAAGCACAAGAAAGGGGCATTTTTAATATTCTCAATGAGCCCACTGTGCATTTTTCATGCATCTGAATGGGGCCTGAAACGGGTCACAAACGGTTTCACGCAATAATACTGTTACACAGTAGTACCACCGGTTGACGGACGGCTTAAGGGTAGAAACTGGTCTGGGCTGACGCTTGTTGACGTTTGATGGCGACTGAAGTATTAGGAAATTTTAACGTGGAGCACTGTAAAAAAAGTAGAGATAGTTTCGTAGTCCAAACATGGATTAAGTAGTGCGTTCGTCTCTGGAGAATTTTCTTATGCCATACCGCTTACTACTTTATTACCTATTATCTATATTCCTCCCTTACGTATCTCCGGTTTACGTAACTCTGATGTATCTGCTCCGACTAGCTTAATGCTCTCAACTCACTGAAAAATCATCTTCCCTTCCCCCTCTCTCAAAATCCTTTATCTGCTCAACGTTGTTATTTTCTGTGGTTTGAGACTCCGAACCATATGTGATCACGGGTCATGTGGGAATACAGGACAATGAACAAGTGAACATCAGGGCCAAAAATTGCTCTTAAGTAAACTTCTATATAACTGTCGTAATACTTTTGCCTCTCCATAGTATCACCTGCGACTTAGTTCAGTTCGATTGGCACCGACTCGTATGAACTATCATTTTTGACGAGTTGTCCTCCTCTTTCATCGTGTCGAGGAATAGAATCAGTCATTTTCGTTTCTCTCAAGACCACCTATAAAAGAGGAAGCTCCTCAAACTTGTTCTAGATCCAGGTCTCCCTTAACGATTGAACATGTGCTGATTCAGTGCAGTGCCAAATAGTCCATCACTTCTCTCCAATACTTTCTTTCCTTCCGTTATGAACATCCTATGTTCGAAAAAACGCTCGAACACGTCGATTGGTATTTTTAGATGCTAATTTTTTTCAACAAAAGTTTTTTATACAGGGTGTGTCATGTAACAGTGGCCAATACCAACTTTCTTATTTTAAATACAACACCCTGTATATTATTTAATTTTTGGATTCTTCAGGAAATTCTAGACATATTTCATAGACATTTGATTTTGATTTAAACTTTCTTATTTTAAATACAACACCTTGTATATTATTTAATTTTTGGATTCTTCAGGAAATTCTAGACATATTTCATGTAAAATATCCTAGACTTATCTTCAACTGTTTCGAAAATATTAAGCAATTCTTAACATTATCAGCAAATAGGCAAAGATAAAAAATCAGGTTTTCAAACGTAGGTATTTCTGTATGAAACGTCAAAAAAATCAACGTGCCTTTTAAATTAGTTTTCTTTGACGTGTGTGATTCATTTGATTTTGATTTAAACTTTCTTATTTTAAATACAACACCTTATATATTATTTAATTTTTGGATTCTTCAGGAAATTCTAGACATATTTCATGTAAAATATCCTAGACTTATCTTCAACTGTTTCGAAAATATTAAGCAATTCTTAACATTATCAGCAAATAGGCAAAGATAAAAAATCAGGTTTTCAAACGTAGGTATTTCTGTATGAAACGTCAAAAAAATCAACGTACCTTTTAAATTAGTTTTCTTTGACGTGTGTGATTCATTTGATTTTGATTTAAACTTTCTTATTTTAAATACAACAACTTGTATATTATTTAATTTTTGGATTCTTCAGGAAATTCTAGACATATTTCATGTAAAATATCCTAGACTTATCTTCAACTGTTTTGAAAATATTAGGCAATTCTTAACATTATCAGCAAATAGGCAAAGATAAAAAATCAGGTTTTCAAAGGTAGGTATTTCTGTATAAAACGTCAAAAAAATCAACGTGCCTTTTAAATTAGTTTTCTTTGACGTGTGTGATTCATTTGATTTAAACATGGTGTATTTATCAGAGAGTCATAAAATAACTATCTTAATGATGATAGGTTATGCAGATAGGACACGAACTTAAGCCGAAGTTATTCGTCTCTTTAGGGAAAAAATCCTGACTTACCTCCCATATCCCAAAGTACAGTAAGTAAAGTTGAAAAACAATTTAGAGAACTGGGACACGTGAGACAAATTAAGAAGGAAGCAGTGTCGTTGACCGATAACAAAAAATTGGATGTAATGCTTGCATTCCAAGACAATACGGCATACCTCAACTCGACAAGTTGCCTTGGAAAACAATGTTGGTCGCTCTTCGGTTGCCAGAATATTGAAAGAGAATAAAATGCATCCGTATTAGCTACAGCCTACTCAAGAGCTTAGTGAAGACGACTTCGACAGGAGAATGGAGTTTTGGGAACAAATGATGCACAGAATAGACAACAACCTTCTGAGAGTGGAAAACGCTTTATTTTCTGATGAATCTACTTTTACTCTTCATGGGCATGTCAATCGCCAAAACTGTCGTTATTGGTCGAGAGAAAATCCTCACTGGATGCGGAAAATTCACACACAAAGACCTGAAAAGATTAATGTCTGGGCAGGTATTATAGGAGATCAAATAATTGGTCCAATATTTTTCGACTTTCGACTTTCTCCAAAATTAGCTCATTCCAAATCGGACCTCACCCCGTTGGATCTTTTTTATGGGGATATCTCAAAAGCGTCGAATACAAAACCAAGCCACAAGATCTGAATGATTTAAGAGGACGCATTACCGACAGCATTAGGTCAATTACGCCACAAACATTAAATAATGTCACGAATCAGTTTTACTTGAGGTTGGGGTGTTGCCAGGACGTCCAGGGTTCACAATTCGAGCATTTGTTACATTAAATGTTTTAAATTAAAAATTTATACAAAAACTAAATAGTCTTGAAATTTCCACAATTTTGTTTACAGTGTTAAAAAAAAGTGTAGTTGCGCATTTTTTCCAACGAAAACCTTTTATACAGGGTGTGTCATGTAACAGAGACCAATACCATCTTTCTATTGTGCGTTGTAGCGAATTTCTGTAATCAAATAATTTTCAAAAAAAAAATCAAAAAAATCAGTTAAATTTTGCAATAAATCTGAAGACACTTAATATTTCCGAAACAATTGAAGATAAGTCTAGGATATTTTACATGAAATATGTCTAGAATTTCCTAGTATTGTATTTAAAATAAGAAAGTTGGTATTGGCCACTGTTACATGACACACCCTGTATAAAAAAAAAATTTGAAAAAAAAACGCATCCAAAAATACCAATCGACGTGTTCGAGCGTTTTTTCGAACACGCCCCCATTTATTTATTAACGAATTTATTCCATTTGGCTGGGACATACGGTATTTATGTACAGCAAGTCACCAGTGTAATTTTTCTTTAGTAAATATTTATTTAAGAAATGTCTTGAATGATATGTTTTTCCGTTCAATATTGCTGATTGGAAGAGATAAATATTTTATAACTTTCTAATATATTCTTAAAATAAGGTTTACAAAGTATAGTAACATTTTTTAGTTCTCATTTATTTTAGAATAATGAAAATTTAATTCACAATGGTTATGTTCTCAAAATAGTCCACAAAATAGCAAGTTATTTGTTTAATATTATGAAAGAAGCAGTATGGGGGAAGATAATTGAAGTAATATAAATCATATTTAGAAATTGTTAATCTATTAATAACTATAAACGTCGTGCAGTTAAATTAACTTAATAAAATATTAACAAAGGTTGAAGGACAATAGATTATAATTTAAAGCACTATGATAATATCTATTTAAAGCATGCGAGGTACGTAAATAAAGTAATGAAATAGGTCTATACATATATATATATATATATATATATATATATATATATATATATATATATATATATAATAATTTAAAAAATAACGTAAAATTTTTTGTAACGCTTGGTTAACTTCACGATTCATGATTTTTACACGCTTTAGGCACCGTTGTCATATAAATAGAATATAGTTTAATTTTAGAGTTAGATCGAATCATTTTCTGATGATGCTAACATGGTTAGCGCAACGCGCGTCGGTAAGTTAAATAAAATAATTTGATGGTTAGCGATAAATCTCTTTGAGTTTAGCGTTTCACACTGAAGGTTCCAGTAGAAGAATCATCCTCAATGAATTGAAGATGAAGAAAACTGAAGTTTTGGAAAAGTGTTCGTCGCAATGTGTTCCAGTCTGAAACAAAATTTGATAGCACACCGTTGATAGAAATTGTTACCAACATTTTCCTAAAAAATTCAGTTTAAGAAAAGAATTGCTAGTGATCACCAAGTGAATCTAGGAAGTTCAATCTCGTACTGAAGATGCATATCAGATGTTGAGCTCCCATGGGAGGGGAAGACAACAGTGTTGCCAGATCAAACAGTATGCCACAGTCTCATTATTATATTTACACACCTTGTATATAACATTCAGTGATGAAGTGCAGTAATGTCTGAATGATTGTGGCGTGTTCATATATTTTTTTCTTTTATTTGGGTTTTTCGCCACTATCTAAAACTCAAAAAAAAATCAAAAATACCAGTTCGTATGTAAAGAAAGAATCACTGGGTAAAAACAAAAAACCAAACGGAGACAAATTTCTCAGTGATTGTAATAAATTTGCCTAACGAACAAAATTTTAAAGATATAAAAATGTTATAAAAAATTTTTACAAAAAAAATCACTGAGAAATTAGTCTCCGTTTGGTTTTTTGTTTTTACCCAGTGATTCTTTCTTTACATAAGAACAGGTATTTTTAATATTTTTTGAGTTTTAGATAGTGGCGAAAAATCCAAATAAAAGAAAAAAATAAATGAACTACAGTTCCATATGAATATATGAATGAAGAGATTCTGGTACTCCTCTGGGCATACTTTTAATGAGGCGTCACCCAGGTGTTTACTCGAGTATTTTTCCGCAGGTATTTTAAATTAACTGTATATTTTGAATAATATAAACGACAACAACTTATCAGCTCGAACATTAAAGTAAGGTAAGCTTATCTTTTTCGGAAAAAATGCATATAATCTTTCATGTCTAGCTCGCATATTCTCATAAATTATTGTTAATTGGCACCATTTATAATGATTAAAAAAAATAAAATTAAAATGACTAAAGAACCTAATTTATTTCATATAGGACTATATTTCTTTAAAAAAGAAGCATATATCTAAATTAAAATGTACATTCGTATTGCGCCCACAGAAATGAAAAAATGTTTTAGAATGCCTGGGTCGAAATAAATGTTGCGGTACATATATGAAAATATGAAAAAACCCGGACGATTTGTAAACCATGTTTCAAGTGAATCGACTTGAGACAATGCAGGCATTGTTTTCCTCGACATTTTATCACAATACATGTGGGTGCGGAATGAGGGGCCGCAGATGGAGGCAAGTTATGTTGAGCACGTGGTCGCTTTTGGTCGGTCTGCTGTTGATGAGTGAGAGGTTATGCAGTACACATGAGAATATAAAATATGTATATTGAATGAGAAACATTTCTTTTGAATATGGTCTTCACTTTTTATTATATATACCAGATGTCCAGAAATGTCGTTCATGTTTAATTATTTGTTTGCTTCTAGGTGGCACTAAACGCGCTCTGGTCGTAACTTTACATCGAAGCTTGGCTCAGAGAAAATTAGTTGCCACGGAACGTTTCACATTATTAAGGCAACAATTCGCTTATTACGGCTCGCGATCCTTATAGGACACCATGTGTTAATTTAATAAAGAAATTGATACAAACATTTGAAACACAGGATCAACTCTACATTTATCGTTTACGAGTTATCCGAGGTCTAGCAGAGGTGCAAATAACATTGAACGTGTGCGTGAATCGGTTAGGGAAAATCTATCCCAATCCGTGCGGAAGCGAAATAAACAATATTATTTTTGCTAAATAAATTTCCAAATATTGTACTATAATGTTATAATAATAAAATTATTATACCTTAAATCGACTTCTATTAATTATACCTACAAAAATGAACAACAATATTGGACACCTAGGATATATTTTAGGTACTGTGATCACAAAATCCCCAATTTTTGAATGTTGTTTTTTATAACCCCCTTCAACCTTCACCTCTATCTAGATCGATTTCCAGTAGCTCCTTGTTTTATATGTGCAGTAGTTCTTCAGCATATCTTCTTACATTACCCTACCCTGTCCGGTCATTCATCTACCTATCTTTCTGTTACCCACTATTCGCCCGTCCATGATTCTCCTTGGTATTTGGTTTTTTGACATTCTCGCTATGTATCCCGCTCATATAACTCACTGAACCATGATCCTCCAACAAACGTTGGATCGTTCACTACACTCCACAGTCAAATCGTCAGTCAGCTCAGTGGGCAGCAACTGGCGAAAGCCACCCAAAGGGATCAAGAACGCAGATGTCAGCTGGTAAGGTTTTGGCATCGTATTTTGGGATGCGCAATGTATTTTATTCATTGATTTCCTTGACAAAGGAAGAACCATCAATAGCGAATATTATATGCGTTATTGGTGCTATTGATGGAAGAAATTGCAAAAAAGGACCTCAAATAAAGAAAAAAAAGTGCTCTTTCATCAGGACAGTGCACCGTGTTACAAGTTGCTCGCAATAATGGCAAAATTGTATGCATTGCACTTTGCTTCCCAGCACATTGCTTCCCAGCGACTACTACCTGCAGACCTAAAAATAAAGCTCCAGGGAATTTGACTCCAATGAAGAAGTGATTGCCGAAGCTGATGCCAATTTTGAGGCCACAGATAAATCGTTCTACAAAAAAGGCATCGAAATGTTAGAGAAGCTTTGGAATCAATGTATCAGTCTTGAAGGAGACTATGTAGATGAATAAAGTCAAATTTTGCCCAAAAATTGTTGTCTTATTAGTCATCCTACGAGCTTATTGAGTGATGTGTTAACGATACTTCTTCCATTGAACATGGGATTTTTGCACTTTTTAGATACTAATTTTTTTCTCGCTTGTTATGTTGATTATCGTAGTAAATATTCTTGATTCTGCTTCTGTTGATCTGTGATCTTTTTATATGGACAAATTTTTATATTAGAGTCAAAAATTTTCTGTAGGTTAATCTATTGAAACTAATTGAAAATATACATTTTTAAAGAAAATTTTGAAGTAACAGAAGTTAACACAAGGCACCGCTTGCCGCTGTAGCTCCTGGCCAAGATCTACACATTTTAAAAGCTGTTTATAATTATAAAACTATCGATAAATGTTTATTTGAAGCGGTATTAAACAAATTTAAAAATGATTTATGGCACTTGAGCCCGGAAACAGTTACACTATCATTTTTTGACCCAAATATCTCACTACAAGTCAAACGGAAAATGGTCAAAGACTTGAAATCAGACACAGCCTCTAATGTCTCATGTCAGACTCTTATGTTTATATATATATATATATATATATATATATATATATATATATATATATATATATATATATATATATATATATATATATATATATATATATATATATATATATATATATATATATATATATATATATATATATATATATATATATATATATATATATATATATATATATATATATATATATATATATGTATATATATTAGATTGTTTCAAAAAAATGCAGTATTTTTTTTTCTTAAAAGTATCGAAAATATTGTTAGAAATGACAAAAAAAATACTGTGAAAGTTAGAGCACTTTGGATTTTTATATTTATATTTCTTCAGCGGAATATTCCTGTCGAAAAACTATATCTTTGTAGGAAATTGAACTTTCTTCAAAAAAGGTCTCTTTTAATAAATTTTTATCAATACATTTTTTGAAATTCCGTAAGGATCGTGATTTATTTAAATAGAAATGTATATATATATATATATATATATATATATATATATATATATATATATATATATATATATATATATATATATATATATATCCGTTGTATATAACCAAGTTGTTCCAGTCTTCCTACATTTTTCTCTCTGGCCAACCTTCCAAACATTAACCTTGTGTCTGAAACAGCTTCTATCCTGAATTTCACTTTGTGTAATATTTGCTGATCTTAGGTCCTCTTTAATTGCAGCAATCCATTTAATTATTTCTACTTTAGCTCTACTCCTATTTTCATAAAATTCGACTATTTGTCTAGTTAACCTACTCGGATTCATCCGTTTTATGTATCCGTAAAACTTAAGTCTTCTTTTTCTCATATCGCTATGTATATTTGCATATAGTTTGATTTCTTGGTTTTCTCGAAGTCGGTATGTTGTGCTATTTATTTGTTTGGGGATTAGGACTTTTCTTATGATTTTTCTTTGCTTCTCCCTATGCCCATTCCAAAATTGGGTTATACGTGCCCCACCTGTTTTTTCCCCCACGAACTGTCGCTGATTATATATTAATTTTATACAACAAACAACAACAAACCTAATAAAGAAGAAAGCAGAAGACTGAAAACCAGAATACGACCACCACCTAAAAATTCCTCCGTAATTTTCTCCACTTAAAAATGGACAAGGAATCACCCCTCAGTTACGCCAGTTCGAGGCTGGGTAAGGCTGGATGCCTTCTGAGAGGTTTTCTACGTTGGTCACTCGCTAGTCGGTAGGCTTCTCGAGATACTTTCGGTTAAGCACAAAACCAAGGGTTGATAACCCGAGGGGGGTGCTGACCGGGGTTTTCGGTAGCTGATGATTGTGGTTCGGAACCCACATTAAGCTGTAGGTCCAGTCGCTAATAGCCTTCTCAGTTGCTGATGCGCCTCTAACCTCAAAACTTTACTTTATTTTCTTAAAATGTATCTTGTATTTTAAAGCCTTGTTCCAAGAAGGTTTCGTTGCGTAATTTCTGAAAATTTCTTTTTAAAAATTACTCTCGTTGCTTTGAGAAATCGCATTTGACATTTTCAGGTCTTACCGCTATTCTTATCCTCCAAATTATTCATCTATTATATATAAATCATTTATTTAGTTATTTAATATTTGAATAAACGAACGATTGTAAAGGTAAAATAATTCTAATTTTATTCCCAACAGGTAATGTCTTTCAGGGATAATTCCGCGGTTTAAGTTAAAGGAAAAAAACAAAGTTATTGTATTTTTATGTTTAATGGATTAATATTAATAATAAATTAGTGTTCCCCTTAAAAGGTGTCTTTACACAACGAAACAATTAATTATTTATTTTCTGGGTACCATTTCTAATACATTAATCGTCTGTTTTCAAAAAAGATTTAGTCATACCCGTACAAGAATAATATTGTGAATTGTTTATTCTTGAAAGCTTTTTTATTGTATGACAGTAGTAATAACCGATCTATTGTGTTGTAAATATTGCTCTTTATATATATATATATATATATATATATATATATATATATATATATATATATATTATTTTTTTATTTATTGGGACTTTCGGCCAGTAATTAAGTTTTAATTTTTAATTTTTTTATTAACGTTTCTCATTCATTATCTATAGCATGCCTTCAAAGGGCAGTTACGTTTTATATATATATATATATATATATATATATATATATATATATATATATATATATATATATATATATATATATATATATATATATATTATTTTTTTATTTATTGGGACTTTCGGCCAGTAATTAAGTTTTAATTTTTAATTTTTTTATTAACGTTTCTCATTCATTATCTATAGCATGCCTTCAAAGGGCAGTTACGTTTGGTTCTAAGTTTCTAATGCTTTTTTTATGTTCATTAATTTTGTTTTTTAAATATTATTTAGTTTGGCCAATTTAAAATTTTTAAAAAATTTAGTTTTGTCAAAAAACTAATGAACATAAAAAAAGCATTAGAAACTTAGAACCAAATGTAACTGTCCTTTCAAGGCATGCTATAGATAATGAACACAACTTTAATTTTAACGACATAAAAATCCTAGATTTTGAAAAACAATATAAAAAAAGAAATATAAAAGAAATGATTTATATAAAAAAAAGTAAAGTAAAGTGTTTGGGTTAGAGGCGCATCAGCAACTAGGCTATTTAGCGACTGGACCTACAGCTTAACGTGGGTTCCGAACCACGGTCATCAGCTTCCGACAAACCCAGGCCAGCACCCCCCTCGGGCTATAAACCCTTGGTTATGTGCCTACCCATAAGTCTATCAGGAAACCTACCGACTGGCGAGTGACCAACGTAGAACACTTCTCAGAAGGCATCCGGCCTTACCCAGCCTTTAACTGGCGTGACTGAGGGGTAATTCGTAGTCAGATTTTACACTCTTGCCTATAAACAATCACAAACATTTAGGAAAGATAAACGGACAGAAGAAAGAAAAATAACCATCCGAGCGCTGGAATCGAACCAGCTACCGCTCCAGCGCGGATTCGGCAAAGCAGACGCTCTTACCGCCGCACCAACGCGACCGGCTATATATATATAAAAAAAAAAAAAAACATTAATTTCAGAAATGATACAGATAATTTAAGTTTTATATATAATAACATTATTAAATAATACATTTTCATAATAATTTTTTTATTTTTGCATCTAATATCATTCCACATAACAAATTCAAAACAATTAAGTTATAATAAAAAACAAAAATTTAAAGGTGAAAGAATTGTTAAATATGTCATTTAAAAATTTTATACAAAATTATTACATATTAGTTAAAAAAATTTAAAAAATAATTGTTTAATTTAATATTGGTAGATTTTTAAATGTAAGTTTGTGTTTTTTTATAAAAGTTATATGTATTGTAGAATTATTCTGAGGATGGTTCATTGTTGAACCGAAACGTTAATAAAAAAATTAAAAATTAAAACTTAATTACTGACCGAAAGTCTCAATAAATAAAATAATAATAATAATAATAAACGGAAAATATTAAATTACATTTAATATTTTCACGGATGGTAGATAATGTTTCTAAATCATTCCGGGTGTCGATCCGTTGATTCTGTGAAGAGTCATGACGTTTCGCCAAAATCTCATTTGGCATATTCTTGTCAGGGAGCCACATTAGCTGTGGTGTCTAAGGCGTCAGCCTTACGTTACGACATTAATGTGGAGCGGGTTCGAATCCCGTACTAGGCAAAACAGTTTTTCTAAAATTCTTGTGAATGTTTCTAGGTAAGAGTGTAAAATCTGACAAGGAATCACCCCTCAGTCACGCCAGTTCGAGGCTGGTTAAGGCCGGATGTCTTCTGAGAGGTTTTCTACGTTGGTCACTCGCCAGTCGGTAGGCTTCTCGAGATACTTTCGGTTAAGCACAAAACCAAGGGTTGATAGCCTGAGGGGGGTGCTGACCGAGGTTTTTGGTAGCTGATGACCGTGGTTCGGAACCCACGTTAAGCTGTAGGTCCAGTCGCTAAATAGCCTTCTCAGTTGCTGATGCGCCTCTAACCCCAAAACTTTACTTTATATTCTTGTCAACTGTCAGTTGGATTCTTCAGTCGAAGCGGACAACACTTGAAAATGCCAAATGAGATTTTGGCGAAACGTCGTGACTCTTTACAAGAATGAACGGATCGACACCCGGAATGATTTAGAAACGTATATATATATATATATATATATATATATATATATATATATATATATATATATATATATATATATATATATATATATATATATATATATATATATAGTAGAATCGCGAAAACCTAGAAAAAGATTTTTTAAATTGAGGCTTCGGGGCAAATCAACTAATTCTCTTAATAATGGCTTCAAAGTGGAAGTCAAAACGTCGAGATTTTATAAATCTAAAACGCGGTTCTACGCGAGAATTAAGTAATAGTAATTTAATAGTAATTCTAATATTACCGATCGCGGGAGCCTTTCCGAACATCGTTGATTTCACTGAAGGAGATAAAATACATTTAGATGAATAATACTATATAACTGATCATTATCAATTCGAAGCTGTGTACTAAGAGAGCTAAGACTTGAAAATGTCAAAGGTGAATTTGGCGTAAGATAAAAGATTTCTCAAAGGAACGTATTGCCACGCGAAATAGGTGTTGAAAACGACGCGAGTAATTTTTTAAAAGAAATTTTCAGAAATACAAAATACGAAAACGATATCTATGAAAATAAATCGAATATATAATATAAAAACGATTGTTAAGTAAAATATTAATTTCTACTGACTACTCAGATTCTCGATATATCTATTTTAAGTTGAGAAAATGACGGAGGAATTTTTTAGGGGAGGTGGTTATATTCTGATTTTCGGTCTTCCTACTTCTTTATCGGGTATGTTTAGGGCCTTTATTTACATGTCTTATATGATGTTTATATTTTTTGAGTTCGGACTCTTTTAAGTTTTGAAGGCTTTCTCTAGATAGTATTAGTTTTTTATCACGTTATCAATATCGCCGGGGTTGTTGCATATAGATAGAGTTTCGATAGCATTTAGGTTGATGTTCGTTTTGTGTTTATGTGGTGAAAAATTCGTAAAGGTGGGGTTCAAATTGTTCTACCGATATTGTATCTTCTGTGATAGATGGTGTATCTTCTGGTTAGAATTGAGATTGATGGTCGTTGGTTTTCTAGATAGTGCATCCACCGCTTAATTATCCGAGCTATTTTCTATAAAGTTTTTATATATTGAAAAATTCGTCAAGGTTGGGTTCAAAGGGATCTAACGGTTTTACATCTTCTGTGATAGATGGTCTTAGAATAGAGCACGAACTTCCAGTGTCGATAAGCAATTTTAATAATTACGTATTTATTTCGACGTAAGGAAGTGCATTGCCCAAGAAGTATTTATTTCTGCTGTTATTCTTTCCTTCTGGGTTGACCTTGATAACATTTTCATTGAAATGAGAGTGGTCGCGGAAATTCTCGTTTAGATCTTGCACTTCGAAGCTTTCTTGTTCTGCGAACGCATTATGATCGGCGACGTCCTGTTCGTCTTGGTATTACCATGATTTGTAGTAATAGTAGCTGTTATCGAATTTGCTTGGGTTTTTTTCATAGTCGTTGGTAAAATAATTCTTGGAAAGTAAAATTTGGTGAAGGATTTTGTCTAAAATTTCTGTTTTGATTATTTTGTATCTGAGAATTTTGTCTGTTTGACAGAGTTGAAGGGATTCCAAAGGTCGTTGACATATGTTCTGGTTTTGGTACTTGATTTGGAGGTGCATTTCTTCTTGGTTCGAATAGAATTCGTGGTGTACCAAAAACTTCTCTATCTGTAGGAAATCTTTGTGGTGGAAGTGGTCTTGGGTTTATGTTAATTGGTTGGCAAGGCCAGACAAATTTGTGAAGAACATTTGGTCTAGGTGCGACTTGATTTGTGCAAAAATGCCTTCGAGAATTATTTTGAAAACTGTTCATTCGATGGTTCTGAAAGTTTGGCTAATAATTTGAAAAATTTGTCGTATTTTGAAAATTTGAAACATTTTTGGACTTTTTGTGTGTTTTTTTACTGAATTGCGTGGCTATTGTTTTGATTCTTGTTAAAATTGTTCATATTTCCGTATATTTGGGTTTTTTCAAATACATGTTGTCTCTTGACGTACCGTGACATTCTGCTATAAAAGTGACTAAGGCCGTTTTGTTGCAATGATTGATTTAACATATTATCTGTTCATTTGAAAGGGTTTTATCATCACTTATTTTCTGAATCACGTTACTTCTAACTGGATGAAGATATCAAAATTTAGATGTTTGCCTTTAAATGGTCTAGTTCTAGTTAGTTCTTCAATGAGACAATATAAATCCCGTCTATGCGAAAAGCTTTGGATGAGACCTGCTCTTGATTTGTCCCAATCGTTTAGTTTTATTATATTGCCTACCATTAATTCTGCTTTAGCTACTAACTTAGATTGAATTCATTTAAAAATGTGTTGTTTAAAGTAATCTTCGTTGGCCTCGCGATGTTTCAACGTTAATGTTTCGCATCTTTGGATATATTTGTTTAATTTATTGCTATCGTAAAGCTTGATATTTTCGAGTTTGGATTTGACTACATCCCAAATAATTTTATTACTACTTGGGATGTTTATTTTTCCAGAATTTTTGCTAACGGAAAAAAAAAATTTAATGGATCAACAATGAAATCTACTGTGTTCATGTACGATTTGTTTCAACGTTTTTCTTTTTCTTAATTTTAATTTTAACTATCTCTATCTGAAATCCTTATACACAGGGTTTTAGGAGGGGCGAAAAAGAAAAGCAGCGTACGGTTTCTCGACTCTCCAGTCATTTTTCTGATCTCTTTTTATATGCCTGTTGTGGGGGTGTAACTGGACTCTTTGGGTTTTCCAACCTCTGCTGTGGGACCGGGGACCCGTTCGACTCAATTTATCAGTTTTCTTCTGCACTGTCCTCGAATGTAGTTCGCGACGGTACAGTTCTACTATAGTAACAATCGATGAAGCAAAGTTTTTCGGGATTTTCATATTGAGGAGTTGAAAGAGTGAGTAAAGTAATATTTAAAACCAATTTATTTAGGAAATTACACAACTAAACTTTTTTAGGTTTTTAAAAGGCACAAAAGCTGGGTCCACACCAATTCAAATTTGCGTTGTGCGGGCTATGCGTTGTGCGGGGTATGTAATGTATGTACGAGGCAATGTAGACGTCCTGACACACAAGGTCACACACAAATATTTTCGCCGCACTGCACTCACACGAACCCTTTGTTGTGGGTTTTCTCGAGAACGTTAAAGGAATTTGCGGCTCACAAGATTTGTGTGTGGACGTGTTGAAGTGAAATTAATATTTCTAGTTTCAAAAGATACCTACGTGATGTGGCTAAATTGAAATTTATTATTTAATAATTTATTATTTATTGAGTAACTGATTGTAGTCAAAGCATCTCCCAGCATATTAGTTGAAGAAAAAGTGTGCTGCATTCATAACAATGAATAATTTAATTAAGAAAAAATTGCAAGATAAGGCGTTATTGGATGAAGCATTTGTACCAAAACAGAAAAGTATAAACTCAGAAAATAAGTAGAGACTGAAAAATATAAAGAACTTTATTTTTGACGCCTGTTGGAATAACATAATCAAGCATAACCTACAAATATCCCACTGCATACATAGACGAAGCGTACAGCGCGCAAAACACAAATATTTATTGACTGTGTGGAATAATTTTGCGTCGTAAATATTTTCGCTGCACAGTAAATTCAACATACACACAAATTTTCTTGATGTGGATTCAGTTTAAATAACATTTAATGAAAATAAATTGAAAACAATTAAAAAATGATTGTTAAGTAAACTTTGAGGTATTTTTTTGAGGCATGGCTCTCAAAAATTCTAAAATTTGAAATTTCTTAATAATTCTGAAACAGTTTGAAACAAAAAGTTGAGACTTGCAGGTGTCGTTACGGAGCATAATTTGGTAGTGTTACTGAAAATATAAAATAAACAATGGCGTAGGGATAGTGGTGCAATTTTTATAAATAAAAAAAAGGAAATCGGTGTTTGTTTGAAGCACTTTTGTTCATAAAAAGTACCCCCTCTAAATTTTTAATATATATTCCACGCCAAATCGGACGGTTTGAAAAATTTTAATTTTTGATATCCTCAATTTTTGAATATTTTTTGTAGCATGAAAAATCTTTCAGATTTTTTGGATAATTCGTGCGCCAAAAAACACAAAAATTGCGCTTTTTGTGGTTTTTTTCCCATAACTTCTTGAAAAATGGACCAAGTTAAACCTTTTTTTTTTTAAAAAAAAACCGTTAAACTGTTTTTCTATCTACTTTTTAGAAAACAATACAAAATAATTATTCAAAGTGGTTTTACCCTCGCTTTTTGAGTTTGAATTATTTTTAATTCTTATTATTTACTTTTTTTTTTAATTTAAAAACTATTTAAACTTTCAACTCAAGGGTAAAAATATTTTGATTTTTTGTTTGTATTTTTTTCAAAAAAGTGCATAAAAATCGAAAATTTTGGAAACAAAACCGTTTAACTTCTTTTTTTAACCGTTTAACTTTTTAGAAAAAATATTCAAAGTCATTTTACTCTCGCTTTTTGAGCTTAAAAATGTAAATATTTAAAGTTTCAAACTGAAAAATGGAGGGTAAAAACATTTTGAAAATTTTGTATGATTTTTTTTCAAAAAATTGCATAAAAAATCGAAAATTTTGGAAATAAAACGGTCTAACTTCGTCTATTTTTCAAGATGTTATGGACAAAACACCAAAAAAGTGCGAGTTTTTTCAAAAATTGAGATCTTTTGAACAGATTATCCAAAAAATCTGAAAACTGACCTGAAAGGATTTTTCATAGGGTACAAAAAATATCCAAAAATTGAGGAAATCAAAAATTAAAATTTTTCAAACCGTCCGATTTGGCGTGGAACGCCCCATGTATATTCGGTGATTTCAAAGTCATGAGTACTAAACTTTTCATCGATATATGTATATATTTTTTTTTTAGAGAAAACCCGAGTTTTCTTATGATAAATTATTTTTACGAGGTACACTTTTACGCGTTGGACTAAACTTATCTTCTTTTAAATTATCCCAAGATGTTCTGAATGTAATTTAGTATTTCCTGTCAGTACGACTGATATTTTAATATGCTTTCAGGCAACAGATGCACCGTGGGCTTGCTTTATAAAAAGAAATCATAATAAATGACTTAAAATATATCAAATTTCAATGTCTATTTTAGATAATTATTACAAATGCATAGAGAGAAATTTAATATTGTGAAAGATGCAAACTATACAATCATTCCCATTGCATTGCGTGGTTTGAAAATAATACGATGATAATTGGAGAATTGCATGATTTATTGTAAAGTGATTATTTGCCGCTATTTATAAGCAATTATGTGTTTAACAAGCGAAGCAACAACATTTTTTCTACAGTATGTAATTAATAGTGAATATTGAAATTAGCATTTTTTTATGTTATTGCTTATCAAAAACAATCGTATGACGTGGATTGTTTTCGAAACTAAAATCTATGTAGTTGAACCGTCGAAAGATTACCCGTGCGTCATCAATTTTTATCCATATGAATCAAATCAAAAATTATTAGTCAAATTAGTGCTAAGTAATGGACGTGGTTGGTGCCTCGAAAGACGGACATTTATGTTTATAATTTAAATCCACAATACATGCGTGTGTCAGGAAATTGTAAAGCTTTATGTCATAGATTGAACAGAGAAATTTGTAGGTTAAAGTTGTGTGGACAATTTCAAGTTATCACGAAATTTTTGAGCAGTAGTCAGTGAATTGATTTGTTATTGATCAAAACCATCATTTTATTTACTCTATAAACATTATTTTCGAGACCAATTTTTATGAAAACGTTACCAAGGTATGGGCATATACAGGTCCTTAAACAATTGCATTACACATTTACTACAAATATCATTTCAAATATTTCATATAAATATATATAGCATACAAAAACACCTGTTTAAACATAGTGCTAAATACTGGGTACTTAATACATATATACAATAATACATAAATAAAAATAATTTTTCCTATATCTAAATAATTAGGTGTACTAATAAGTTAATTAATCAACCACATTAAGTACGTAGCTATATATCTTCATCAGATTCAGATGAGGAACTTTCATTTACGTTGATTATTATAGGCTCAACATCGACATTAACTGTGTTATTATATATTACTTACATTAATTGTGTTATTAGTTAACATTAACTGGTTATCGGATAAACCAGTTTCAATGAATTTGTCTGTATGTGCTACAGACTTTTCCCTCATTTCTTCATTCACTGTTCCAATGCTTCTTTCTATATATTTTATACTTTTTCATCATTAAATCTATCCCTACCAATATGTTTATATCTGTCTTCGCATTAGTCCAAATTAATTCTATGGCATTAAAATTACAATGATAGGGTAGAAGTCTTAAAAGTTCATGGCCATGTTTTCTTACTAGCTTATATATATATATATATATATATATATATATATATATATATATATATATATATATATATATATATATATATATATATTCTTTTCTGTTCTACTTGCAGTAATTCTGGTTTTGTGTTAATTAATATTATTGCCGTTTAACCAAGCAGTTATTTCGGCCTTTGTTGAGGAACTACAGGGCTGTTTTTCTTAAGTACACTAAGGTACGGTGCATTATCCATTACTATTAAGGAGACTCTTCTAAATTTGGGATTAGCTATGTCGTCATCTATTTTTGAAATTTGGTGGTCTTTTCACCATGGAAATCGGACATCAAATATTTTGAGGCGAACACTAAATTTGCACCCTGAACAAATCCTGAAGAGCCGGCATGAATGACTGTCATCCCTTTTGCACTTAAAGCCTAGCTCATTCAGGAGAGTATTAAGTGATGCACGACCCATACTGACAATTTCCTTTCTTTTTAACTCCATATTAATGCTTTTCATAGTTACATTCTTTCCTGCAAATGAAAAAAATATGTTGAGACATTATGAAACTGTTTGTTGAAAATTAAGCTATATCATATTCTAGTTTTAGTCAACACACTTGTATGTACCCAACTGTATATACAAGTAGACCTCAAGCTGATTTATTTTTGGTAATTGAATGTTTTGGTAAAAATTCTCTCTCTCTCTCTCCAGGATTCTCAGATCTCCTGTGTAGATGTTATTCACGGCTTTTACCGCACCATTTGTGATTGACTGTATTTTTTGGGCATTTCTTTCCGCCAATCGACAAGAGCCTTTTTTTTTGAGCGATTCTTCAAATTATGCGGAATCCAACGCGCACAAATTTTTTATACGGCTAAATGTTCATGTAATATCTTGTGCATACTTGTCATACTAATGCCCACGGATGCCTCAATCTCACGGTATGTCACATAACGATCTTGCTTTATCAGTTCGCGAGCAGTATCGATGTTTTCTGGCACAACAACCGATTTTGGACGACCTTCTTTAAATTTGTCGATGAGCGAACGATGGCTACGATTGAATTCAATAAACCAGTGGTTTTAGATCGTGTTTAATCGGCAAAAGTCGAAGATAGTTCATTGATGCACTGTTGAGATAATTCACGTCTAGAGTCGTAGTAAATTATCGCACGAAAATTCTAACCAGTTAAGTCATTAAACAACAATAGTGTCCGTATGACAAAACGTCCTGAGTACATTACACGGACTAAAATGACTAATTGATATGGACAACTCTAAATGATTTCATATTTTTATCATGTTACAATTCTCTTTTTTATACTAAACATAATTGATCAGTTTTGTATGGCCATCTGAAGACTCCCCTGCTTCATGAATATTTCTTACTTTGAAATGTAGGCTCATTATTTTCATCTTAATTTCTTCTGCAAATTCGACTATTTACTGTCCGTTCATTACACTCTTGATGTTTCCTTTCTTATTTTGTTATGTCGTTGTATTTATCAATCTTTCTTTACTAAAAGTGTCAGAACTGAGACACAGTGATAATCCGGTATGGTTTTATCTTGAATAAAAATAATGGTATGTTTTGAAATTAATGTTCCTCTCGGCTTCAGTTGGTGGAATGCATTCTGAAGAAAATTTTCAATTATTCTTTCACGCATAATCGCGTGGTATATTTTCAATGATGGCCTGAATGTTTTGTTTATGATCAAGAATGGTTTGGAGTTTATTTTTGTAAACCACAGATTTAACACAGCCCCACAAAAATATTCCAAGGGCGTGAGATCGCATGATCTTGGTGGCCAGTTGACATTGCCATTTTGCAAAATAACAATAGGGGAATGGTCTGGCGATATGTGTGGTAAGTTTTGTTGAAAGAAAACATTGTTTATATTAGTTCAGGCCAGATATAGTCTGTTAGCATATTGTTATAGCGTCCACCATTATCTGTAATACGATTTCGATGGTCGTCTGCCCAAATTCCTGCAGTTATGTTTGATCACAACCCCATTAAAGCAGAAGTGCACTACGTGTTAAAAGATAATTTTTCCCTTCCAGTTGCTATCGAGCTCAATTCGTGTTTCGTATATATTTCCATGGTGATTCGACACAGAGTACTGAACACAGAAGTCTTACAAGTAACCTTTACATTTGAAATAGTGTTGCTGCTATTACGTTTCAAAGTTTTGGCTTTTAATAAGAAGGAAAACTCTTTATATTCGGTCATCTAGTATTAAATTGTTATAAGATATATATTTGAATAATTGAATTACTTTTAAACATGGGTTTTAAAACACGACATAAAACCTGCCCAAATTATGCATTACTTTAATAAATACCTTCTTCGAACTCTTCAAAGTGCCATTCCGCATTGTCATTTTTCCTTTTCTTTATATCATACTATTCGTGGAATCTTAGTTAGTTCCACAAACTATCTGTCAATATTTGATAGCGTTTGTGTTCGAATTTCGTTTCTGAGAATTTGTATTTATGCTGTAGCATGGTGTAATATTACCTGCTAAAAGTGATTCGGCCGGTTCTAGGAAAACAGCTAATGTAATTTCGTTCTATACCAACAAAATTGTATTTCATTCAAAATTGGAGTTGGATGAATAGTTACAAATGATTATGCAGAAATAATATACATATATATATATATATATATATATATATATATATATATATATATATATATATATATATATATATATATATATATATATATATATTAATGAACGTTTCAACACTGAAGTTATTAGAATTCATATTTAACTTTAGCATTAATTCTGGATTTTAGGAAATTATGTTTTGATTAATTACTTCGTCAATCTAATGATTTGTGGTCTATTTAATAACTAACTTAGAGCTATTTGATGGATAAAAAAAATAAAGGAATAATAATAAATTAAAAGCCTGTTTAACGTTTTTTGCTGTATTCTCTAACGCGTTATACAATTTTATAATTTGATTGTATAAATCCATCGATCGGTAAGTTGCCCTATTCTATGTCTATGTCAGTCTTTTAGATTATTTGTTACTGAAAGAAAAAAATGCGAAAGTCGAATGGCGCGAAATCTGGGGTGTATGCTGGATGCTATAGAAGTACAATTGCATGTGCTCTTGAAGCTTTTATTTGGTTTGTCTGGCAATTTGCGGTTAGGCGCGTTGTAGTATTTCCTCCTACAGAAGACTCGGTTTTCCGATAGCTACTGTAGCAAATTGACTTAGATGGTTAATCTCTGAGGTTGATGTTTATTATTGCTTCACTTCCCAAGGTCAGGTGAGTATGCTGGATGGAGCACAATTTGGTAGTTTAGGATCATAAAATTTAACTTGGGTAGCGTATGCCATGTAGCGGCTTAAAATATTTTATTCGAAGTATTGTCCATCGTTAGCTATACATTTTTCCCACCTGTCTGACAATGCCACGCCAAAAGAACGGTTGCTTTTTTTGAGGCAAACCATTGATCGAGCCATTTTCGTACATTTTGGTAAAAAGTGAAGCGAAAAGTGAAGCGTGCGTCCCATCGATGCAAATAAGTAGTAATCGGATGGAGCCAAGTCTGGTGAGTAAGCCGCATGCGAAAGTATTTCCGAACTAAACGTCTCAATCGTTTCTTTGCCAGTTTTGCTGCATGTGATGGTGCATTATCATGAAGCAAAATCACTTTGTGTTGCCTTTTTTAATATTCTGGTCGCTTTTCACGCAAAGCTTGATTCAAATCGATCATTTGTTGTCGGTAGCGTTCAGTATTAACGTTTTCGCCTGGTTTTAGCAGGTCATAATAGATCACATCTTTCTGATCCCGCCAGCATTGTCTTCCGTCCATACCCATGATCTTTTACGCTTAGGATTCTCAAAATGTATCCACTTTTCATCGCCAGTCTTAATTCGATGGAGAAATTACTTTCTTTAGTACCTGGCGAGCAGCATTTCGCAAGTGGTTCTTCGGTTTTCCTTCTGTCTTTCATTCAGTTCATGAGAAACCCATTTTCCCATCTTCTGGACCTTTCTCATGGCTTTCAAACGTATAGAGACGGGTTCTCGTGTCACATTTAATTGATCCGCGAGTTGTTGTGTTTGAGCATCATCTTTATACAACAATGCTTGCAATTTGCTGTTTTCAAACTTTTTCGGTGGTCTTCCACTTTCTTTCATTTTCACGTCAATATCGCCCTTTTTGAATTTTTTAAACCACTCTAAACAGTGTAATATACCAAGAACATGCTCACCGTAAGCTTCGAAAAGTATTCGATGCGATTCTGCAGCATTTTTCTTCAAATTGTAACAGAAAATCCATGCGGTCCGCAAATAGCGGTGTCCAGGCATAAACTCCACAGTTCAACGCTATTACTGACTAGGTTGTTGTATGAAACTTGTATAGTTGTGAGTTGTAAATCTTTGTCAGATGTCAACAAACAAATTGCGCCAATGACTCGGTTTGACGGTAACTACATTGACAGTTAGGGCCATCTATGGGCAAATTCCGGTTTCATATTCATAGATCTGGTACGCGAGGGTTTTGCGACTCAGATGGGGAATCATGGAGGAACAAATAGTGGGTAATGGAAATAGAGACAACACAAAGACCCGATAGCAGGACAATGTAAGAAGAGATGTCGAAGAACTACTGCTAACCAACTGAATAGAGGCTAAGCTTGGAGGAAGTTAAAGCATACTAGCCGGATGTAGCACCACGGGAACAAAAAAAGAGGAAAACGATGTACATCCGGAAATCTATTTATATATAAATATATAAATTAACAATAATATATCCGCTTAAAATATTCCATGCAGGGCATTTTGGAACGATATTTTGAAATTTAGATTTTTGGGTCAGATATTTTGCACAGCCTCTTATAACATGTTTCTGTTATACCAGGTCTGCTTCTTTTTAATTTATATTAAGATAAGAACCCGACCTGTCATCGATTGTTTTGTCTTTCACCGAATTAGCAACTTAACGTTAATAGTTCGGAAACTATTAACGAACTTCTGACAATGGATAAAGTTTGCTTTTGGGAGAGAAATGCTTCAAACATCAAACTATGGCCATGTTATAACCACGCGATTTAGCTAATTAATAATTAATACATGTCAACCGTTGTGTGCGAGTGCATGTTCCCTCGCATGTATGTGTACATTAACACAATACAGGGTAATGAGAAACAACTGGTCCTATTTTTGGTTGCAAATATAATTATGGGGTTGTTGATATTACTGTATCAAATTTTTAAATATTAGGAATACTGTTTTATGTCCTGGTTTTGGCGAATAGTTTGGTTTTGTTTGAGAATATAATAGAATATATTACACACAATTTTGAAATTAATATAAATCAACTATTCGAATATGTTAATGTTAATAAACTGTTAATGTCAATATTGGAACATTGTTTTCAATGAAAAAATTACTATTTTTCATACTCTTTAAATAGAGACTGCGACATTTCAAGGCATTTTTAAATTTAAAAATAGTTATTTAGACCCAGATCTGGTTAATAGGGTGGATAATTCTGTCCGTAAATGTGAAGGCGTGATAGATTATTTTAAAGTGCTATTTATGCGTTCAATTTTTTAACAAAACTAACTAGATATCCAAACTAATGTAAACAAATCAGGTCATCCCATTTCGTCAAATAGTAAACATGGAGTAGGTAACAAACAAAATGGTATCGCTGTTATAGTGCTCAAATCGTAAAAAAATGTCGAAAAGCTAAAGCTGTCTCAGTTATCTATGTTAGCTAAAGGCTCGACCAAAGACTTACGCTTATTAAACTCTGCTGAGTTTCTTCGATGTTTTGGAGCAGTAGATGAAATATGGATTCACATTATACACCAGAGATGAGTCAAACTAAAGAAAGTAGGAAAGTGGAAGTAGGTGAAACTGTACCAAAGAAAGCGAGAATGGTTCCATGTGCAGCAAAAGGCATGTTTTCAGGGATTTTCTCGTGTTGTACTCATGATAACCTTGCAGAAGGCAGGACCATTATCAGAGTGTATTTGGCCGAGAACCATATCTGACTAAAAAGAAAATGCTTTTTCGCTATGAAAATCCATCCTCGAGTTGTTGCTCCAAAACTCCATGAACTACGTTTGAAGTGCTTCCATATACACCGTATTCGTCAGATTTAGCTATTCCTTCCTTTCCCAAATCTGAAAAAATGCTGTCTGGACGAAGATTTACTTCAAATGATAAGGGGATAGCTGAGACAACAGATTATTTTGCAGAGTTGGATAAATTACATTATACTGAGAGTATTAAAAAGTTGGAACATCGTTGGTAGATTGCAAGGCGACTAGGTTGAAAAATATAACAGACAGATGTTGTAATGTTATATTTTGATTTGGTCACAGTTCTGGTTTAAAATTAAATTTTATTAATTCAAAATCAGCATTGTTTAACGCTTGTTTAAAAAATACTGGCTTTTTTAAAATTTGTAATCGATTTTTTCATTGTGTTTAATGGTATATTACAGACACTACGAAGGTCGTTCGAAAGGCTCTCCTGATAAAGAAAACACTTTTTTTTGTGATGTTTTGTTTATTTTTTCACAATAATTTGGTCATCGGTCAGTCTTTTTCATCTTGAAGTGGAATCTAACTATCCTTATATGTCCGTCGGGGTTATACTATTTAAAATAAACTACTTTATAACAACTCGAATTTCAATTTCGTTTATTTGTCAGAAAATATCAATTATAGTAAACAGATTTCAGACTTTGTCGAGGTGGCTAATGGTCATAAAGGCTAGTGTAAAAAGCTAGTAAAAAAGTAAAAAAAAGCACACCCAAATGTTTAGGGGTTTATTACAAATTAAGGCGAAAATTAAACAAGAAAATTAATATAACACAATTTATTTGAAAATATTAATTAAATAAATAATATATTTTACAATAACGTCTAAAACCACAAAAAATTTTTGCACACCGCCAAGTACTTGTAGGAATTTTTATAAACATCAATTTTTATTGCCACCCAATGTATTTAATATTTTGTGTTCATCCCTTTAGCACGAATGACAGCTTCCAAACGTCTAGACATACGTCAAAAATTCCTTGCGTCAAAAATAATTTCTTTTTGATGCTCCTTGTTCTTAATTATGACTTCAAGGATTTTTCTGTCTCATTAATTAAACAGAGATTAACGTCCGGTAACTGGGGTAATGTGAGCAACCTTCTAGGTGCATTAAAAAGGAGTCACTCCTTGGTTATGTTAGCTGAATGTTGAGAGTTGTTATTCTGTTGGAAATAGGAAGTCCCTTTCAGCCCTAATTTTACAGCACTATTTCGTCGGTTACCATGACACTTCCACATAGGATTGGACTGTCATTTTACCGTTTAAAACGTGGGGATTTTCTAAAAAAAGTTGCAAGCTATTCGGCGCTCTGTGTTGGTTTTTTAAGGCGTCTTTGACAATTTTCCGTCCCTCCCTTACAGTGAAGATCAGAGAATGATCTGTTCGGGGTACAGTGAGGATCCGAGGACGAACTGTTCGGTATACCGCACTAAGGAAATGTTAAATTAAATTGTCTTTCAACTTTTCTATCCGGCACGGTACAATGTCACTATTTCCCGCTCACTTCCACAGAAATTTCTTTTGGCTTTGGCCTTTTTCAACATACATATTAAAATTACTTGCTAAACTGAAATCTGACTGTAAACTATAATTTGGTAAGAATGAAAGGGGTCCCACATCGTGAAAAAGATATGGAAGTCCGGATGGGAAGAGAAAATGAAACGTAGATCCAGGAAAAGCTGGAACCAGGATGTAGGAAAAATCTCAAGGTAGCTCAAATCATAAGAAAGAAACATGAAAAAGCAATTAATATAAAAGGATATTTATAACATTTGACGATGTTTTCCAATGACCTTCAGAGTCTTCCTCCAACTTTCCATCTCTTGGTACTGATTGTTGTGTTCTTATTTATCGAAACATTCTGACAGGATTAGTAAGTATAATTCCACACTAATCCTCACAGTGCCTGTGCTTATATTGAAGCAGTCTATATGTCAAGTGTGCAAATACTTTCTTTACAAACCGAAATAAGATTCTTTACGGCATATTATTTATGTGATTGATATTGATTGAAACAACTTTGTTTTTATGTTAGTACCTTTCTGTTATAATTAAAAATAAAAAAAAATTGTTAATTTCCTCATGATTTCCATGATAAATTCCTAAAATCATGGTGGATAAATACTTTTTTGCCTATTGTATATTGGTAATTTTTTCAGCCGCTTTAATCGCATTAATTTACCAATGCAAACCCGATTGGTTCTTTTTATTTTGTTCACATTTTATAAATAAACTCGTCAAATCGAACAAATTGTTTTCCAAAATTCTACGAAACTCGGACTTCATCAAAACATCCAACAACAGTCCAATAAATATGTATTCAAAAAAAAAAAAGAAAACTTAAAAATAAAAACCTAGAATTTATAGAAATTAATTAAAGCTTTTCCAGTAATTTTATAAAAGCACGAATAAAAGGAAATTAAGTATTCTTGATATAAAGATCAAATATTAGAGTTAGAGATACTCCTCACGCGAAGGAAATGGAAGCCAACATAAATTAGTTATTATGTCTAGATTTCTGGTAATTTGAACTTCCGCTGAATTTACTGGAACCTTCAGTCAGTAAAATAACATTTTCGGCCACATTTGTCGTAATTTAGTTGTGTAACTGATATTTTAAAGAAGTGTTAACACTTAAATTTGATTTTTGAAGTTTATAAATCATTTATCATCATCAATCTTACTTAGCCCACTCTTAAAATCCACTGTTTAAATAGATGTCTCCCTTGAGTCCTTCCATTGCTTCCTTTTTTATGGAACTTACATGCAGTTAGAATGAATGCGTCTTTGACCATCATGCCTATTGTTGAGTGGCCATCCCCAATTTCGTGTAGTGTTACGCCGTAGTCTTCATTCAGTAATTTTTCGAGTCTGTCTGTTTCGTAATCTGTCATCGGAGATTCTAGCGATGTGTCCCGCTCAGTTTCATTTATAGATAGCTATTCTTTCGAATGCATCTATTAAGTTCGTTCTCTTGCGTAACTCACTATTCGGTATTACGTTCTTTAATAATAACCCTAACATTAATCTCTGATTGGTATATTGTGTAACTGTTTTCTTTTTTACTGTCTTTTTACTTTATGTCAAAGTATGTGACCTTGACCTTGAGAACGGGCGAAATATATTGAAGTGAATAACTTTATCTTAGTTTTGGTGATCATATATATATATATATATATATATATATATATATATATATATATATATATATATATATATATATATATATATATATATATATATATATATATATATATATAAACACACACACACACACACACACACACAGAAGTTTGCGAGCAAGCAGTATTAAGCCGAAGTAAAGCATTCAAAGATTGGAACAGTCAAAAAACAGCAATAAACTATAACATCTTTTTGGAAGTAAGAAAAGAAACATCGAAGCTAATTAGACAAACTAAAAGAAAATATGAAAACAATCAACTTAATAAAATAGAAAAAGATTTCCAAAAAAATAGCACCCGAAACTTTTACAAAACATTTAAAACTAAATTAACAGGCTATCAACCGCAGAGCCTATGCTTTCAAAACGAAAACGGACAACTAGCTCTAAATAACCAAGACAATTGCAAAGAACTTGCGAAATATTTTGAAGAAATACTAAACTGTCCTGAGCCCTTAAACAAATTACCAACACTAAACCCTAAACAAACAAACCCAGATTCATTACGACCGAATGAAGAGGAAATACTTAGGCAAATCAAGCGGCTTAAAAATAACAAAGCTTCTGGTGAAGATGGAATCACTGCTGAACTTTTGAAATCCGCTGGTCCAGGTACAATCAAGGAAATAACCAAAATTCTACAAGACGTTTGGCGAGCCGAACGGATTTCGGAAGCCTGGAAAGATGCTCTAATCCATCCACTACATAAGAAAGGAGATAGAACGGATGTAAACAACTATAGAGGAATATCTCTTCTCCCAGTTTGTTACAAGATTCTATCTCAATGTCTACTAGACAGAGCACAGGGACAGTTAGAACCGAACATTGGTGAATATCAGGCAGGTTTTCGACCGGGCAGATCCTGCCCTGAACAGATCCTGAATCTAAAGTTGATTCTAAGACATCAAAAACTGTACAATAAAAATCTCGTCTGTACATTTGTGGATTTCAAAAAAGCATATGATTCTATTGACCACGAATCTTTATTCCGAATCTTGAAACAACAAGGACTAGATCTGAAAACGCTGGCAATTATTAAAGCAACGTTAACTAACACGAGGTCAAAAGTTAAATTCATGGGTGACATCTCAGAACCCTTCGAAATTAAAACTGGTGTGAGACAAAGGGATGGACTCTCGTCATTCTTATTTAACTGTGTTCTAGAAAAAGCAATACAGGAGTGGCGTGAAAAAAAGTCGGCACTGAATATTGATCAGCCCATTAAACTGGGGAGAACCAACATCAAAAATGATTGTCTGGCATTTGCTGATGATCTAGCAATTTTAGCTCAAGATGTATTAACGGTTCAAAAATAGATTGAAATCCTAAAAGAAACAGCAGAAAAGGTAGGACTCCAAATATCCTTTGAAAAGACACAATACATGACCTGCAACAGACTAAGAACACCATTTCTAAAAACAAAATATGGTAACATCAGACGAGTCTCTCAATTCAAATATTTGGGTGAAATAATCATGGAAAATGGGTTGGAAAAAGCGGGCAATAAGGGTAGATGTTAAAAAATGGAAACGGCATTGAGACTTACACAAAATATTTACAACAAAAAATGCCTATCTAAAAACACAAAACTGAGACATTACAACACGGTTATTAAGCCAGAATGTCTATATGCTGCAGAAACGCTCATTTTGAGTAGAAAGAGGGACATCGAGGACATCATAATACAAAGAAAAATCATAAGAAAAATCCTAGGCCCCAAACAAATAAATAGCACAACATACCGACTTCGAGAAAACCAAGAAATCAAACAATACACAGATATACATAGCGATATGAGAAAAAGAAGACTTAAGCTTTACGGACACATCAAACGGATGAATCCGAGTAGGCTAACTAGACAAATAGTCGAATTTTATGAAAATAGGAGTAGAGCTAAAGTAGAAATAATTAAATGGATTGAGGCAATTAAAGAGGACCTAAGATCAGCAAATATTACACAAAGTGAAATTCAGGATAGAGGTTGTTTCAGACACAAGGTTAACGTTTGGAAGGTTGGCCAGAGAGAAAAATGTAGGAAGACTGGAACAACTTGGTCTGACGAAAGGAAAAAAGCTCATAGTGAAAGAATGAAATTAGTATGGGCTCAAAGGAAGGCTAACAAAAACAAACGCCTCTAATTGTACTTCGCGTGGTCCACCAGGGCCCATACGTGAATAATAATAATAATATATATATATATATATATATATATATATATATATATATATATATATATATATATATATATATATATATATATATACTGAAATCCAAAATAACTGCTGTGGAAATGAAGATTCTAAGGTGGATTGAGGAAAATTAACACTAGACTGATTGAGATATTCAGATAAAAGAACTAGGTTGAGAGTGGAACCGATTCTCCAAAACATTGAAGAAAGATAACTCAGTTAGGGCCAGGATGGTCAGTTGGTAACTTGGTAAGAATGAAGAGAGACAACTGGGTGAAAAATTTATGGAAAGCTGGATGGAAAAAGAGGGAGAGACTGGATGATAAGAGGAAGAGAGAGGAGAGACATTCTGAAATTAAAAAGAATGATATGAAACGAGACAAGAATTAAAGCAATTAATAGAAAAGGATATTTATAACATTTGACGACGTTTTCCGATGATCTTCAGACATTGATACGGCGTGGTCTTCCTCCCTCACCATAACTCATGAAATTTAGAGTATAGTATAATTTATTTGGCATGCGAATGAAGAAAACGGTATAAGTAAATCAGAAGCTTTTCTAACAATTCCATAAACTTGGAAATAAATGTAAAGTAAATAATGCCGAAATAAACGTCAAATATTAGAGTTAATTAGTGATATTTCTCACGCGCCCCGGTATCGTTTTCGTGACTAGACTTCACCCACCGTCGACGACAAACAACCGATGGAAAAGGGCTTTAACCCGCCGCTGCCACCGCTCCACCGTTTATTTCATTTCCATATGCCGTAACTAATTTATTTCCACGCAATTGCCTTTTAAATTACTCCTAATGCGAGAATGCACTGAATAATTACTCCAGCTACGGTATTTAATATTGCCGGTTTCCATTCGAACACTGACTACTTTAATCTGACATGATGTTTCTCATCGAAGCCTGTTATATGTCCGGATTTTTTGAAAGAAAGCCTAATAAAAGATAAAACTTCATAAGCCACGGAAAGTAGAATGGAATAATATAAATTAACGTCTAATAAGCATTAAGGGAAAAGCATTCTTGGAATTAATGACGCGACTCTTCCACTATCCCTGAGGGACTACGCTATTTGAAAATACTTAATGCGGGAAATCAGTTTCAACTTGAGTTTCAGCAAATATTGAATATGTAGCATATATATTGAAATTGACTCAAGCCTTGGGAAAAAACTTATAAATACGACATAGACTCACTATCTAATCATAGATTTTAAAAGCTCATTTGACTGCAACGACGGAAATTCATTGTACAAAGCGATGAAAGAGTTTAACATATATCTGCACTTGATTAGACCATGATTAAAGAAACTCTATCATTCCGACTTGCACCGAGGTGATAGTCTATGATGCCTTCTATTCAATATAACTCTTGAGAAAGCAATAACAGATCCAATATCTACACACGAGGCGCAATCATAAATAAAATCATGGAATAGGTCTATGCTGATGATTTGTATGTTATAGCTAGAACAATGCTACACCTCATTCAGGCATACAGAGTACATTAAAAGACGTATCTGGAAAAATAGGGCGATAGATTAATATAGACAAAACTAAATACATGGCAGTCACAAACAAAACTTCCAATCGGTCTATTGAAGATCTGCTAATACCAACAGATATAATAAAACATGTAAAATAATTCACATATCTTGGCTCCTTCCTTAGTAATACCAATACTAAGAACTACTTAAATATCTGACATCAGATGTTGTGGTGAGGAAAACAAGCTGTACTATTTATAAAACACTTATTAGGCCAATGTTGGTGTACTCATTCGAAACTTGGACATTGACGAATTATTGTGAGAACCTCTTAGGGTGTTTCGAGAGGAAGATATTGAAACATGTCTATAAAGGAGTTTTAGAAAACGGAGTTTGGTGCAGGAGCTATAAGTTTTAAACTTTATTACTAATACAATGAGCCTGATATTGTACAACTTATAAAAATTAACAGGTTTGGGATGGATAGGGCATATATAGAGTAGAGGGGAGATAGCCGCTAAAAAGCATAGATTACCAACAACCCGTGGGCATCAGACCAAGAGGAAGACCACATAGCAGACTAATAGTGGGAAACTGGAAGCACAAGGCAAGAAATGAACAGGTGAAGACCATCTAGGGCTGTTGAGCTAATGAATATCACTGCTCAAACTCTCAAAGAGAAGTTTTATGAAGATATGCCTGTGCCAAGTTAATATTTGGTCGAAATGTATACTTAAATATGTTGTGTCTTTAAGCTTGGTAATTGGTAACTGTTCAGCGTGGGGTGTCCCAATAGTGCGATATCGGTTGATATCTTGATATGGCAGGAGATAGAGAAGAAGTTTTATTATAATAGTTATACAACTAAATAGGCTGCATAATTTAAAATTAATTTATTTATACAGGGTGTTTCACAAAACCGTGGCGGGGTATAGTTTTGTATTTTCCTATCGAACATCCTATATGTCATTCATTTTTGCATTCTGTTATTGATTCTAAGCATATTTCGTTAAAAATTACCTTTACCTAAACCCAATAGTTTTACCGATATCCGCCATTTTGTAAAAAATATCGGAGTCGCAGACACTATTTTGCAGTGTCATATATCATTTATTTTTTGATGTAGGATTATCATTTTTGATAACAATATTAGTGAAACTATGACTTAACTGATTAACTACTTAAGATGATTAAAGATCGACTAGAGAAATACCATAACGAACAGGTAGGGGAATACCAAGGAGGGTTCAGGGCAGGAAGATCAACAACCGACCAGATATTCATCATGAAACAGATCCAACAGAATACTTATGAGCAAAATTTGAGCTTACATTTGCTGTTCATAGATTATCGGCAAGCATATGACTCCATTAGCAGGGAAAAGGTGTTCCAAGCAATGAGACAACTGGGGGTCCCGGAAAAGTTAAGGAAGTTGGTGGAGATGACTGTCAGGAGAACAGTAAATAAAGTTATAGTCGATGGAGCAATGTCTGAGGAGTTCATTGTAAAGAAAGGACTGAGACAAGGCGATCCACTGTCAACAGTTTTGTTCAATCTGGTGCAGGAAGTGATTCTGAGGGAGAGTGGCATCAATACCAAGGGGTTAATATATGGTACCAGACACCAATGTTTGGCTTATGCCGACGACATTGTACTCATGGCGAGATCCAAGAAAGAAGTAGTAAAGGTTTTCAAGATGTTGGAAAGAAAGGCGAGAGAATATGGCTTAACAATTAACGAGAACAAGACCAAATATATGGTAATGAAAGATAGCACCAGAGGACTCTCCCCTAATTTAGTCATTGATTGTGCAGTAAATAAGAAATATACAATAGAGAAAGTGGAACAAGCTGAATATCTGGGAGTAACACTAACGAGTAAAGGGGATGAAGAAAAGGAAATAGAGAAACGACTAGCGAAAGGAAGCAAAGCTGCAGGAATGTTTTCAAAAATTTTAAGGGTAAAGAATATAACAAGAGCAGCAAAAGTAAGAGTGTACCAATCAATACTAAGGCCCACGGTTACCTATGCGTGCGAGACATGGACGATGACGAAGAAGGAAGAAACTAAGCTGGAAGTCTGGGAACGAAAAATATTAAGGAGAATTTTTGGAGGAGTTAAAGTTCTGAATGAATTTAGAAGAAGAACAAACAAAGAAATAGAAGAACCGTACAAAAAACCAAACATTGTTCAGGTGGTGAGAGCGCAGCGAGCTAGATGGCTAGGGCACATAGCGAGGATGTCCAGCGGGAGATGGGTTAAAGGAATTCTAATCAGAGGCGAAGGGGGAAGGAGAAGAAGAGGGCGACCGAGGAAGAAATGGCTGGATGAGGTGCTAAATGATTTGAGGAAAGTAGGAGTGAGGGATTGGAAGACTGATGCTTTGGACAGAAAAAGTTGGAAAAGAAGAGTGAAAGAACTCGAAGCCAAGGGCCACTAGGCCTGTAGAGCTGAATAATATTATTATGACTTAACTTTTAATGTAAATGCTTTTTTGACTACGTTATACAGGGTGTCCAGGATAAAAGATAAATGAAAAAAAATCAAAACATATCTCGGTTTTTTTAAATGGAATGTCTATGTCTATGTATTTTTTCATTTTACAATATTTCTAAGACAAAGTACTTCTATTCTTCTTAAACATGCCCTATACCAATCTGTCATAATATCCGACATTTTTACGTTTTTGTTTTTAATATTCCGTTTTTAATGGAATCACCTTAGACGTTTTAGTAATAACGTCATAGAATTCAATTCAAGTGGCAAATTTTGTTCCAGTATAGCTTTTAAACAGTGTTTATATGATACAGAAAAAAGAGTGAACTTATTTCATAATTAAATAGGAAAAAATATTTTTATGATCTATTATTTTGACTTGACTATCGAAAAGGAATGTAAATATCTAATTCCAACTTAAAGCACGCAGATGGCTTAGACGTCCTAGACAATCATGGCGTAGAAACAAATGAACCAAACGGTCGATTATTTGGACTTTGTGAAAGTGTCAAATTGTGTAGTACGGTGTTTATTAACAGAAAGTAGAACGAAAATGAATTTTTCTAAAGAGGAATTGATAAACATGGGCCCAAGTTATCAAAACTCTTTTTTAGCAAGTAAAATTTATGCGCAAATGTTCCCCAATATCAAACGTCATCCTAATGCATTAACGTCTATACGACTAAAAGAGCGATTTGAAAGAATTGAATGTGTCGATTATGGAAAAAACTTGGATAGGCAGAAAACAGCTATAAGGGATGAAAACGAATATTTAGTTCTTCAAGCTATAATTAAAAATTGGCATATTTCAGGCAGGCAGATAGAAAACGAGGTAACCATTAATAAATCCACAGCGAACAGAATAACTAGGAAATATAATTTCCATCCATATCATATACAACTGGTTCAAGAACTAAATTTTATAATTGGCCAATAGAAAAAAATAGAGAAGAACTTAACTTTTTCAAATATATTTTATTCACGGATGAGGCAATTTTCAACAAAAATGTGTACGTCAACCGACATATCTTCCGCTATTACAGTACAGGATTCATTATTCGTTTAGATCATCAGCTTAAATGGTCTCTTAATGTGTAGGCTGGTATTATCGGAGATCGCCTCCTAGGGCCATATTTTTTTGAAAATAGAGTTAATGGTGATGATTTTCTCAATTTTATACAAAACAATTTGGAAGAGTGGAGACGGCGCTCCTTCACATTTTAGCAGGCAGGTGAGACAATATTTGGACACGAATTATGAAAGTAAATGGATTGATAGGGGAGGTCCTGTACCGTGCTCAGCCAGATCACCAGATTTAACAAAACTAGATTTTTTCTAATGGGGTTTTGTTAAAGAACAAGTTTATTAAATGCCACCCACGACAATAGAGGACATGCAAATTAGAATAACAAATGTGTTTATAAATATTAATGAGGCACTGCTCATTACAGTCAATAATTCTTTTGAACATAGTCTTTAAGTTTGTATTGCACAAAATGGTAGACATATTGAACGTTTAATTAAATGATTGTGACTTCTTCTCGATAAATGCTTGTACTTAAACTGTCTTACTAAAAACTAAATATTTATGACGTTTTGTTTACTGTAACAATAAGTTTTGTTACTCTATAATAATTGCTTTGTAATCAAATATTAAAACATGTGATGACCTTGTGATTCTTAATATATCATGACTTATTGTTAATTTATTCATTAGTTTAATAATAACATAAAAATGAATGCCATTAAAAACGAAATATTAAAAACAAAAATACAAAAATATTGAAAATGGGTACTGGATATGTTTAATAAGAATAGAAGTAGTTTGTCTTAGGAATATTGTAAAATGAAACAATATTAGACATTCCATTTAAAAAAAAAATAGATGTTTTGCATTTTTTAATTTATTTTAGTGATCCTGGACACCCTGCATAATGTAGACAAATTTTGTTTGCATTAAAAGTTAAGTCTACTTGCTAAAATAAGAGTTTTGATCACATGCGCTCAAAACGTAGATCATGTTTATCAATTCCTCTCTAGAAAAAATCATTTTCGCCCTACTTTCTGTTCTAGTAAATACCCTACTACACAATTTAACAGTACACAAAGTCCAAATAATTGGCCGTTTGTTTCTACGGCATAATTGTCTAGGGCGTATAGGCCATCTGCGTGCTTTAAGTTTTAATTGGATATTCACATTTCTTTCTTCGATATTTTGTACAAAATGGCGGATATCGGTAAAACCATTGGGTTTAGGTACAGGACATGTTTAACGAAATATGTTTGGAATTAATAGCAGAATGACAAAATGGATGAACATATAAAGTGTTCGATAAGACAAACGGTTCTCACGGTTTTGTGAGACACCCTGTATAAATAACATTAATTTTAAATTAATACTTATCCAACATATATCCAGGATAAGGACTTAGCACCCTATTAAAATTTTTATTTCTGGACCGATTTTCATAAACTTTTTTTGTTGTACCCAGTAATTTAGAATCATAAAAATCGATACGGTGTGGTTTAAGGTGGTGCTGGTCAAGAATCCGTTGTTAGTTTTTTTCTAAAAAATTTCCTAATAGTACTTCTCGAAAATAGGAGCCATAAAAGTTGACGAAGTTGGTTATGATATTAGCAAAAAAACGTGATACTGATACACTTCCTTAATGTCGTTTTCCGAGATCTATCCAACAGAAGAAAGTTTATGAAAATCGGTCTAGAAATAAAAAAAATTATGGGGTGGTAAGTCCTTATCCTGGACATATATATATATATATATATATATATATATATATATATATATATATATATATATATATATATATATATATATATATATATATATATATATTTATATATATTATACATTATATATATATATATATATATATATATATATATATATATATATATATATATATATATATATATATATATATATTTATTTATTTATTATTATTATTATTATTTAATTATTGTTGAAATGTAAACAACGAAAATTATTTCTTTTAAATAATCAAATCTATTTAAAAGGTGCTTTTAAAATAGTTTTTGTTGCTTAGGGAGCATAGAAACCAATAAAAATTTAAAAAAACACACGTCGAACAAATCTCGATGACAGTTTTTGGGAAAATTATAGAATTTTTGATTACAAATAATACCTTTAAATAATTCAACGTAAAAAAAGTTCCTAAGTTTAAATAAATCACTAGTCACGTGGGTTATAGGACTAAATGACGGCTTTGAATAATAAGCAAATAACCTAGTTTCATCATTGACATGATCTAATTGTGATTTCATGTGTAAGAATTTTGCATGAGCGCTTTGAAGCTATAAATAAGTCCAACAGATCCATATTATATTTTGAGGTTCGCTGTAGAATTATTAAATGTGCCCTAGTAAGCGACTTTCAGTTCTGCCATTTAGGTGTACATTGTTCTTCGTCTCGGCATTTCGTTCTAAGAGCCATTATGACTTAAGCATTTTAAAAGAAATGTACGTTAACGATTTCTGCTCGTGACAGTAACCCCAATCAAACACAATCGGGTCTTTTTCAGTCAACTGCGACAACTTGTTAATCGAACTCAGCAGAAAATAGGACAGAAACGGCGTAGCGATGCACACAGTCGACATCGTTTAGTTTTGTACGTAGCGCCCTCTGGTTTTTGATGAATATTCAGGAGACCCCAGACAGAGACTGGATAAAGATTGGGGTAATTTCGTTATCTCCGGACGTAAATTGGGTTTCCTTTTTAGTGGGCACAGAGCGATGCTAGGATGGACTTGGATGGAAAACGATCTCTGCTCAATCTATTTTCTTTGATGTTATTAATTGTCATTTGTTAAATAAGGATTATACAGGGTGTTATGAGGGTTGGTGTAAAGCCGTGAGGGAGTGATAGGAAAGATCATTTGAAACGCATTGAGACAAATATGCCTTTATTCAAAGTCTTAAGTTTTCGGGTTATTTGCGATTTTCGATTTTTCTAAAAAATATCCAAATTTTCGTAGTTGACTATTAACTTTATTAACTGACTAATGGAAACTTACACAATTGTTTATATATATATATATATATATATATATATATATATATATATATATATATATATATATATATATATATATATATATATATATATATATATATATATATATATATATAATATATGTATATTGAACCTAAAGTAAAAAAAAATCTTAAGATAACCCCATCGAAGAAGGTGCCATGGAATTAAACATGTAGATTTGTTATGGAACATTTTGTTGATGAAATGCAGTCAACAAAAATTATTTCTTTTAAATAATTAAATGTGTTTACAAGGTGCGTTTCTTATTCTTGAAATATGTATCTCTCTTGTTAACGTCATTAACAAAATTATACTACACAAAGGTTGAATAAGACTGTTGCATTTAGGAAAAAAACTCATCTAACAGTACATTGTGGTTTTCAGTTCAATTGTGTTTCATTTTTAAAATAAAGTAGTCTCAGATGTTCAAAGAGTTTTAAAAACATCTCTGTTTTATGCCCTTTAGAATGATGTATCACATTTCTGAACAACTAGTACATTCTTGGAGCTACAATGTAAAAACTAGTAACACGTGTTTACGTACACGGTAGTTGATTCCAAACAAAATACTGCCAAGGAGACCGCCGTTTATGAAACCGACACCTTTCTTTATAGTATGGCTGCTTAAATGTTGAAACATGTTTGTTGTGCACTTTTAATCGAGTTTCGTGTAATTCTATAGTGTCAAGTTGCCGTTCCGTTGTTCTGGCGTAGAACTGCTTTACGTTTCGAGTTTTGTTTAATTTGGACTATTTTTTTTGGTGAAATGGTTAGTTTTACCAATGAGGAATATGTAGATATTCTATTCATGTTTGGCAGAGCCGATGGAAATAGATCACAAGCTCGCCGGTTGTACCAGGAAGATTTCCGAATAAAAGATTGCCCAATATTAGAGTGTTTTATACCACATATCGTCGTATTTACGAAACTGGAAATGTCCCATAGAAATCCTAGGACTAATTCTGGGATACATAGTACAGCAGACGACGAGCAAATCCTGGAAGCGTTTGAACAAGATCCTACTACGAGCATCAGAGCAGTAGCTTGTAATCCTGCCTTGTCGACATGGAAGGTTTGGAATAGCATGCATACTGAAGGAAAATATCCTTTTCATTGAACAAATGTACAAGGTCTTGAAGAAGACGTTGTCATTTTTTGTTAAATAGTGAAAGACTGGTTGTTTTTGAAAGTATCTTATGGACCGAAGAATCAAAATACTATAAGGAATGACTTATGAACTTTCACAATCTCCATGAATGGGCAGACAAAACAGACAATCCTCATTCGAAGAAACAAGTGTCTTTCCAGCGCAAATTTTCAGTTAACGTCTGGGCGAGTGGAATTGGAAGAAATTTAATTGGAAACTGGAACTTGATTAAAAAGACAAACACGTCTCAGCATCTAAGCAGCTGTAGTATGAATAAGGCCGAGGCGCAGTACGTTTTTTTCCCGCGAGCGGTTAACCGCTAGAACCGCGAAACCGCTCGAAACGCACTGCGATTAAAAATCCGCGAAACTGCATGCGATTTTCACAGTTTGAAGATGGATTTCAAGAGAACAGTATGTCTTGTTACTCTAATACTAAGAAATAGAAAAGGAAGACGTCAACACAAATTGCTAACTATGTTCTATTGGTTACAAATTGTGGCGCGGTTTTTACCCGCGAGCCATATTTCACGGTTTTAAAATCGGTAGCGGAAAAAAACCGCAAGTGCGGCCACTTGTATTAATTTTCTTGACTCATAAAATCATGCGGTTAAAAACAACGGCGGTTTGGCTGTAGTACGGCCTCGGCCTAAAGGTGCCGATACCATAAACGGAGGTCTCCTTGCCAGTCTTTTGTTTGGAATCAACTATTGTTTACGTAAACACGTGTTATTACTTATTATATTATTGTAGCTCCATGAATGTACTAGTTACTTACAAGTGTGATACATTCGAAAGGGCATAAAACAGAGATGTATATATATATATATATATATATATATATATATATATATATATATATATATATATATATATATATATATATAATTTTCTAAATCTTTCCGTGTGTCGATCCGTTGATTCTGTGAAGAGTCACGACGTTTCGCCAAAATTTCATTTGGCATTTTCAAGTGTTGTCCGCTTCGACTGAAGAGTCCAATTGAAGACCTGAAGAGTCCAGTTGGACCTCCCTCTACCCAAGGAATATAAAGTGGTGGACGATCTCCAAATCCCTTTCTAAAACTGAAATTCTTCTGTCCTAGGCGAATTTATTGAACATAACCTGACTCTTTTTCAGGTTTACTTTTAAGCCAAATGGTTCGCCAGCACTTTTCAGCTTTTGTACGCGTCTTTGCAGCTCATCTGGGTCTTGTGAAAGGAGAACGATATTATCTGCAAGTTTAGAATGGTTTACGTTTGCACCATTGATCTTTATACCATCCTATGCTCAATCCAGATTACGGAATAGTTCTTCAAGGCTAGTCGAGAAAATAATAGGCGATATTACGTACCGTACACCTCGCTCTACATTAATTTCCACTTCAAGATCATCAAGGTGAATTGTCGCTGAGACTCCACTAGGATATCTGGCATTTGTTCTTCCGAAAGTATTGTTGTATTTGAATGGTTCTGATCTTCGTATAATTGGGAATAAAATTTTCTGAGAACCTCTAATATCTGCGTATATATATATATATATATATATATATATATATATATATATATATATATATATATATATATATATATATATATATATATATATATATATATATATATATATATATATATATATATATATATATATATATATATATATATATATATCTATATAAGGTCTCTATTATTCTCAAATCTAGCTTATTTAGTTGCTTTTACCTTACTAGCTCTATGAGTTTTTTATGGTTTACTTTATTGAAGGCCTTTTCATAATCTATACTAAATGTGGCGGTTAATAATTCATAATAAGAGATGGCGCTAGAAACAAGGGTCGGTTCAACGCATGACGCTTGTGGGCGATAAGATGTACATCGACCCCAAGATCAAATCGCTTTGGAAAGGTGACAATACTGTGCATTTGGTGAGATCAGAAGGGTGTCGTGTACCATGAGCTGTTGGAACTGGACTAGGTGAACCTGGTGAACAGTTAATACAAATGAACGGTTAATACGCTGAATGAACGTTTAATTAATTAAACGGTTAATACCGTTTACTACCTTCAGCACATGATGAATTTGAACCACGCATTGATCGAAAAGCCACCAGTATGGGCTCCAAGACACGGAACATTTATTTCGCATCACGACAGCTCCCCATCACGACCAAAGCGGTCAGAAACATCATTTCTGCATTTGGCTGGGAACTCTTGCCCCACCCGCCGTACTCACCAGACTTAGCCCCTTCCGACTACCACTTGTTTTCGATGTCTTACGCACTTGCAACATAAATGCGATGTCTTACGCACTTTCCATGAAACATTTCAACAATTACGGAGATGTCGGAAAATGGCTTGATGACTGGACCACCTTAAAATATTTACCATTTTTCTGAGAGGGCATCCACAAATTGCAAGGGATATGGGAAAAATGTGCAGCTAGCGATGGCGGATACTTTGAATGTATGCGCCATTTTTACCTTTCTTCCAGTTTAAACTTGTTTTTTTTTAAGAAAAAAATTAAGAATTAATTACGCCATACCTGGTAAAGCATGCATTTTTTTATTGACATCAAGGCACCGTTGAATCACTACATTAAAACTAAAAAAAACGGGAGCAATTAAAAAAGGTCAATAGAAATCCTCAATTTTAAAATTCTTGAGATGTAAAAATATATCAAACGTATTTCAGTATGTGTGGATTTTTTTGGTCGATTCAATCTCAGAAAGTTTATAGAAGATGTTTTTGTAAGTTAATGGAATGCAAACATTTTTTAAACCATTTTCTCTGAAAATTCCCGATAATCAACTTGCATTCTTTACGGATCTGTCTTTTTTTTCTGTAAGGCCAATTTGATTTTTATCCTATTTCGATTCGAAATACTCGTTGCACTGAGTCAACCGTGTTTTTATAGGACACAATTTAGGATTCAACGAAGCTTGGAGATATTTCGCATAAAGTCCACACAAAAAATCGTTTTACTATAGGGCGATTCTTTTTCGGTCATAAATTTGAAATAAAATTCTAACGATAAATATCTATATATACAGGATCTGTCCGGAAAATATTTAAGTGAAGTAACATTCTGTCTGGGAATCAAACTTGAGCCTCCTGGGTGAAAGAACCCTCCTGGGTTCCAAAGAGATGAAATATCTAAGAAGAGTAAAGGGAGTAAAAAGGAAGGATATAATAATAATTAGAAATTAAATAATTAAATAATATTTGAACATATAATTTATAGAAGAATATATTGAACAAAGACAAATATTTTGTCTGTAATGTTTTATTCAATCAGATAATTTGGGAGATAAATTATTTAGTTTATAAATTAAACCGCGAGGTGGCGTTACATTCAACAATAGTTTTTTGAAGTTTTATTCAGTTTTTTCAAATGGAATGGTACAGATTTTATTACATGGCTAGAAAGGTAATTTAAAGAGGAATCATCCAGTGAAAACCAGAAATCGATATCTCTGACATGTCAAGAGATATTTTGATTTTTCTGAAAAAATCAGTTATTATTTCACTACTACCTGCATTAAGTTAAAAAAAAAATTACCTAATGTTTGCCTTCCTTCACACTTTATCCAGGCTTAGGACAGGTCCAAATTCTTCGTGTCATATTAACAAAGATAACAACAACGAAGATAATAATAATAACAACAGTCAAATAAAATTAACAGCACAACAGTCTAATAATTAACAGAATCTGAACTTTAACGCCTTTATAAATGTTCAAAATGCCTTCACCACAGAAATCAACCACCAAAATAGATGGAGTGTGAACGTATGGTGTGGTGTTTTGGGAGACAAAATTATTGGTTCCTTTATTTTTAATGGACATTTGAATAGTGAAACAAATTTTTTACAAAATGGACTGCCAGAACTAATGGAAGATGTTTCGTTGGAAACAAGAAGACAAATGTGGTACCAGCATGATGGATGCCCTGCGCCCACTTCTCGCAGGTGGTTTTACCTATTGAGGGGGGGAGTAAAAAGGAAGGGTATAATAATAATTAGAAATTAAATAATTAAATAATATTTGAACTTATAATTTATAGAAGAATATATTGAACAAAGACAAATATTTTGTCTGTAATGTTTCATTCAATTCAATGTAAATATTTTGTCTGTAATATGTCATCCTTTTATTCAGTGCAGTTCCTGCAGTCCTCTTTTGTACGAATTTTTGTGATGTCAATCACATCTTTTTGAATGTTGAATGTTTAGTTGCCAGAAAATATTTGCTTTTCGAATTAGTTTAACTTAATAAAAATTAACTTCTTCAGAACTTGTATATTTGTAAGAAGTTCATAAATATTCCTCACCAATTTTTTTTTCTAATTTAGACATGAATGTCTAACCAAAGATATCTCAATATATTTTTGGAAGGGACGAGTTTTAATCGACCATCTTTTCAGATCTAATTATCGACGAGGGAAATTATTGTTCATTAAAATTGGATCCTTTGAAGAGGCGATAATTTTGTCTTATAATTAATTTTGACAATGAAAATTAAGTCGTTTGTTAGTTACTAATCGATGCAATAATTTTCCTTTAATTGGTTGTTTAATTGATGAGACTTTTATTATATATATATATATATATATATATATATATATATATATATATATATATATATATATATATATATATATATATATATAAATATAAATCAATATAACAGCATCAAGTAAATGAACCAAAGGAAAAATTATTGCATAAATTAGTAACTAGCAAATGTCCACCATATTCTTCTGATTTAGCCGTACATTCCGTACCGTACATTCACTTAGTTTCTTTTAACTATATAAAATATACTTGTCGGATTTTTGTCAACAATTTTTCCGATAAGATTTTCCTTGACTTCATAGTTTGAGATGATCCATAAGAGATCCCAAGATCTTTTACTATCTCTCGAATGTTTAAAGGACGATTGATGCTGCAAATACAGTAAACGTGATTGCGTTAACCCCTACCCGAAATACACGCAAAATATGATATTGAAACTCACCTGTTTCTCTGCCACACCTTGTATAATGTCTTTATGCAGGATATAATAGCTTATTTAAACCAAAATAAAATATAATTTAATAATTTTATTGACAAAGTAATTAATGGAACCAGAACCATTTTGTGCGTAATGTGTATTTTATATAAATCCTGGTCAATACAAATGCGTTTTTAATGAAATGTTGTATTTATCTTCCATTAAAAGGCTGCGTTCCGTTTCAGTTAAACTTACATTTGATGAAATATATTCCTTGGTCAATGGTTCGTTTTAATAATGATCCAGGCATTGTTCAGGCACGTTTGAAAACTTTGTTTGTTTTGGGCAGCCATTGTTGTTTTATTCAGTATATCGGAAAGAGAGAGTCGAAATTTATTCCGTTATTGCCGACGATCCCGCTTTCAGTAAACGACCTTCAGTTTCATTAATATTGTATGGATGAATTGCCTCGTTTGCGTACCCCATTGTCGATCCATTTATATTGTCCTTAGTTCTATTATTATAATATCTAAAAATAATGTAATGATAACGTTATACAACAAATGTATTGAATTTTAATATACCCATTTTTTTTAACATGTTTAGCGTTATTTGATTAATTTATTTTACATAGCCTGTTATTATCTCTAAATCTATACTATCAAATGGTATTTATTTAAAATATTTAATCCTATGCCTATCTATGCCTAGACTTTTTAGGCATCATCTTTGTCAGGCGAAATGTTACGATAGTCGTAAAAAGCAGTGATTTTTTATTATGATACACGAGGCTCTGATTAGCTTGTTCAACCAGGCATTTGACACTCTTGTCGACTTCATGATAGTCACGATCATGGGGGTGTGATCATGTTCCGTGTAGAGACAAATTTTTCCACTCTTGAATAATCGTTCCAGTTGTTTGAATGCTCTCATTTTGTCGTTCAAGCTTTTAAGATTCAGAGGCGTATAATTATCATCAGCGAAACACACGCTGGCAAATTTGTTTTCAAGCTGGATATTTGTTTTTGTGTAGATTACATATATAATGGGTATCTAGAAGAAATCAATTATATCAGTGGCAATATGAAACGAATTTATTTACATTGAATTTTATACTCAGTGAAATATATAAAATCAGTCATTATCTAAGACTTTTTGCAATCTTGCTGATAGAGTTGTAATCCCCTGTTCATAAAATTTTGTTTGCTTTGAAGAAGAATATGTTTCTAGGTGAGCTTGCACATTATCGATATTTTTGAAATTTTTATTCCTTAAGGAATGTTCCATGGATCGGAATACATGAAAATCGGATGGTGCTATGTCTGGAGAATATGGTAAATCCTCCCAGTTTAGCTGCCTTATTTTTTCCTCGGTTAATCTAGCTGCATGCGGCCTGGCATTATCGTGTTACAATAATATCCCTCTTCTGTTGACCAGAATGGGCCGTTTTACCAACAATTGGTTACGTAATCTATCGAATTATTGGTAATACAATTCAGCCGTAACTGTTTATCCCAGTTTCAATAGTTTAAAATTAATTATGCCACCACAGTCCCAAACGCACAATAACACCTTTTTTAAACTAAAGGTTTAGGAGTGAGTACGGCTAGTTAATTTCAAGAAAGCCTTTCTTTGGCGTACTGGTCACTGTTATACAAGATCAATTTCTCGTCACCAGTAACAATCATTCATTCGGTAACTGTGTTCTCCGATATTAGATGTGGAACCAATATACCTTGCCCGTAAACCTTCCTGACTGTTGACCAAGCAGCCTGAAGAGTGTTTACTATTTCCTGGATACTCAGTTTGGGATCAGTTTCCTCTAGTGATTTTACAGCGTCATTATCAAAGTCTACAGGGCGTCCATTCGATCGCTATCAGATAAGTCAAAATCACCATTGGAAAATTTTCTAAACCAACGTTGGCACTTATTGACATTCAATACGTCTCTATACACATCACAAATTTTCTTTGTTGTAACCGTTGAATTAACACCCGATCGAAAATGAAACAACATGCAATAACGTAAATGTTCTTCAGTTGGTTGATTGTCCGCCGTTTTACACAGGTGTAATAAAAACGTTTGAATTTATTTATCACAAAGTTCAAGGCTACGTGTTGTAATATTGCGTAATAAAACACCTCTTTATACATTCACACTCTGAACTAGACTGAAGTATTCCACATTATTAATAATTGATTCGTTATGGATACCTCTATTATTTATAATTCCCTTTCCTACTTCTATTCGTGGTAATATATGTTGCTTTGTACTACTGTGCGGATTATGTTTCCTGTATTTTGTTACTGCACTAATCTAATTATTAGTTGTAGCCTTTCGAAATATGTATTCGACCAAGATATAATTCCAAACCATGTATTATTGTTATTATTATCCCTTCCTGACCTGTGTCATCTGCTTAATACCATCCTATTCTGTTTCCACCTTCTTGTTTGCCTCCTGTCTGTTTATCCTTCCTGAATCACTTCAATCCACCTTTTTCTTGGCCTTTTTCGATAATCTTTCCCGGTTACTTTCGTTTCGTACACTGCCCTCGTGAGGCTGTTATCTGATATTCTACGCATGTGTCCGAACCATGTTGCAGTCGACTGAAAGTTGGCTTATATCTCGATAGTCCTTTTCCCCCTGTTTTATTATTGGTAATAATAACACAGGTCAACAAATTTAAACTTTTTTGAGGTAACATTGATGATAATAGATGTATATGAAGTATTTTGTAGTCCTAAATCCGAAAATGATAAGCTAATTACTGTAACACATACAGTTTTATTTTTGTTACAGGGGGTTGGTGGTGGGAAAAAAGGAAACAACATATTTTTACCATCTAATATTTATTTGATATAAACATGTAAAACGTGTTAAATCTATGCAAGGACATTACTGATGATTATGCGAATAAAAAATATTACATTAGCTGTAGCATCATCTCTATTTAAAAACCAACACTATTCGCCCAACATAGATGGCTTCCAGCATCGCTAGTATCTTGCTTCCGTCGTCCTGATGTCCTGGTGAAACCACTCTCCTTGTTTGTCGCTTACTATACCCAAAGTTTCCGGGAAAAAATCCAAAAAATGGGAGTTTAAAAAAAGCATTTTTAAGGATATCTATGAGGTTTTTATAGTTTTCATCTTTCTTGTTGTCCAAAAATCCTTTTACTACACAAAACAATTCCAAGCTTTCAATTTTTTTTATTTAATTTTTCATTAAGCTTCTTTATTGGAGGTCCAATAAATATGCCTTTACTTAATAAAGGAAATATTTCTTTTAAGTACTTGAAACCATTACGTTCTTTGTCCATGGCTTTGACAAAGTTTTTCAATATTCCATGCTTAATGTGGAGAGGCGGAAGAAGCACCTTTTTTGGGTTAACTAAGGGGGGAGGCTATTTGGATTCTCAATTTCATCCATTTCTGTTTTAGAGATACAAAAGTAGCAGTTACATACATAGTCAGTAGGTACAACTCACGCAGCAAACATGAGGCGCCCAATTTTTATCTTGATCTCCAATTTGGCACTTAACATATAAATGATAGACTTTTTTGTGACTTTAAAATAAATCGTCCGCATATATAACAAAACTTATCTCCTGTATTTTTGATAATATGTACCACTAGACTATTTTATGTAAAATCGACTCAAATGCTTGACTGTACTGTAAACGAGACAAACAAACTAAACTATAGAAAACATTAAAACTACCCTTAAAGGTCCGTATAATACTGTGGACATACCCCCTTTACGGTCTTGTGGTAATTCCTACATTGTCCAGTCCAAAGTCAGGTACAAATACTTTCAATAACCTCATGATATAAAGGAGAAACAGGTACATGATAATGGGACGTGCTATGCCATTTCTGTGAAAAGTTGTTTTAATAGTTACTTAAATGAAACGTAAAAAGAGTATTCTCATTAATGTTACAAAAATAATGTCGACCTATGTAATTGTAACTTTTGGATTGTTAGCTTCCCCTTGATGGAAATTCATCACAAAAGTTTAATGAAAGACCTTTTTGTCAAAATTTTCATTTTCAGTCATTTTCAGAAAAAAAAGGATTTCATAAAACATTATAAAGTGTAGTCTCAACGGTCAGTCCCACCGCGACTGAATATCGACAGTCGAATATCAGTTCACGATAACTGAAGTTAAGCGACGTCTGTTGCGATCGATATCTAATATATGGTTCACCAATCTCCCAATAAACCCTCTGACACAAAAAATATTTGGTATGCATTCTATCTGATGCTATCTCCCTTAGCTCTCAATATCTCTCCAGTAACTTGTTCCGTTTTAAATGTCCCTCCGTTTTTTGGTGGTTTTATTGTATGCTATTCTTCCTGAAAAGCGGAGAGAGAAAAAACTGTTTAAGGATGGGCCAATTATTGAGAAAGTACACAATACTGTGTGAACAGACGTGCATGTCGAATGTTACTACAGTGATAGTAATAAAACTTATTACGAGGGTTGATCCAAAAGTAAGTTTCCCAAAGAGCTGCAGCAGCGTTGGAAGCTGCTAGGCGAAATTCGACAACACCGCTGTGCACGGCAGATCCCCCACTCCCTTTTCCGCCCGCGAGCGCTGCGCTACGCCGCTCAGTCTTGGCTCAGCAGCCGTTCGCGATGGAGCCTCTTATTGTTGATCCCGCCAGGTGCGAAATTCGATCGGTTATTCGGTTTTTGCATGCGACAGGAATTCCACCTGTGGAAATTCATCGAAAGTTGACACAAGTTTACGGCGACAAGTGTATGTCCGTTCAAATGGTCCGACATTGGTGCAGGGAATTTAGTGACGGACGGAAGGAGGTTCACGACGAAGAGCGGAGTGGAAGACCTGCAGTTTCGGAGTCGATTGTCGAGAAGATCGAACGCGAAATGCTTCAAAACCGGAGAATCACCATCCGTGAACTCGTTGATAGGATTCCTGGGAGTTCTTACGGTACAGTGGAAAGAATTTTGACTGAAAAGTTGGGGTATCACAAGTGTTGCGCTCGATGGGTACCGCGCATGCTGACAGCAGAACACAAGGAGAAACGCCTCGATTGTGCTCGACAGTTTCTTCAAAAGTGTCAAGACGATAAGGAAGAATTTTTGGACTCCATCGTGACCGGTGACGAAACGTGGGTTTTTCATTTCACCCCCGAAACCAAAGAAAAGTCTAAACAGTGGCGTCACTCAGGGTCACCAGTCACAAAGAAGTTCAAGCAAACTCCTTCTGCTGGCAAAATCATGGCCACTGTCTTTTGGGATCGCAAGGGGATACTGCTGATCGAGTTCCTGACACCCGGGACAACAATAAACTCGGACAGGTATTGTGAGACACTCACTAAACTCAGGCGTGCTATCCAGAACCGCAGGAGAGGACGCCTGACAACAGGTGTAACGCTGCTTCACGATAACGCCCGACCTCACACTTCCCGCAAAACCCAGGAACTTTTGGAGCAGTTTGGATGGACTGTCATGCCCCACCCACCTTACAGTCCGGACCTCGCGCCCAGCGACTATCACTTGTTCCCCAAGTTAAAAGAACACCTGAGTGGCAAACGCTTCCGGAACGACGAGGAAGTGAAACAAGAGGTGCAGCGCTTTCTTAAGGGTTTGGCGGCGGAGGTGTACGACATGGGCATACAAAAGTTGGAGCACCGTCTACAAAAATGTGTTGATCGAAATGGCGATTATGTCGAAAAATAGAGGAAAGTTTCATCTTTCCGACGATGTAAATTTTAATGAAAATAAACATAGTTGTCTATTTGAAAAAATGAAGGGAAACTTACTTTTGGATCGACCCTCGTACTTTCAAAATACTGACCAAATTTATGGATTACCCTAATATTATCCAGACCGAAACTAACTCTACACGTCGAAAGAAAGAATTTAATTTTAACGTTTTAATTTATTATATCATTTTTTGTTATTCTCAGACGTATAGTTTTATATCAGAAGCTAAAAAAATGTCGTGTTTCGAGAAGTTTGAAGTTATTTAAATTATTATCTTTCAACTGGTGTGTGAAATGCACGAAAAAAATACGATATCATTTTATAGGGGATAAGGGAATAACTGATAAAAAGACTAAAGAAAAAAAACTGCCTTCTGGGATAACATCTCAAGATAACTTTTATAGTTATTTTTGACGAGTTTGTGGATGGAGACTTGGGAAAAATCTTTCTTTTGGAGCGAACATAAATTAATACGGTGAAACTCTGGCATAACGAGCACCTAAGGGACTACAACTATTTATTTTTACACCCAGTAACAAGTTATTAATGAAAAGTTGGCTAGTGGTCGGGTGGAGAATATTACAAATATTCAAAAAGCAAGGAAAATGTATCCATGCATCCAATTGTTCATTTCTTCGGCCGCCCCCCAAACGTCCGGATGTGTCTCCCAAGACCGTTTTTATCTTCAATCGCCGTCATCTATCGGTCTCAAGCTGAACGTTCGGAAAGCAGCTGAATGAATGACTAAAGATACAATAATGCTATCCTATGGTGAACGTCCGCAACACAACACTGTGTGAAATCGTCTTAACAATTGACAACGTTATTTATTTCTTGTTTATTTCGATCCAGCGAAATTCAGTTTTTTGTTGCCTTGGTAAAATGTAATATTTGTGTACCCATTTATTCCATGTGTTTCAGTATAAATTTGGTTTGTTACAAAATATACAGAAAACTTACACATTAATAAAATAAAATGTAATATTTGTCTAGACATTTATTCCATGTGTTTCAGTATAAATTTTGTTTGTTACAAAATATACAGAAAACTTATTACACACACATTATTGTCGTTTTATGTCAACGTTGAATTTACTAGCCCTAATTTTTCACACTAACACTTTTTAATTGATTCACATCTATTAAGAAACACATGATTAATTATTTTATTACATTAACTATTAAAAATATCAATCGCCCCAATCCTGGTAAAAGAAGTTTCGTCGGTTGATAAAAAATATTGAACAGAAAATATGAATTCCTTTGGGTTTGGCCAATAAACCATTCACAATATTTTTGCCTGTGTGAAAAATCAGCGGATTAAAGTGCTTCTACCCTGGTAAGAATAGAGTAATTGTTTTTTTACTGTTCTATAAACAATCCAATGGAAAACTCCCAACGTCTCGCTCAATACTTCTTGGTACTTATGGTAGAATCCTCTTTAACATGATGTAAAATTTGCTCATCGATTTCTGGACCGATTCCTCGCTTCTGTCCACATTCTTGAACTTTTGAAACCACAGAACTCGTATCCAAAAGTCTTTGAGAAACTTAAAGTAGTGGTTACCGAGCTAGAGGTGATCTTTCTAGATATCGTTGACCGTAAATACGCCTAACCCCTTCGGAATTTTGGTGAGCTTCTCCGTAAATATGAAGCATATCGTCATATTCGCGCACAGAATATATTTTTGGTTTTAAATCGGTTTAAATTTTTGGTTTTAATTTAAATAACTTAAATGCACGCACTGACCTACACTGAAATAATTTTTGTCGCAATGTTGAAATAACATTGTTTGCGTCTTGGCCACTTCCATATTGGCTGATGATTTGGCGTGATTCATAATTAAAAAAAAAATGTTTTAACAATATTTATTAGTTTATTTGCAGTTTATTCGTTAAATAATAACTAATTAATATTGACCAATTGTGCCAGATCTGCTTTTCACATATTTAATATATTAATTTTTATTTCATCTTTTAGACTGGTGATTTAGTAACTTTTTTTTTTGCTCGGGAACCCTTAGGTTTTTAACAATAATAAGGATGTTTTTTCTTTAAAATGATGTGAAGAATCGTTGGTAAAATGTTCCATTATACTCTGTATATATACTGAGAAAAGAAAATATGGTAAGAATTAACTAAATTAATGAGAATTAGATGATAATATTGAAAGTAGACCTGTGGAGGAGATAAATAATAAACAGAAAAGAATGGAAAAAATTGTATGCCAAACAGGTACATACAAAACCCAGTTTTAGTTTAAAAATTAAAACTTTTATTAGGTTAGATCTATCTATATATATATATATATATATATATATATATATATATATATATATATATATATATATATATATATATATATATATATATATATATATATATATATATATATATTATATATATATATATATATATATATATATATATATATATATATATATATATATATATATATATATATATATATATATATATATATATATTATATATATATATATATATATATATATATATATATATATATATATATATATATATATATATATATATATATATATATATATATATATATATATATATATATATATATATATATATATATATATATATATATATATATATATATATATATATATGTATATATATATTCCTGTCACATAATTTTGGTAAGATGTTCTAATGTATTTTTTTTGTTTTAGGTAAGTTCATGCTTTTGCAGATTCAAAATCCAGTAAGTTGTTGATATATTTTTTAAAAATTTATAAATGCTAATTTTGCATTTGATGCTGTTGATAACGAATGTGATGTCGGAATAAACAGAAATGTAAAGTAGAGAAAAATACGAAAAGTTTTCGATCTGGCAAAGAAAATACAAGATATTTTTGATTTTTGAACGTAACCATTTTATCATTGAATACATTTAGACCAATGTTGTTCCAATAGTTTAATACCCTTAGTATAGCGTGATTTGTTGAACTGTGAAAAATAAACGGTATAATAAACTAGATATAGACCAAATAAACCAGATCGAATATGCACTTCCCACATTCTTGGACTGACGAAGTACATAGAGGACGGATATGAACACCGACTTGCTACAAGTACCGTTTCGGGGACGCTGAAAGGTCCCCGAAACGGTACTTGTAGCAAGGGGACCTTTCACCAGCCTTATGATACCGTGAATCACCGCCTGCTTCTGTCAAAGATCTACAACCTCACAAGCGACTATGGCCTGGTTCGTATCATCATGTGTATCATCTTTCCAACCGCGGATTTCGCGTCGAGTTCTGCAGAAAAGCAAAGTAGATGGAGGACACTGAAGAACGGTCTGCCCCAAGGTAGCGTTCTAGCTCCTACTTTGTTTTTAATATACACTCTAATAATCCCATGTCACCAGAGACAACCAGATTTATTTACGCGGACGACCTGGCAATAGTGACTCAGTACATATATTTCTCAGTGTTAGAGGACAGATTAGCCAGCGCCCTGTCCTTTTTATCAGTCTAGTACGAAAATAATAGGTTAAGACCCAATCCCGCAAAGACCATCTCAAGTCTTTTCTATCTGAATATTAAAAAAGCGGGATATCAGATGACAATTTTCCGAGTTCAGCAGGTATCCCATATATCTGGACGTAACGCTTGACCGTACGTCCTCCTACAAATAACACATAATAAATACCAGTGTCAAAATATCTACCTAGAAATAACTGCTCCTAAAACTAACATGCATTAGGTGGAGTGTGAATGCTGAAACACTAAGAACATCTGACGTTGCTTTATCTTACTCAGTAGCTGAGTACGCGGTACCAGTATGAGAACGACCACACATGCACGAAGGTTGGAATAATTACTGAGTATCCAAAACCTGCTTCCGTTAGTCACCTTCATATTTTGACCCATATCCCACCATCTAAAATTAGGAGAGCTGCTCAGACTAAAGTCGCGAAGCAGTTTCCTGATCTCTATGCGATCTTTGACAAAAAGATATAAAGAATTGGAAATATCTCCAAGAGAGTGCCTCCCAAGTGGCTCGGACGAGTGCTGGAACACCCGGAAAATCCTTAATAGTAATAATAATCATAATAAGTTTATTAAATCTAAAAGATATTACAGGAAATGTATAGATTAGGTCAAGTAAACAATACATAGCATTGAACGGTAATACAGATATTCAAAAATAATAACAATAATAAAAAACAATTCTTCAAAGGTTAGAACATTATCAACACTTGCTCCAGCTCCAGCGATTGTTCTTATTAGGCGCTTTTGGAATCTGAAAACTCGCAATAAATGAGGTGAATTGCCCCAGAAAATTAGTCCATACTTTACACGGCTATAAAATTCAGCATAATAATATGATAACACTTATATCAGCAGTACCCAACTGTTTCAGTCTATATAGTCTATATATAGTCCGGAGTCTATATAATATACTCCGGACCAACATTGGTAGATGTTATGTAAACGTTCTGAGATGGGGATATCAAACTGACCCCGACTTGTGCCCTTGTGGGCGTAGGTAGGTTTGGTCAGTAGGTTTGATACATACATATTAAGTAGAGATTTTGTTTGCTTATGTCACGTAGCTGCTTTGCATTTGGTCAGAAGTGGGTAGTGGAGTCGATTCAATTCATTTTCGGTCTAGTTTGAACTGGAATAAGAAAATAAGCGAATTTGCTTTTTGTCCATGTTGCATTTAACGCAAAAAAAATCTCTGAAAAAATTGGATAAAATTATTTTGGAACAGAACTAATACAACAGTTAGATAGATAGTGTGAAAAATGCGATTGATGTTATCTTAAATGATATACAGGGTGTTTGGTGCATCGTTTGCCAAATTAAAATGGCCGATAGGAGCGATCTTTTGTTATATCCTCAGCATTATTAAAAAACATTATTGGGTCCACAGGTTTTTTTATGTTAAGTTTTAAATCTTTTTTTGAAATATTCCAAAAGTTAGCATTGAAACTTGAATTAAAAAAAAAATTATTGGCATTTGCTCCAAATTTTAATGTGTAATGTTGTAGGGTTCTATGAAAATCAAAATTACATGCAAGCAACATCTAGTTTTTTCTTATGGACTCGCAAAGTTTTTGGAAGAAGTAGAAATAAATTTAAAGCTTGATACAACATTACACATTAAAATATAAAAAATAATTTGAAGGCTATTGGTATAGCTTTTTTTTTAATTCAAGTTTTAATGCTGACTTTAATGCTGAAATAAAAGAATCAAATAAAGAATTAAATAATTAACATAAAAAAGCTGTGGGCCCAATAATGTTTTATGGAGGCTGAGGAGATAGCAAAAGACCCCTCCTATCCGCCATTTTAATTAGGCAAGCAATGCACCAAACACCCTGTATAAAGTCAAAGCAATTTTACACAAATTTATTTCAAAATACACTATTTAAAATTAATTTAAAATTAATAATTAAGAAAATTAAATAACAAAAACAACAATCACTTTCTTAACCTAATAGTTTTCGGCAAAAAAGGAGTTTATCCAGTGGTCGGTCGTTAAGGGATGTGATTCCAAATATCGATCCAGTCGAACATTCTCTATTTAACGTAACTGAATGTTATGGATTAATTGTTTACTGGTTGTTGCATTGTAGAACCACTTACTTTTTTTTTTAATGGTTTTCCTTATATTCTCCCTTTAATTTGTATCTTATATATATTCATATAGATGAATTCCCTGTCTCCTTCTCTTGTTTGATTTCAGCTTCATATTTTCCTATCATATCTGTGTGTTCACTAACTTGAATGATAAAATCTATTTAAAATAAGTTAGATTTTGTCTCAATTGCGTCGGTCAAAGGTCTAATAAACACGTTCGTATAGTTCGAGCATTTTTAGATTTGAAAACGACCACTGGCGACTAAAAAGCTGGCTCTGTTAATTATTCCCTTGGGAAACAGATAGGCGTATCTGCATAATTTCCAGACTGTTTTAGGGAAAAGGGGCGATATTTGTGGGGAGATATATTACGGAAGGGGGAATTTTTTATCCGTTCATGAAGTGCATGTGAAATGGAGTTCTTTGATGCTATCTCTTTGATATTTCTATTTGTTTTTCTTTCACGAGAAAAGTAGACAAATATTTTGCCAAAAAGATTTCAAAACAACTTATTTTCGTGGCGTTTTTTTAGAAGAAAAATTAACTTGGATCGTTTCAGACTTGACATAGTTTTAAAGTGCCATACAAAAGAGGCAGTAAATAACTGACTGATTTGAATAGTCTGTTTGTTCTGATTTATTTTTTTACCTGTATGTTTGTAGAGCACTTCACAGATACCAGTGATTGTGTGGAGCTCTCTATTACCATTGAATTATGGAACGTTACATGATTTAGCATAATACTGTATTGGAGCGCAGTTAGATATTAATTATTTTCAATTCTTCTACCAGAACCATTGGTGTGAAACACTAAACTCAAAAAGATATACCGCTAAACACCAAATAACTTTTTTTTAAACTTCTCGAAGTGCGTTTCACTAACCATCTTTGCTGCATCAGGATGAATGATTCAATCTATCTCACATTAAATAATTTCCTGATGATGCTAACATGGTTGGTGAAACGCGCGTCGGGAAGTTAAAAAAAGTGATTTGGTGTTTAGTGGTAAAGGAGGAATGATTAAATTTTTCTCAGATTGGATCATCTCCTGATGATGCTAACATGGTTGGCGAATCGGGCATCTAGAAGTTTTAAAAATGTGTTTTGGGTTTTTTTTTAATTCTAGTATTTTGAAAAATATTTGTGATCTACCCAAAATCTTTCGTGATCTGTTTAATTTGGGTTGTCATTAAACATCTGAATGAAAATATCATGCCCGACTTCATATATTAAAAAGGTGTCCTTTAGGAAGTATAGCTTGACAGCCCCAGAGTGTTTTCATGAAATTATGTTAAAGTACTTTCGTAAATTTAACGATTCTTTACATCATTTAAACAAAAGTTCTTTACAGCAAAAAAGAGTCAAAAACGTAAGGATCCCGAAGAAAAAATTGCAGTTTCATTAAATCACCAATCAAAAAGCTGTGATAAGAATTAATATTTTAAGCAAACATGTGTAAAATCATATTTGATAATTATGAATTGGTTATTACTTAATAAACAATAAACTAATGAACGTTGTTGAAACATTTTTTTTTAAACTACGAATCACGTCATACATCCGCGAAGATCGATATGGCAACGTCGCAGCTCATCCGCTAATAATTTTATTTCAACGTTCCGTCAAATATTATTTCAGTGTATGCCAGTGTGTGCGTTTAAGTTCGATTTATAATCAAAAACATATTCTATAGGCGAAATATCAAGATATGCTTCTTATTTACGGAGAAGCTCTTCAAAATTCCAAAGGGGCTAGACGTATTTACGACCAAAGATGACCAGAACGGCCGCTTGAAGTTCGGCAAACACTTGTCCAAGTTACTCAAAGACGTGTGGATACGTGTAATGTGGTTCGACAATAATGTCTTTAATTTCTCGAAGTAGAAAGTTTTCAATAACCAAAATGCCGTTTTCAAGGTATCTCTTGTGAGCTTATCGAATACAAACCGCCGGAATTCCACAGAATACTCTCAACAGAAAATCGAAAAATAAAAATATTTTTCACTAATTTTATTGATATAATGAACTAAAACCAGAAATAGTTTTCAAGCACTAATTTTTTTTTGAAATGACTATGCACCTTTATGGTAGATAATTTCAAACTTTGTTTTTCTTTTGAGGTATTTATATTTCTATTGCATAAATTGTAACGTTAAACGAATAACTTTATCGATCATTTGGGTTGTTTGTTCTCTGTAAATATGAGCCAGCTAGCGTATCAAGCAGAAATTGCTAGAGGCATTTCAGTGGATCCAAAATGACGTTTTCTCACTAGAAACTTGTTCAAAGGAATTACGGTTAGTCATCGACAAAGCAGCTGGAAACGTGACTTAATCTTTTTAGGTAGTCTTTACTTAATCACATATAGGGTCGTTAAAAAAATTTTATATTGCAGGGAGGAGTCATTGATTTATACAGGGTGTTAAATCAACATTCGAACAAAAGGAAAAACCCTCATCGAAAATTAAACATTACAAATATTTTTTGGCACAAACTACTAGGCTAATTGAAATATTCCAGGAGCGGAAATGATAAAACAAGTTTATAGTTGAAAAAATGATTTTATTCTTCCTTGTATTCTCCCTTAAGCTCAATACATTTTTTCGGTTCTCCAATTTATTAATTCCATCTCTGAAGTGATTTTCTGGAAGTCCTTCAAAATACTCATCTACGGGAAACAAGTACTCAGGTACAAACTCAATTCAAAATACTCATCGTTTTGTGTAATGGAGAAAGGGATCGCGATTGTTAAACTACCAGGGGTATTTCTTAAATAAGAGGTGCGTTTATGAATGAGAGTGCGAATGACGCGCAATCTTCGCAGGTGCTATTTGCAGCCGTATCGCCTGTCTATGTGCTGAACTGCAGAAGTTTATAGTGTTTAAGAAAATTGAGTTACCCGCCGACTGTGAGGTATGATTTGCAATTCGATTCTTGGGTGCAAGAAAGTTGACAGCACCGGAAATTCACCATCAGGTTTGTAAGGTTTACTGTCATAATGCTATGAGTGAAAGTAAAATTTGAAAGTGGGTGAGAATGTTCAAGGGTGGGCGGGTTAATGTGCATTATGAGCCGCGTCCTGACCGACCTTTTCTGATTTCTGAAGATTTGGTTCTTGACGTGGACAACAAAATTTGAGAGAACCGACGATTCACGATTTCATCAAGTGAATTTTCACAGGTTTCAAAGTCAGTTTTGTACACCATTGTTCCGGAGAAACTGAATTATCGAACATTATGTTCTGAGTGGATTCTAAAACTGCTTTCTGACGATCACAAAACAAATAAATTCGGCTGTGCTTTATCGTTTTTGACTCGATACAGTCAGGAAGGAGATGAATTGTTAGACCACATCGTTACAGGAGATGAGACTTTGGTGTCTCAAATGACTCCTGAGTCCAAGCAACAGTCAATGGAATGGCGACATACATCGTCGCCAATCAGAGTGAAAGCCAAACAGCCAATTCCAGCATGAAAGATTATGGCAACTGTCTTTTGGGACAGGAAAGGGATGTTTGTTAGTGTATTTTATGCCGAGAGGCACAACAATCAGTTCTGATACGTATTGTGTCACCTTGAGAAAACTGCGGCATACAATACAAAACAAGCGGCGTGGCCTACTGTCATTCGGTGTAATGTTGCTTCATGACAATGCAAGGCCATTGTTTCTGCACAATCACAAGGTCTAATCAGATCTTTTGGATGGGAAATACTGGATCATCCACCTTACAATTCGGGCCTTGCACCCAGTGGTTTTCACTTATTTTAGTACTTAAAGGAGTTTCTTGTTGGTCAACGGTTCAACGACGACGAAGAAGTTAAAACTGTAGTCATGGATTGGACTTCTTCACAGGCAGAAGATTTCTTTAACGTCGGAATTCAAAAACTTGTTGAGCGGTATGACAAATGTTTGAACAAAAATGGAAATTATGTAGAAAATTAGATAAAGGTATGTCGAATATGGAAAAAAAAAATATTGTTATTAATATATTTTTAATATATATACCAGGTGTTCCATTAAGGATGGATCGCGGCCGTATCTTGATAACTATTTATCCCACAGCTTTGAGAAAAAAAAAATTGTACTAAAAATGATCATGAGAAGTTCACCAAAAATATTTTTAAGCTTATAAAACGACCGCAAGAGGGCGTGACGAGCTAAACATTTTTAAAAGTCATTTTTTTGTGTATTTTCAAGTGTTAACCGAGTAAGAAACATTCTCAGTTATAATTAGCAAACTGTCTCTTACAACTTTGTTTTATGACATTTTGTCGTAATTTCACGAATAGAGGGGAGGGGGGGAGTTTTTCCTATTGAGATAAAAAGTCGTCTAATGTCCGTTTGCCTTAACCGATTTTCCTCAATTTGCATTCATTTAAAAGGCAGTTGCTGGGACAATCAGATAATCTGGGAGATAAATTATTTAGTTTATAAATGAAACCGCGAGGTGGCGTTACATTGAACAATAGTTTTTTTGAAGTTTTGTTCAGTTTTTTCAAATGGAATGGTACAGCTTTTATTACATGGCTAGAAAGGTAATTTAAAGAGGAATCATCCAGTGAAAACCTGAAATCGATATCTCTGACATGTCAAGAGATATTTCGATTTTTCTGAAAAAATCAGTTATTATTTCACTACTACCTGCATTAAGTTAAAAAAATATTAACCTAATGTTTGCCTTCACACTTTACCCAGGCTTAGGGCTAGTCCAAATTCTTCGTGCCATATTAATTTGGAGCGTGTTTAAAGGCCAACTGGCCAACAACGAAGATAATAATAATAACAACAGTCAAATAAAATTAACAGCACAACAGTCTAATAATTAACAGAATCTGAACTTTAACGCCTTTCTAAATGTTCAAAATGCCTTCCATCCTTAGAAATGCAAAGATTTATTTTTCGACGAGTACTAAAAACGGCAGCGTCAATTTCCGCTCTTGAAATGCTGGTTATTGAATTTTGAATTATTTCAATCATGTTTTCTCGTGTGGTAGGACGAGTTTGAAAAACAAGGTCTTTTAGTCTTCCCCACAAGTAAAAATCGAGGACTGTCAAATCCGGTGAGCGCGCCGGCCACGAAAATAAACTACCCCGTCCTATCCAACGATTTGGAAACGAAGCATCCAAGAAGTTTCGAACCACCTGCGAGAAGTGGGCAGGGCATCCATCATGCTGGTACCACATTTGTCTTCTTGTTTCCAACGAAACATCTTCCATTAGTTCTGGCAGTCCATTTTGTAAAAAATTTAAATATATTTCAAAATTCAAATGTTCATTAAAAATAAAGGAACCAATAATTTTGTCTCCCAAAACACCACACCATACGTTCACACTCCATCTATTTTGGTGGTTGATTTCTGTGGTGAAGGCATTTTGAACATTTAGAAAGGCGTTAAAGTTCAGATTCTGTTAATTATTAGACTGTTGTGCTGTTAATTTTATTTGACTGTTGTTATTATTATTATCTTCGTTGTTGGCCCGTTGGCCTTTAAACACGCTCCAAATTAATATGGCACGAAGAATTTGGACCAGTTCTAAGCCTGGGTAAAGTGTGAAGGAAGGCAACAAAAATGTACTACACAAAAAAATGATTTTTAAAAATGTTTAGCTCGTCACGCCCTCTTGCGGTCGTTTTAGAAGCTTAAAAATATTTTTGGTGAATTTCTCATGATCATTTTTAGTACAATTTTTTTTTCCCCAAAGTTGTGGGATAAATAGTTTTCAAGATACGGTCGCGATCCATCCTTAATGGGACACCTGGTATATATATATATATATATATATATATATATATATATATATATATATATATATATATATATATATATATATATATATATATATATATATATATATATATATATATATATATATATATATATATATATATATATATATATATATATATATATATATATATATATATATATATATATATATGTATATAATTTTTAATATATTTAATATATTCAATAGTAAATTAATATATTTTTCTTCTTACTAAAAAACGGACCTTATTTATAAAATATAGCTCGTTATCCCACTCATATACATTTTGTTATATTTATTATGGATGGTTGGCAATAACAATTTTGCAATTAGCGGATAATCAGTAGCGAATTTATAAAAATAATTGCTTTGAAATAACATGTTATTCCGTTTATTTTTGTGTGGTGAAAATGCGTTAATATAATATTATTTTTTATTTTTTCCGTTATTCTGCATTATTCATGACATCCATTCATATTAATTTTTTGTATCGTTTGATATTGAAATTTGTATTCGGTTGTTCCGTTGCAGATTTAATTTAAATTTAAATATTTTTATCTTGTTTATATACAAGAGAAATTTAATAGTGCAAATTACATGTTATTGGAATTCTTTAAATTGAATTTTGGTTTTATTCTAATATTTAAAATATATAATACACTAGTACTTAATATATTTTTAATCACAGTGAATATTTCAATTAATTTTTTATCAATTGTGTAATGTTATAGTATTACATTACTGCTTTATTTTAGATTACCTATCCATTTTATATTAATTAATTGTAATGTAAAATTTTACGTTTTTAGTTAATTTTTTGTATTTTTATTTACCATAACTGGTCTCACAATATTCATTTTGGTTGATATCTATTAATTGTATTCAATTCATTATGTAGTGATTTCAGCTTGCCAAAAGCTATTTTAACATAGATTTGATTTGTTACCCCGTCTACCGTATTTACCTGATCTGAAACCACCAGATTTAATTAAAGATTCAAACTGCTACATTCTTTAAAATGACCTAATACACTTATTTAGATATTACCTATTATTTAGATTACACCTATTTAGATAATTATTTCCAATTCCAATAATTTTGAAACCGTCGTAATAAAATAGTCAGTTTAATATAGACTCTCTTTAATATCTAAAGCAACATTTTTACACAGTACTTCGGAAAAATAACGGAACCTTTTAAATAAAAAAAACTATTAGTTATTTTGTCAAAATTATTTCTTTTTATTGCAAATACATCCCTTCTGCATTAATACACCGCTGGGCATGTGTAAGTAATACTATCATAGATTTCTTATGTCCTTTTTCGAAATCGCCTCAATGATCCTGGTCACGGCTTCTTGGACTTGTGTAACACTGTCATAACACGTTTATTTCATTGCTAGTTTGAGTTTCGGTCACACGGAGAAAAATCAGGTGGATACGGAGGGTGTTAAAGCAGACGGTCTTGTTTTTTCACCAAAAAATTATGAACAGCGACGGTCCTGCGAAATAGTGTATTATCGTGCAACAAAAAGCAAATTGTCTTTTCTCGTGACTTCTGATAACGCAATTTTTTCGATTTTGCAGGTCCTGGGGACGTAGCACTTCGGCACTTTGTTTGATGATCTAGTTTGATTCCGTCTAGCTGCCTTAATAAAATCCTTGCAATGTTCAACGCGAGCAATTTCTTTGTCCTTATTTTAGGCATAAGGAACAAATCGAGCACATATTTTCATTTGTTTAAATCATTTGTCAAAATTTTGTCAATCTGTGTCTGTGTCAATGTCTAGTCGTATTTAATTCCTCTACTATCTCACAGTTGAATGCGCATCGTAGGGAATCATTTCTCGCACTTTTTGAATCAATTCATCGCGATTTTTGTTTTTTGTTTGGCCATTTTGGCTTTGGGTTCTCTTCCAAAACACGACCGTCCTGGAATCGTTTTTACCACTTAACCAATACAGCCTCCTTTACCTCAAATGTTGAGGCATGTGCATTTTATTCATATATACATTTTGCTCAGTTTTCCTATTGGTCGTTCTTATTGGTGGCATTTTTCCAGTATGATGTCGTTTTCGCTAGATATTCTACCTGTACTCTGTACTTTTATTGGGCATGTTCATTTTGGTTGTATCTAGTTGTTCATTCATGTGATGTGACAAATCATTTTAAATTTTTTCTCTGTATATTCTTAATAATTTTTTCGATATTTCTTTCCTCACCGTTTAAGCGTCAGATATGTAGTAGTTGTGTCTAATTACTTTTTGAAACTTACTAAAGTTAGTGTATTGTATTTACGCAATGTTTTGCGAGTTTTTATCGACGAATTAGACGATTTTTTACTTAAAAAGTATTTTTGGCCAGTGCACGTGTTCCTACACTAAAATAAAAAGCCATTTAACGTTTTAATTAAAGCGTCTCACGTGTCAACGTTACAAAGCTGGCACACGCATGGTTTTTCCAACTATTTCAAAGTGAATTTTTGAGGATCGTACTAAAATGGTATTTAACCAATGATAATTTTTTCTAGCCTATGCGAACGATTTAAATTGTCAATTTATTCTTTTTTTTATCACTATCCGATGTACAGTGGTATACTTGACGACGTTGAGAATGAGCCATTAGGATTACCGTATACATTCTGTCAAAAAAGTACCGGGAATTGATCATTTGCAGAGCCCGTTTAAAGGGATTGTCAAAATTATTTTTATCGCTAAGTTGGCACAACTGTCCTCTATACTGACGCGGAGTTTGAAGGCCATCTGTCATTTAGTTTGTTTACAGTGCTGGATTTTGTTAGTTCATCCCAAGTGTGTTTTGCGATTGTTACAATGGATAACAACATCGAACAAAGAATTTGTCTTAAATTTTGCATTGCAAATGGAATTTCTTGTGCCGAGTCGCTAAAAATGTTGCAGAAAGCATAGGTGAATCGACTTTATCAAAAACAAGTGCATATGAGTAGTTCAGTGCATTTAAAAGCGGTAAATATCTGGTCGGCTATTAACGTCTTCAACAAAAATTAACATCGCTAAAGTGAAGGAAATGGTAACTGACAATCGTGATTTAAATAGGGAGATAGCCGCTGATCTTTCTGTGTCTTACAACTCAATTCGTACCATTTTAAGCCATTGTTTGGGCAGGAAACGCGTTGGCGCTCGACTAGTGCCGAAATACCTTAATTTTTTTCTGAAACTCAATCGCGTAAAGGTTGCTGAAGACATGCTAGAAAGAGTCAATTCCGACCCCACATTTATAAAACGCATTGTAACTGATGATTAGACATGAGTACACGAATTTGACATGCAAACCAGTCAACAAGCTTCGGAATGGTGCCTTCCGACTGAGCCGAAACCGAAAACATCACGTTAAAGTCGATCAAAAGTTAAGGTGATGTTGATTGTTTTTTTTTTTCGATCATCGCGGTGTTGTGCGCTCCAAATTTTTGCCAGAAGGTCAGGTGGTAAATAAAGAATATTATCTCAGTGTTATGCGGCATTTGAGAGAGCAAATTCGTCGAAAAATACCAGATTTGTAGAAAGAAAGCTCTTGGATTTTGCATCACGACAACGCAAAAACTCAACAAACACCATCGACCAACCACCTTATTCACTTGATATAGCTCACTTGATATAGGCCGAGTTCTTTCTCTTTCCAAAATTCAAATTACCACTTCGGGGCACCCGTTTTCAGTCGATAGAAGACATAAAAGAGAATTCGCGGCGAGAACTGAAGTCGATTCCGGAAAATGCGTTTAAAAAATGTTTTGACTATTGGATTATTCGTTGGCATAAGTATATTATTTTGGAAGGAGCCTACTTTGAAGGCGATACAATAAATTTGGATAAATAATAAACATTTTGTGTTTTATTGACCAATTCCCGGTATTTTTTGACAGAATGTATACCTGTGCTTCACTAAGTTTATGCCATTACACATTAAAAATTTATAAAGAGATATTAATCAGCGAAATATTCTCCGTTTGAATCAATGACATGTTCACATTTTTGTCACAGCTTGCAAATTCCCTGATGATCGTAACTTATCAGCTTTGAGACTACACAACGTGTGACGAAGTCAATATCTTCCAATTGATACTGCAACGATTAGAATATGTGTATGAGCTAAATGTTACATGCGGAAGAAGTTCCTAGCCTAATGAGGTCATCATGTGGCTTTAGTGTTGGTTTAGTGGGAACTATCGTACGACGTATCGTATCACTCAATTGCAAAAAACAGAAAAACAGAGAAAGTAGTAAAGGCGCGCAATATAACCTTTTTTACAGGAAAACTTTGGATCTTCAGCAAGATTCAGCGCCAACCCCCAAGGTTATCCACACAGCGTGGGTTGGGGGCCAACTTGCTCGAGTGAAGAAGTCTAGATCTCAATCTGCTGGGGCTATCAATTGTGGAACTTCACCGCAATATCGAGGTTCTATAAGTTGATTTGGTGAAAGTAGTAGCCTCAATACCCTTGGAAGAAGTGTTTTGTACTATAGACGAGTGGCCGGATCGATTGAAAAAATGTGTGAAAACAAAAATGGAAATTTCGAATTAGTTCAATATTTTTCAAAGAAGTCTCTCCTAAGTAAGAAATAAAATAACGCAAATCTAAGTCCTCTTTGTTTGTTTTATGTAAACTACATGCAGGGCTAAGTATGTCGAAATATATTCAAATAGGCAAATACTTATTTTCCCACCTACAACAAAAAAATAACGAATTATCGCAAGACTGACAATGAATATCATATTGTTTTTTTTAGTCCTGGTATAAAATAAAACCTCGTTTTCCATGTATTATATAGTCTAATAATCTATCATTATTAACATAAAGTGTATGTGTATAAGCATTCAGCATAAAATTATAGTTCACATTTATGTTACGTAATCGAATGGGAGAACTAACAAAACGCTTATAATTTGAAAACTAATTCTGTATATACGTACGTGTTTTACAAAATGCAGTTTAAAACACAATTATACCGGAAAAGTTCTCGTTGTTATCTAAATAATAAAAGACGAATTGCTAAATATATCTTTTAGTAAGGGATGGCTGGTCTCTATTCACAAAAACATTAATGTATGCAAATGTACGTATTTTTTTAATAATTTAAGTTTTGTTATCACATCGGTTCACTGTTAGAATTACTTCATTATGACACTCTAATTTTGTCTCCAGCGTATCAGATTACAAAATAGATCCTAGTATTAATAGTAGAATACTTTCTATAATATATAATGCTCTTTTATTAACAGTGTCGTAATATTTGTATACAGATAAAGGGTATTCCGTATTATTATATTTACATTTTGGGAGCATAAAATATACTTAAGACTGAAGAACACAGAAATGATAGATCGATCTTTATTCGTTCCAACGTTACAATCATATGCAATTTTAAACAGTAAACCAAATAACTTCCTATTTCTTCGAATTAGCAGGTGTGGTGATTAATAATCCTTAATTTTTTTAATAAATGGCGCTGGAAACGAGGGTTGATTACCAGTCTAATCTCTTAGGTCGTTTTGTTGCTACAACAGTACCTTTCGGTTGCTACAACAGTACCTGGGCGTTCTTTCAAAATGACATTGATATTTAAACGATTTTGAGTTAGCGTCATATTTTTTTGGTATAGTAAATATGTCGAGTTTTGAGCCAAATAACGAGCATTTGCGACACGTATTGCTTTTCTTGTTTAATCATAAAAAAAAACAAACGCGAGTTTAAGTCGTCGTATACTTGAGGAAATTTTCTTGTGGGTGTTGGTTTAGACTATTCAAAAGTGCTGATTTTGGCTTGAAAGACAAAGAAAGCTCAGGACAACCGAAAAAAATTAAGATGCCGAATTGCAAGCATTGTTGGAAGAAGACGATATGCAAATTCAACAACAAATGGCAGAAAGGTTAAATGTTGGTCGCCGAACCATTTGTGATCACCTGCATGCCATGGAAAAGATCCAGAAGGCAGGAACATGGGTACTACATCAGCTGAACGACAGATGGAAAATGGATGGACAGATAGAAAAGCGAAAAACGGCTTGTGAACTTTTGCTTTCTTGGCATGAAAGAACGACTTTCTTGCATCGGATCGTGACTGGAGACGAGAAATGGATATATTTCCAGAATCCAGGATAACCATCAACATCGACTGTAAAAGAAGCCGGGTGAAACAGTTAATACCGTTCGCTACCGTCAACAAATGATCAATTTGAACCATGCATTGATCTAAAAGCAACCAGAATGGACTACAAGACACAGAAAAGTGATTTTGCACCAGGCAAGTCCCCATTACACACAGCGAAAGCGGTCAAACACCATTTCTCTCTTGCCCCATCCGCCGTACTCGCCAGAATTAGGCCCTTCCGATTACCACTTGTTTTCACGTATGTCCATGTCACAGTTTTCATGAAAAACTTCACCAATCACGGAGATGTCGAAAAATGCCTTGATGATTGAACCACCTCAAAATATGTATAGTTTTTCTGGGAGCGCATCTACAAAATGCCAGAGAGATAGGAAAAATGTGCAGCTAGCGATGGCGCATGCTTTGAATAAACCATTTTTTACTTTCCTCCCAAATTAAACGTGTTTTTTATATAAAAAATTAAGAGTTATTTACCGTCACATCTGTTATTTTAGGTGTGACGGTAAATAGAAATTAGACGGTAAATGTGACGGTAAATAGAATGGTTATTTTGAAAATCTAGGTGTTACGTCAATGATAAATAAATGCAAACTAGAAAAGAAACTGAAATGGGGGGGGGGGGGGGGGTATTTTATTTGATGAGAATGAAACGTCAAACGTTTTTGACGGCCAGGTAGCAAGAATCAAGAGCCTTGCCGAAAAATAGAGAAGATTAGGTAGAACTCCAGATCTTCTCCTTCCTGTGGTACTATAGCCCGCCAGTGAGCATTGACCTTCAACCCCTTGCCAGTTTCTAATGTTCAATAATTTACCAGCATCTCTTCTTACATTGTCCTACCTTTCGTGTCTTTGATCTATCTCGTTTTCTGTTACTCCCTATTCTCCCATTATCCCCATCCCTATGATTTGCCTTGGTATTCTGTTATCTGAAATTTGTCCTTCCACGGGTTCCGTCTATCTCAGTCGCTATCTCTGCATAATTGATTAAGTTCCAAGTTATTCTTGTTCCTCCAAATTTCATTATCATTCACAGCACCAACACTTCTTCTGAGTACTTTTTTTTTTAAATACTGCAAGCAGCTCTGCTGTTTTCTTTGTGACAGTCTAGGTCTCGCAGTTATAAGTGACTACTAACCTAATGAATGTTTTATAAATCCTAACGTTCGTGTTTCTTTGAATAAGTTTAGATTTTAGGAAAGACTGCAGGGAATAAGTAACTTTGTTTCTCTTCATAATACGATTTCTGATATCTCCTGTGATGTTGTTTTTGTCAAGTTTGTCTCCTTGATACGAAAATTCAAATGCTGTTTTCTTCTTGAATTGATTATTTTTTCTATCACATTTGTTTTGCCTCTGAATAATTTTTTCGATCGTGTTAATACGTTTAGACCACCTGCATATCATACAATCGGTTTTTCTTTATGTGTCATTGCTCCATTTACCTCTATGCCTGTTTCGCTGATGACTTTCAATAGTGTGATATTAAATTTTAAAGTGGTGTGATGTTGGATTTTGACTACTACCTTAGAATTGAGCATCGTCATCCGGGTTAATCTAATAAACTTGCAGGGATTCCCATTTCTTTCATGGCATTGTATACTACTGCTCTTTGTATACTGCTGCCTGTCTGAAATCTATGAACATCTGGAATAAAGGAGTATCAAATTTTAAATCTACTGTTGAGCGTTCCTTTCTAAATCCTACTTGATATTTACCCTTTCCTTCAATATACAAAAACTGGACGAAAAAGTGGACTTTTTAAAAATAGCTATTACTAGTGGCACCACCTTTTAACGGGGAATTATTAAGCGTTGGAAAGGTGCGTCCTTTACTGACGTTTTGAAAAAAATTCATGACATTCGAATTATTAAAACCCAAGTTGTCACGCATATAGTGTCAGTGTGTTTATAAAATCGTCGAAAACGTTTCAATTAATCAAACAAGTGTTTGATGAGGACTGTTTATTCCGTGGCAGAGTCCACGAGTGGTTTAAATGATTTGAAAAAGGCCGTGAGGACATCAAGGACGGCGAACATCCTGGTCCGACAAATTCCATGGCTACTCAAAGTAACATTGAAATTGTTTCTGAATGTATAAAAAATCAGTCAAAATCTTCGTTGAGATACATGGAAATGGAATTGAACATGTCCAAAGATTCAGTTCATCGCATTTTGACTGATCATTTTGGACTTGAAGGTTTGTACACTCTTTGTTTCTCAAAAATTGACGAATGAATTGAAAAAACTAACGACCAAAAATTGCTTCGAATCCGACATTGAAAGGACTTGATTAAAGAGTCAAGAAGGGACGAAAACTTTAAGTACAGCATTGTTACTGATGATGTGACGTGGTGTTTTCAATATGATCCAGAAATCAAGCGTCAAAGAGCCGAATGGAAGCACCCGAGCGAGCCAAATTTGAAGAAGGGCCATCTCGAGAAGGCAAAAATCAAAACAATGTTGAATTGTTTCTACGATTCGGAGGGAATTGTACGCAATAAGTTCGTTTCACCTGGTTAAACGATCAATGCTATGTTTTATCTTGGAGTTATGAAGCGTCTGTTGTCGCGTATTCCTCTTGTACGGCCACAATGCCATTTAAACCAACATGGCATTTAAACCATCAATCATTCACCATACTCGCCTGATTTGGCTCCCTGCGACTTCTACTTCGAAACGTCTACTCGAAAAACCTCATTTACCGATAAAAGAAAAAAAAAATGTTAAAGTTGCGTCAATAGACGCGCGGTCAATTTAAGACTATTTAAAAAAAAAGATTTTTGCCGAAAAAAAGAAATATTTCTGTTTTTTGAAAAAGTTCTGTAATCCTTTAGACGCACCTTGTATGGTACTATCCTGCGCCTTACTGCAGCGTTTATTAGATCATAGATAATCATAAAACATCATAATCAAATGGAAAATGATAGTCTAAGTACACATTCAAATGAAGTGCAGTTTACTTCATCAATTTTTTTTGTTTTGTGACAAAAATATTTAAATTGAAATTAATTTCGCAACGGAGCATCCGAATTATAATATGAAGCAAATAACAAAAAATTAAAAATGCATAATTATCTAGAAAAAGTATTATATTAACAGAACTTTTGTCACACACTATATGCATATGTAAAATATAAAGCCAGTATATTATTCGAAAGCAATTATTTTCATAAATTTACTATTGATTGTATGCTAATTGCAAATTGTTGTTACCAACCGCCCATAATGAATCTAACGTAATTTAGGAGGGAATATTCATATATAAAGTTTATCGATCCTAACACCCCCCCAACCCAATATATATAAAATGATTATTTAATGATCCTAAAGTAAATATATCCGATCCTTAACTTAGTTTTTATTGTTTTGCTGAAGAAATATCTCTATTTCAAGAAAATTATGATTTTATATATCAATGATTTCTTTCTATACTCTCAATTCATTTTGTCTACTGGAACCTTCGGTGTGAAACAGTAAACCCCAAGAGATTTACCATTAAACATCAAATCACTTTTTGAAATGTTTTGTCGCACGTTTCGCTAACCATGGAGCACCATCAGGAGATGATTGGTGTTTAGTGGTAAATCTGTTCGAGTTTATACTCGAACTATACTTTCAAATGTTAAGACACCATAGAAATAAAATATATATATATATATATATATATATATATATATATATATATATATATATATATATATATATATATATATATATATATATATATATATATATATATGCCATTTTTTTTACTTCTTTTGACTGCGTCCAACGAGACAGCAGTAGTCAGGAGTTACACCCTCGGCCGTTGGGTTTGTTTGGGTTGACCAATTGTTTGTTTCGATACCCTCTGTCATGCCAAATGAATGAAGTGAATTGCTTCCACTAGTTAAATTTTTCCCACCACTAGACTATGGATAACACCCTGATTCATAGGCTGGGATTTGGAACTCGTATTTGGTGGCATGGACACTAACTCGATGGTATTTGACAATCCAAATTTTTAACATCTGGATGAGCTGGGCGTACTAAGAGTATGATTCGTCGATTTTTATGGCGTAACTCATTCACTCCATTCCCGCAATTCATTTACAAAAAACTCTGAGATCATCCATGCTCTTTCATTAGATTTGTAATTTACTTCAAATTTACTGGAAAATGTACAACATTCTTAAAACATCTAGGGCTTTTAGAATTTCCAGTTACCAATAATTTTCTTTTTTATGTTTCTGTTAAATTTGGAGAGCTTTCCACCTGTATAGGTTTTCCCTTTGAATCTCAACGTCCTACCAGGTATAAGGTTGTAAAATAAGCCGGTTTCATCTCCACTAAATATGTCCTCGTTCTGGAAGTATTTTTTAATGGTTGGCCACTTGCTCTGTAGCCAGTCAGTTACAACATCCATATCAACTGCAGAAGATTCTCCAACAATTTTTCCAATGGTTATCAATGTCTTTTTTTAAACCTTTCGATCCAGCTTCTACTAAACTTACGTTCTTAATTTTTGAAAATCTTATGGGTTACAGGTTACATGGCTAAGAGATTACATTTTTATTTATTTTCCGACAAAACCATGGACTTTGGACCTTTGGAAAAATGGAGTTTTGAACATTTTCAAAAAAATGGATTTTTAAATGAATTATATCAGGTTTTGTTGACATTTTGATATGTCTATTTAAAGAATATAACACCAACACGCGTTTAATGATACTTTAGTTCGTACCTTATAGATTAATTCGTTATAAACGAAAGTTCTCAACAAGCGGGTTCGTTATAAGCAGACATTACTGTGTATGTATATATACAGGGTGTCCGGAAATAATGTCGAAATATGTTGGGACTCTAGGGATTAAAACACAAAAAAGTTCTTATAAATATACCATAAAATTGCTTCCTAATGGGGCTGGTTTTTCCGCAATATTTTCGAAACGGTTTATGTTAGTCATGAAACTCGGTATACTTTAATAAGTTGGAATGGAGAAACGTTTTTTGTATTAATAATTGAATATTTTACTCATGGTGTCACATACAGGGGCTCCTTGGTAAATGATGCCATAACTTTTTTGTATGTAATATTTTTAATTTCTTAAATCAAATTATTGAATTACAAAGATGTTAGGTAAAAATGGTCCTCTTATTTCATCTCATTGGAATAGACCGTTTTCAAGAAAACAGTCTTTTTCTAAATCGATGTACGATTACATGGATATCGAAATGCATTTTAATAATTAAGTAGGTCTGTTAATCTGTCACTGTTAATCTGCCACTGTTAATCTTTGTCTTTGATGTTTCGTATAACTGGACCATTTACGCAAGAAAGTCTATATTTTTAATTTTTAAATTGCAAAAAGCCCCCATTAAGGGGCTCTAGCCCCTTTAAGAAGCAATTTTTGGGTTATGTTTATAGGAACTTTTTTTATGTTTTAATCCCTAGTCACCTTCCAAAATATTTCGACGTTATTTTCTGACACCCTGTATATATATTATATATTCCCTTGTCAGAATATCAGACACACTTGTTTATATTTTAGATTTCTGAATCTTCTAGATACTTTATCACAATTTATTAGTTTAGTTCAGTTATTCATCAGTTTAATCTTGTGGATTCGTATATAAAAAGATTGCCGGTCGCGTTCTTGCGGCGGTAAGAGCAGCGGCCCGCCGCTGCTATGCCGAATTCCGCCCTGGAGCGATAGCTGGTTCGATTCCAGCGCTCGGATGGTTATTTTTCTTTCTCCTGTCCGTTTATCTTTCCTAAATGTTTGTGATTGTTTCTAGGCAAGAGTGTAAAATCCGACTACGAATTACCCCTCAGTCACGCCAGTTAAAGGCTGGGTAAGGCCGGATGCCTTCTGAGAAGTGTTCAACGTTGGTCACTCGCCAGTCGGTAGGCTTCCTGATAGACTTATGGGTAGGCACATAACCAAGGGTTTATAGCCCGAAGGGGGTGCTGGCCTGGGTTTGTCGGAAGCTAATGACCGTGGTTCGGAACCCACGTTAAGCTGTAGGTCCAGTCGCTAAATAGCCTAGTTGCTGATGCGTCTCTAACCCTAACACTTTACCTTTTACCTTTTATAAAAAGATTATAAATTTGTGATTCATTATTGGAAAATAGAAGTGTTTTTCACAAAAAAGAAATGTCGACGGGATCAGTTACAGGAACATATGATGCCGATTAACACAAACTTGCCAAGTTGATTCGGTTCGAGCGAGACATAGGGAACTCATCATTCAACTGGGAGGCTACCTGCTTTGTCAATAAGAAAAAAAGGACTCATTTTCAGAATTGCATTGAATTTCTTGAATTGACAGTAAGAACAATTGCTGAGGAAGTTAAAGTGCAAACAAGAGTTAGGATTCCAAAGGTTATTAAAACGTCTGAAAATATTGCATGAAAAAAATTGAAAATGAAACCAGCATTAAATTCTCGCCACAAAGCTCATGTCATGGACTTCATCATTTTCATCATAATTTTTCTGATGAAAAATTTATCAATTTTGGATAATGGCGATGAATTCACTTTTCATGGATTCATTCAATCTGCGCAAAAGTGGTTCCGAGAAAGCCTTTGACAAGACACTGTTTCCATAGGCCTGTTGAAGTTTTGCAAAAGTTTTTGCCGCACTGTGTCCAAGTCTGAAACAAAATTTGAAAGCGCACCCTTTCTAGAAATTGTCACTAATTTTTAGAACTCATTAGAAAAATCTAGTTTACGAAAATATGTGCTACGGACAAACAAGCGACTCTAGAGAGTCCAAACTCGCATTAGATGTTAGCCGGCTTCCTCTCCAATGGAGAATGCTACAGTGTTGTCAGATCGAACGCTACGCCACCAGTCTCATAACTTTATTTACATATTCCATAGGTATAACCGTTAAAGCGTCGATACGTACACATTAAATTAAATTTTGCGTCTACCGGCCGCGGTGGTCATATTGTAAAGTTATGGATCGGTTAGTCACTAAAAGAATGCCAGATCATAGACAAAATTACATGTTTTATACGATTTTAATTTATTCTTTCTTCAGTTTTCAGATAATTGGGACGTTATTCAAATTAAGTGTATAATTGATTATTTTTACTTTTTATCTGTAATACAATTTATTTACAAAGACTCCACATTAAAGTCATATTTACCGCGGCGTATGAGTGATTAGGTAATAGTTATTTAGTTCCAGCCATATTACCTTAAAAACACGTTTTTATGTTCTTTTTTAATGACTCTTTTCAGTTAGCTATTACCGTTTATATCGTAAAACTTGAACGATGCCTTCTGGTCGTTGTAAGTGCACAAGGCATTGAACGGAACCAAAAGGTGTATCAGGTTTTTATAAACACCTGTTTCGAGTTATCACCAGCAGTAAATATTTTTTTCTGTTAATGGTCCGTAATGCATTCAAGTTTTTTTTGTCTTTAAGCTATAGATTAGTTACTCGCTGCATTCTATCCTAAGATCTAAACTTATACAAATGAACTCGAAAGTTAACCTTTTTAAAACATTCGGCCAGTAGTCTGGCTATGGCTGCGGGACATGGACCCTTGCAAAGAAAAACAAGAGATGCTTGCAGTATTTGAAGAAAAATACTGAAAATAATTTTTGGTGTTGTGAATGATAATGAAATTTCGAAAATTAGGAATAACTTCGAAATCAAACAATTATACTAAGATATGGATGTTGTAGAGTATGTGGGTTCAGTGACTTATACCAGGTGTGTCGGTAATTCTTTTCCGGTTTTTTCGCTAAAAAAAACGTTAGTTATAATGGATAGTTAAAATGTATTTATTCAAAGTATTGGCCATTTGATTCTATACATTTTGCCCATCTCTCAGGCAATTTATGGATGCCACTCCAAAAAAACAGTTTTTCCTTTGAGCTAAACCATTCATCGAGCCATTTTTTAATTTCTTCGAAATCGGCGAAGTGCTGCTCTGCAAGCGCGTGCCCCATCGATGTGAAAATGTAGTAGTCGGATGGTGCCAGGTCTGGAGAGTACGGCGAGTGCGATAAAACTTCCCATCCAAGTGATTTCAACACTTCTTTGACCGATTTTGCTGTATGAGATGGCGCGTTGTCATGCTGTAAAATCACCTTATCATGTCTTTGAGCGAATTGTGGACTTTTTTCGATCAATGCACAGTTCAAATTGATCATTTGTTGTCGGTAACGATCAGTATTAACTGTTACTCCAAGTTTCAATAGTTCACAATATACGACACCAACCTGGTCCCACCAGACACAGAGCATGGTCTTGCGACCAAAGCGATTTGGCGTTGCAGTCGATAGGCCGGCTTCGCCAGGTAATAACTATGATTTTTTCGCTTGGGATTTTCGAAATAAATCAATTTTTCATCACCCGTTACTATTCGATGCAGAAATTCTTTTCATACCTTTGAAGAAGCATTTCACTGACAATTTTTCGATTTTCATGTGGCGCCCATCTTCCCATCTTTTGGATCTTTCCCATCGCTTGTAATCGTTCAAAAATTGCGACTCGGCTCACATTCAACTTTTCTGCTAATTGTTTTTGAGTTTGTGTTGGGTCTTCATCCAATAACTTCTGCAATTCCGCATCTTCATACGTTTTCGGCCTACCAGGACGTTCTTTGTCTTCAACGTTGAAATTACCACATTTAAATTGTCGAAACCACGTTTCACATGTTGTTGTGGTTGGAGCATGCTCACCGTAAGTCTCTACCAGCAAACGATGACTTTCAGCGGTTTCATTGGCTTTCATTGTCTTGATCGTTGAGTATGATGGCGACGTTTCGATTACCGATATCTTCACTCGTAATCAGGCTAACGAATATAAAATTGCTTCATAAATTATATTGTAATGCTAGGAACTAAAGGTTGCTTAATTTTAAATGTGGTTGTCCGAAATTTTTGCTTTTATTAGTTTAAATACAAGTAGCTTTTTTCAAGCTTTCCTCCTTTTCTAGTATGTTCCTTTTGAGAAACTGGCTGAAGAAAACTGCAAAAAAACACGATTTGATCACACGACACACACGGCAATTTAATACGTTTAAACTAAGAATGTTCTAATTTTTTATTATCCCCACTATTTGTCCAATTCTGCAATATGAGCGATTGTTACCACTTCGAAGCGCAGGTTATACAACATTGCACCAACAACTCGGCTCTCAACTCAACTTCTTTTTTTGGTTTTGGGTAGATGTTAATGTTTAGCTTGAATACCATCATTCCATTGGTCCAGTAGTGAAGCGTGATACTCCCTGGTGATGGGAGTCCTGCCTTTCGTCAAGTTGTGTTTGAGCAACACCACGAGAATTCCGGAAAACCGTAGCCATGACTTTTCCTGTAGATGGAACTGTTTTCGCTTTCTAGGGCTCACGTTCATCTGATCCCAATCACTTTTTGGGCGACTTTCTTATCCCTGGCATGAAATGGTGTATCCATGTTCGGTCTACTGTTATAAAATGTCGACGAATCTCAACTGAATAGGTCAAGTAGGCTTCAGACCGGGTCATTCGTATACTGATCCATAAATACTGTTAGGATCATATTAGAACAGTCAGCTGAATGGAGATCGCCACTCTACTTATTATTCATCGATTTTGAGAGGGTATTTAAAATGGAGGTGCAGATAATGATGTCAAAAGCAAACGAAAAGCTCAAGCAGCTGTTGGAGCTCCAGCACCTGTATGGAGATCAACACAATACTCAACGCAAACAAAACTTCGTATATTTAATACCAATGTTAGGGCGGTCTTGCTCTACGGATGTGCAACGTGGAAATTTACAAAGACAATAAAAAAAACTTCAGGTCTTCATAAATGAATGCTTCCGAAAAATACTCCGCATTTTCTGCCCAAACAAGATTCCAAACGAAGACTTCGTAAGCGGGGATGGATTGGACACACACTCTGAAAAAAATCAACTGTACAGTCAAAATAGCATTGGACTGGAATTCGCAGGGCAAAAGAGGTATTGGAAGGCCTGCACAGACTTGGAAGAGATCTATCAATGATGAACTGAAAAGAGTGAACATGTCTTGGCAGGAAGTCAAGGTTCTGTCGCAGAATAGAACCAGAAGACGTGCTTTTATTGAAGCCCTATGCTCCACATAGGAGTTGAAGGACCATTTATATCAAGGTATATCATGCACATGTCAGCTATATATATATATATATATATATATATATATATATATATATATATATATATATATATATATATATATATATATATATATATATATATATATATATATATATGTGGACATCAAAAACGTGCGAAAATGGTGCGGAGTTTAAAAATGGACGTACAGTCGTCCGTGATGAACTGCGTGCCAAACGCCCATCGGTTTCGGACGAAACGATTACTAAAGTGGAGAGGGTAATGCTTGTAAATCGACGGGTGACGATTCGGGAGCTATGCGAATTGATCCCTGATGTCAGTAAGACTACTATTGACAAAATTTTGACAGAACATTTGCATTATCACAGGTGTGTGGAGAGGGAGAGTTCTATAACACGGGTATACGAAAAATGCTACACCGCATGTAAAAATGCGTTGATTGCAACGGTATGTAGAAAAATAGTAGAAGTCCAGGCTTTCCAACGATGTATAATTTATGGCAAATAAATGTGATTTTTTTTTGTGAAAAAAAATTGGAGACCTTATTTTACGGACAATCCTCGTACATAAGAATCAGCTATTATTTTTCAGCCCGAAACGTTTGTTGGTTAGTATTATTTGATATTGATAGATTCAACTCATCGTTTAATTTAAAAACAAAATCGTGGCGGTTTTTAGACGTTGTGGTCATATTGAAAAGAAATTTATTAGCGATTTTAATTATTAGTAATTTAATAAAATTTCTTTACAGTTATAATAGTTTGATATCCTCTAAGTATTCTAAAAGTTGCCAACCAGACTTTTATTGTTTACGTTCGAGATTGAAAAACTGTATTTCACTTTAAATGAGAAAATTTTCGTTTCAGATTTTTACTCAGTCGTTATCGTCTACGAAGGGATTTTTTCAAAACTTCAGAGAAAGTTTTATATTAAACCCAGTTGTGGTATTATACTTGGATATTTTCAATGGAAGATGTCTATAGCGTTATTTGTTTAAAAAGCAATAACAAGAAAGAGCTCAAGCAAGAATTAGCTGGTAAAAACTTATACAAAGTTTTTTCATTCTAAATTTTTTGTTGTTGTTTCCATGAATATTTTATGGAGAGTAGACGGTAGTTTTGTATTGATTTTTATATATTTTATGGTTAATATTGTATTTGCGTTTATTTTAATATACAGTAGGTAAAAAAGGACTTGCACACTGTAATTTGTAAGGGTTTATTACAAAGTATGCCGAATATAATTATTTTTATATTGTTAATATGTTAATATAATAATTATTGTTATATTATTTTTAAATATAACAAGAAATGACATAACACGTAATAACAGTTTATTTGAAAATATCAGTGAAATAAATACTATCTTTGTCAATAACTTTTGAAACACACATTTTTAATAACTAATGGATTTAATATTTTGTGTTCGTTTCATCAGCACGAATGACAGCTTCCAAACGTCTAGGTATCGATTCTACTAATTTCGTTTTGTTATATCTGTGGGTAAACTCTTCCATGCGTCAAAAATTACTTCTTTTAGAATGTGCCAGAAATTTTCCATGGGATTAGGTCCGGTGATTGGGAAGGTGTGAGTAACCTTCTAGATGCACAATAAAGGAGTCACTCATTGGTTAGGTTAGATGCACAAATACATAATACAATAATATACAATATAAACACAATTACATTCGTACACCGTTAAATTTATTCACTGCGTTGGAAATAATTAGAATGTATTTAAATTAAATTTAAGAAATAATTTTCTGTAGTATGGTCCAAAGGATGAAATTAAATAGACGTTTAAAAATATGAACTTAATCAAATCAAAATATATTTAAGATAATAAAAATTATTTAATATAATAAAAACTTTTATGAATATGCAACAAATGAATTCGTACTTGTAATGAGAAAGGTAATTGATATTGGGTTACATCTTCCTTTGCTTTAATTACGACTCTCATTCTTTTATTCATTTTGTTGAGAAGTTCTTGACACTGTTCCTGTGTAATAGACTGCTAAATCTCGAGTAGCGTAGATCTCAAGAGTTCTTTTGTACGAGGACGACGATTTCTGAGCTGCTTTTTGATAATTCCCGATTATATTTTCAATGGGGGTCAAGTCAGGGCTACTACAGGGCCAATCTAAAGTTTGTACATTGTTTCTGGTAAACCATGCCTTGGTACTTGTTGCTGTATAAGAACTAGCGCCATCTTGCTGGAAAATGTAACCATTAATTGTGTACAATTTTTGAATGGATGGCAACAAATGATTATATAAAATATAATAAAAAAAAATATATAATAAAATATAATAAAATTTGCTGGTACTTATTAGCATCGACAAGTCCCTATATGAAATAAAGATTTCCAACGTCTTAGCTTAACATGCAGCTCCACACCATTAATCTTTGTGCGATTTTTACTGTTCTTTTCAGGCAATCATTATGAATTGCTTAGAACGTATTTGTTATGACTCTACTTAGGTGATCACCAATACACACATCAAATTTACTCTCGTCGCTAAAGATTATTTTATTCCGTTGGTCTTGATTCCAGGCCAAACGTTCTTTAACCCATTTTACGGTTTTACTTTTGCATGTAAGTTTAAAATATGGCAGGGACACTCGAAATCATAAATATCATTGAAATTTTACCCTGTAAAATCTGTATCCGAATTCTTTTATCCTGCGACGGCAAGTCATTTTTGAAACATGCTTCCTAATGATATTTTCCCAATCATCTTTGATTGCTGCTGTGGTTTCACGTCTGTTTTTTTAATTATTCTTCTCAGCGTACGATCATCTTGGGAAGAAGTTTTTCTAGGACAGCCAGATTTCGGATACAGTTTGATACTGTCTATGGCTTTATATCTCAAAATGATGAATTGCACGGTACTCTTCGCTAAATTAAAATTTGTAGTAATTGTTTTGTAAGAATTACCATCTTCGTAAGCTTGAACAATAAATGTTCGTCAATCAGCACTCAAAGCACGTCGGTGAACCATTTTAATAAATAGTTGTCACCTATATGACAGTTGTTATTGACAACAAACCAATATAATTTATTTTTGCGTAGACTGCTTGATTTTTAACGCGTATCAATCAATGAAAAATTGTATTATTTTAACCGGTGGGGTACGAATTAATTTGTTACATATGAAGCTGGGTACGAATACTTTTGATGCTACATAAATATTAATAGGCTGTTTTATTAATATTTTTCTTAAAACATAATTTGACACTTGTAGGGTAATTAAATAAAGATCAACATTTTTCTTACTTTGACGAATAATTTAGGAAGGATATAATTTAATTTATCTTAAATATTTTTAATACTTTATGTAAATTAATTGTACGAGGACATTTTATATTATCTGAGATGTGACCTTCTTTCCCGAGGATGTCTCAAAGGTTATAAGGTCAAAGGTCTGAATGTCTGAAGAGCGTGGACCACCTGATCGAGGTTTATTTTCAATTGTTCCCGACATTTCTTTTTTTATAATATAACGCACTGAAGAAAATAATAAATTAAGTTGTCTTCCAATTTCCCTATAACTCTTTCCAGCACGGTACAATACCACTATTTCCCCCTCACTCCCACAAGAGTCGTCTTTTCGCATCGGAGCCATTTCCAACACACAAGTTAAATTCACTTGCTGAACTGAAATCTGATTGTAAACTGAAAGCATTGACAGGATTAGTATGTTCAATAGGATACAGTAATCCGTACAAAGCCTGTGTTTGCATTGAAGCAGTATCTATGCCAATTGTACAAATACTTTCTTTACAATCCAAAATAACATTATATGCTCTATTATTTGTGATTGATATTGATTGAAACAGCTTTTTTTTCATGTCACATTCTTGTTGTTTTTATAAATAGAAAAAAGTGTTTAATTTCACCATTATAATAAATGTGTGATAATAAGCTAAAAATCAGGATGCGGAAATACTTTTGCTGTTCACTGTATATTAGTTCAAATTAGGGAGCACCTGACATGATTCTGTTTGGATTATCTCGTAAAATGATTTATAATTATCCCAGTACAATAAATATATGCTATTTTTGTTTAGCCTTCAAAAACACTTTCTTTAGTTCACGTCAGGTTTCTTTAGAATCCGAAACGAATTAGCTCTTACGAGGGTTGTTCAAAGAGTTCTCGGCCTGACAAAGGAAACAATATTTCAATTTTTTTTTTAAATTTTCAGTGTAGTGACCTTGCAAGTCAATACGTTTAGACTAACAACGTTCCAACTTTTCAATACCTTCAATATACCAGGTGTGGCAGTTAATAATTCTTAATTTTTTTTACGGGATGGCGCTGGAAATAGGGGTGTTGCTTCACCGCTGGCGTATAATGGTGAATCCATGTTTGATATACGGTTATAAAACATTCTATCGCTTTTTGCACGTCTCAGCATTCATCATCTTTAGTGGATGTACGACTACGTTTTCTAGTATTGAGAACAAAGGAGAAGAATTCTTTAAAGTGAAATCTAATTCTTTTTGTATGTTCATCGGGGTTAAACCCTCAAACAATGAATTTGCTCTCACCTTTATCTTCAAATGTATCCATTTTTCAGGAAATGTGAATTTTAATCGTTAATGAATCATACGTGACAAATATCATAGTTATTTTCTAGGTCTAGATCTAGAGCATTTTAAGTCAGACATAATCTCTTGGATGCTTTGTTGAAGAAGAATGGTACGCCAGTGTCAGATGCAGCATTTAAAGTAGTTTAGTAAAATTTATTCGCTTCTGTTTATAAACACAATAGATGAAATGATCAAAATATGTAAGAATACATTTAAGAAATACTACGTGGGATGGACAAAGATGAAACCAGTTAATGTAGAAATGTATATATTTGCTGACGATATAGTTATCAAGGCAGAATCTGAGGAAAATTCAACATAGGAGTATGGGACGAAGAAGCTGAAGAGTTTGGACTACACATCAATGTAAACAAGACACAGATCTTGATGTTGACAAATAACCAAGAATATTGCAAGGACAGTAGAATAACCTTAATGAGAATGGAAATCAAACATACAAAAAAGTATAACTACTTAGGTACTATTATTAATAATAGGGGAAACCTGGACGACGAACTGAACAACAGACTGGCGAAAGCAGGGAGATTGCTCCAATCGCCCAACAGAGGCTTCTTAAACAACAAACAAATATCCACAAAAAACGAAAGTAACAATATATAAAACGATATATATCCCACACTAACATATGGATGCGAAAATTGGGCTTTGAATGAACGGCAAAAGAGCTGAGTACTCTTTAGCCGTTCGTAAGGTAAAGTAAGGTAAGGTACCTTCGTAAGGTACATGGAATAAAAAGTATAGACAAAGTCAGGAATAACATAGTCAGGGACAAGTTGAAAATACCAGCACTCACACCATATCAAAAATCAACCAAAAAAACCATATCTATCAACCATATCAAAAATAGAAGTGCAAAAACTGAGATGGTTCGGTCATCTAAACAGAATGGATCAAGACAGACAAACCAAGAAAGATTGGGAAGCAACAGCGATGGGAAAGAACAAAAGGGAAAGGCCATGCAAGACATGGAATAAGGATATCACAGAAACAATCCAAAGAAGAGACAAAACATGGCAGGAAGCAGTTAACCTGGCCAAGGACCGTAAATTATGGATACATTTCATTAACACATGAAATGTAATTTCACCTCGACACCTCCGGATATTAAGAGGAAGGATTAAATAAGTAAGTAAGTAGTAAAATTTATTTATGATGAATCTTTTGCGTCTGTTCAGGTTTCAATGTGAAGAGTATTTTTATGTATCGATTTGTTGATTGTCTTTGTTGGAAGACATTTGCATGAAAACGAACTTTTTCGGGCTCTTGATGTTAGAGAACACCTATAGCCGAAGCAGTTCTTTTTAGTTTGCCCTGTGAAAGGAAGATTAATGTTTGTCAAGATGGTTAATAGAGTTTCTTTTTTAGGGGTTGACGTTTAGATTGCATTCGTGGGTATCGAAAAGATGATGAACGGTGGGTGTTGTTGGTGGTATGAGAGAAGATTTTTGTGGATTAGAGGATGAATGAATGAGAGTGAACCAAAAATCGTCTACAAACAATTCCCCCTGGCTGTAAATTTTGAACGAGCAGCAGCCTATATGAAAATGCATGTGAAGAAACTGATGTAAAAAGTATCGAGTCAGTCCAAATGTAAGTCTTCTTGATCTGGTCTTACAGGAATTAAATAATAATAATAAGTAATAATTCAATTGATCTTTCTTCGACAGCAAAATATGTCTCATTAAAAACAATGCAACATTGGCAAATAAATGTTATATTTTTACAAACATGCCAATGGCTATATTCAGAGGCAAATCCGGAAGAAAAAATCAAACCCGCCAACATAAATACCAATTTTGTAATCTTGCGTATAAACGGCGTCTTAAAATCAAACGTGTATCGTGAAATCGCTGTGAAGTTCGTTTTTTTTTCATTTAGCGACAGAAAAAAAACCCAGCCCGGACTTTTATTTTTCGTGTAGATTTGCAAGAGCGGGGGAAATGGAAAAAACGCCGAAAGAAAAGCTTTTAAGAAGGATGGCAGAGAAAGTATGAGTAAGTAGATCTAGGGTGCTAATAATGTGTCCCCGAATAGGCTTTGAAGGTTTTAGAGGAAAAGAGATTTTTGTATATCCGCAGCGGGTATAAATCTGTTCGACAGCAGTTTGGGACTTAAAAGAGAAAAAAAAGTGGAGTTAGAGGAAGTAAACAGGTAAAAAGAAATATTTTTATGTAATTTGATGAATATATTACATTATAAAAAAATGTTTAAACAAATATAAGCTTATCCAACTTTATTTAAATATAACATTTTAGAGACATACGAGGTATCCGGAATAATAAATAAAAACAAATATTTATTATTGAAAATGGTTTTATTGTTTTTCAAAATATTCTCCGCGATGATCGATACACTATTGCATACGTTTTGCACTTTTTCCATTCCGATTGAGGTATCTCCAAAACATGCACGCATCAACCGCTTCTTCTGGCGTCGAAAATTGTTAATCTAAAAAAAAAAACAAAAAGAAATAATTGGGTGTCAAATCAGGACTGCAATGGCGGATGACCCATCAATTCAATGTTTTGACCGGTCAAATATTGAGATATTCATTCCGATGTGTGAGAGCTCGCGTTGTCTACTTTAATGAAACTACAGTTAATGAAATTGGGCGAAGTCATAGATATAAAATGTTTAGAAGTAGCATACACAATGACATGAATTAAACACATGCATTAATTTTGTGATTGTTAATCGTCTTCTTATTAGAAACCAAAATGTAGTAATTTGAATTCCGAACATGCTTGTAATGTTTAAAGTTGAGTATTTGGCTTGGCTGTCTCACTGGATGTGCTAGTCTGGAAGGTGTAAAATAAATGGTCAAATGATAAAAGCAGCCAAAATGGAGTATTTTAAATTCTGAACACGTTTCTGGGCTTCAAAGTTGACTATTTCGCTTTGTTGCTCTAACAGAAATTTTGGAATTCGAGAATTAGCCTTGAGGGTGTCAAAACAAATGATATATCTTTATTTGCAGCGTTCCCAATACATCATCTTCGTGGATTTAAGTCACCATATCGGTACCAAAATTGTAATATTTTCGATTTTGTACATGTTTCTGAGCTTTAGAATTGACTTTATTTTTGTGACAACAATTCCAAATTTTGGAATTTGAATATCAGTGAAGCAGGTGTCAAATATATATATATATATATATATATATATATATATATATATATATATATATATATATATATATATATATATATATGTATATATATATATATATATATATATATATATATATATATATATATATATATATATATATATATATATATCATCATCATCATCATCATCATCATCAGCCCGTATCGATCCACTGCAGGATGAAGGCCTCTTCAGCATGCTTCCAACCTTCACGGTCCTGGGCTTTCCTCTGCCACTCGGGTCCAATATACTTAACGATCTCATCAGTCCATCGTGCTTTCGGTCTTCTTCGCGGACGTTTGCGATCAAGCGGTATCCACTCCAGGATTGCCTTGGTCCATCTGTCGTCCCATCGCCTCGCTATATGGCCTGCCCATCTCCATTTCAACTGTTTTACTCTTCCAATGATGTCACAGACTTTTGTTTGTTCCCTGATCCATGCGCAGGACTTTCTGTCTCGTCTTGTAATGCCAAGCATACATCTTTCCATTCCCCTCTGTGCCACCCGAAGTTTTTGAATTGATTGCGATGTGAGTGTCCAGGTTTCACTTCCGTATGTCATAACGGGTAGAACGCACTGATCGAATACTTTTCTTTTCAGGCAAAGTGGGAGTCTGCTCTTAAACACTATGTTGAGCCTACCAAATGCCTGCCAGCCACATTTAATACGCCGTTCCACCTCCCGGGCGGTATTCCCCTCCATGGAAATCCTCTGCCCAAGATATACAAAGCTGTCCACAATCTCTAAATCCCTTATATATATATATATATATATATATATATATATATATATATATATATATATATATATATATATATATATATATATATATACATATATATATATTTATATATATATATATATATATATATATATATATATATATATATATATATATATATATATATATATATATATATTATATATATATATATATCCGATTCATGACGACCTGACGATTACGTCAGAACAGTAAGTTGAAAGCTAGGAAATCCTTATTTCAAATTTGCAACGTGTTAGACAAAGAAATATTACTGTAAGTAAGTTCAAAAACATAATCAATGAATTTAACACAAGTTAGAAAGAGAGAGCAACAAAACCGGTTATCCTAGCTATATCGTGTGTAGTTCCCATTGGTCACCTCATATCATAGATAAGATATATATAACCTAAGATTGTTGACGTTTTCTGTCGTTTGTTTGGTTATAAAAGTTGTATCGTATTAGTGTTTTTCAACATTTACACTATAGTTTAAGTGATAAAATAAGCATATTTTCATTATATAGTTTATAATTTTATCGCTATGAAGGGCAAACCACTCAGTTCTCAGTCTCAATAGCTAATGATTAATTTGTTGAACTATTTTGAAAAAGAGAAATCTAATGGGGGTCCCCTAATACCGCTGTCAGGATTTCTTCAGTTCAGGAAGTAAATATAAAGTAACAACTGCAGAAATCGAAATAAAATGTTAAAATTCAAGTTGTACCAGGAATATGGGTTAAAATGTATCAAAGAAATTCTTGATAATAATAAGAAATTTTATTATGTGCATTGGGCCTGATAGTATTTTTAATTTTTTACTGGTAGCTTTCAGTTTTTATTGTTTAAATATTTTATTATTATATATTAGGACATCTGTTTTATTTGTTTTTCTTTTATTTGCTGCAGCGTGTTGCTCAAGCATTAGATATATCCATGAGTACTGTGACCAGAATCTGAAAGCATTTACTTCAAAATAATAATGTAGTAAAATCTCCACAAAAGACACGGTCCCGAAAAAAACCAAAACATTTGATTTGTCTGATAGCAGCAAATGTGAAATACGATATGTTATTTATCGCATGTATTCTGAGTGTAAGTAAATAAGTAAATAAGTAGCATTATTTTATTTTGTGTAATTTAGAGGAACCATGTCTTATAATAATGGATAATGCTCCATATTATAGTGCATTAAGTGAAAAAATGGCAGACCTAAGTTTCAGAAAACAGGACATTATGGAATGGTTGGAAAAAAATAATTTCGATTTTCAAAGAAACCTAACAAAGTTAGAATTATTACAAATTGCCAAAAAGTATATAACTGAAAGAGGGTATATAGTAGATGTGGAAATTCGGTTACATGGGCATGAAGTACTTCGTACACCACCTTACCAGTGCAAATTTAACGCCATAGAGTTAATATGGGCCAATGTAAAACAATATTATGACAAACATTGGAAGGGATGGGCATAGTGACAACAGTATTTTAGCTTTGTGGCAAGAAGCCTTAAACCAAATTACTTCAGAAAAATGGAAGAAGTGTATAGAACATACAAATAGAATCATACTAGATTGGTACAAAAAAAACAATAATTACAGAAGTGACACCCTTAATTATTACCATCAATGATGAACATACCGAGCACTTATTTTACAAAAAAGCAGTGTTAAAATAGTTAAAGTTCTAATAAAAAACCGGTAAATATATATATATATATATATATATATATATATATATATATATATATATATATATATATATATATATATATATATATATATATAAACCAAATTTTTTTGATACATAAAATGTTCGAAAATCGATATATCATGGCGTTTCCACGCTGGGTGGGCGTATAATTATCAAGTATCTTAATAAATGTTATTATATTTTATGCGTTTTAAATTATTATTATTATTATTATTATTTAAAACTACAAAGTCTACAAATAGACGCTCTACTGATTGATTTGCGAACTAGAGAGCTGGCATCTGATTGGTGGCTCGGCTAACTGCGAAAGTCTTTACCGTTGGCCTCGCTCATAATCTGGATGGCTCTAACTCAGGCATACAATTCTGGATGGATTTTGTTTGTGACGTAATCGTCAGGTTTGGTATATATATATATATATATATATATATATATATATATATATATATATATATATATATATATATATCCTCCATAGAGCAACTGGTAATAATAGAAATCAAAATAAGAGGATGTAGTCAATAAATATGATGGCAAATGCTAATTATTAAAAAGATACAGGGTGTTGAAAGTGAAACTAATTTTTCGAAAAATTAGTTAGTATATATATATATATATATATATATATATATATATATATATATATATATATATATATATATATATATATATATATAGGTTGAAACATATATCAGGCTATAAATCGGGGTAGTTGGGTTTTCAAAGGTGACAAATCCTAATTTGGTACTAGTTTGAACCTAGTTCCTAGAGGGCGCTTTAACTCGCTCATATTTTTTTATTCTATATGCTGGGAATATTTTTGACTTCAGAATAGAGAAGAGTCATAATTTCCACTTAAAAGTGTCCACCGTTTACCTCAATACACTTTCGCAGGATTTTTGTTAAGTGACTCCTCATATTTGAGAAGATATTTGCTTCATTTCTAATAACATTGGTCGCTTGTTGAATTTTTTGTAAAAGTTTGTCTCGTGTATTGATTTCTTCATGGTAAACTAAAGACTTCGTATGACCCCACAAATAAAAGTCCAACGGATTAATATCGAACGAACCTATTTCACCTAACTGATTGAAAATTCTTTGAAAAATTTGTCGATCTAGGATGATTCTGGTAGGGTAGAGGTCTTCATACCTTCTAACTGCAGCGCGACTATTGTAATTTACTTGTGCATAAACGCAGAGGAAACCCCTTAAATTACGGTTGATTAAGTATGGGCATTTTTTACAAATTATTTAATACCAACTAAAGATTGGAGAAACTTGTTTCCACCTACGTTTAATAGGAAATATAGAAAACAATGCCAGTTTTCATCGAGACGTAATAATTTGTACACAACATTCAAGACACACTTTGTGAATTGCATATTTTTCAGCCATCGACAAGATGTGCAATGTAATATTGCGTGATATATTGACCAAGAGTACCATAATTGACCAAGAGTACCTTTTTTATGTGGAAATTATAACTCTTCTCTATTTTTAAGTCAAACTATTCTCAGCTTTATAGAGTAAAAAATATGAGCGAGTTGATTCTTTACAAAGTAGGTAGCAAGCGTGCTCTAGGAACTAGGCTCACGCTAATACCAAATTCGTTGTCGACCAATTTGTCGCCTTTGAAAACCCAAGTACACCGATTTTGAACGTGAAATTTTCGAAAATTTAGATTCACTGTATCTTTTTAATGACTAACATTTGCCAACATATTTATTGACTAAATCTTCTTATTTTGATTTTTACTGCCTGAGCAGTTGCTCTGCTCAGGACTACTATGGAGGATAAGTTGTGGGTTACTATATATATATATATATATATATATATAGCACAGGAAGAATTAAAATAACTACCGCCCAATAAGCCTTCTATCAGTAATGTACGAAGTTTTCACTAAGATAATATCTAAAAGAATATTAAAAAAACTGAATGACGCACAACCAAGAGAACAAGCAGGATTCAGAAGTGGATTCAGTACAATGGATCACATCCAGGTTGTACAGCAGGACATAGAGAGGCACAACGAATACAACATGCCACTGTGCTTGGCTTTTATTGACCACGAAAAAGCATTTGACTCCATCTCAAAGCATGCGATAATGGATGCACTGCTTATCCAGGAGGTAGATATAGCATATGTAAACCTATTAGGATCGACATGTAATGGAGCTACAGCCACAATTCACCTTAATGATCTTGAAGTGGGAATTAATATAGAACGAGGTGTACGGCAGGGTGACGCAATATCGCCTATCCTTTTCTCGGCTTGCCTTGAAGAAGTATTCCGTAAACTGGATTGGGAACAGGATGGTGTAAAGACAAATGGTGCAAACTTAAACCATCTTAGATTTGCAGATGATATCGTTCTCCTTTCACAAGACCCAGGGGAGCTGCAAAGACGCATACAAGAGGTTATTGAACATAACCTGAAAAAGAGTCAGGTTATGTTCAATAACTTCGCTCAGGACAGGAGAATTTCAGTTTTAGGAAGGGGTTTGGAGATTGTGGACAACTTTATATATATTGTGCAGAGGATTTCAATGTAGGGGAATACCGCCCGGGAGGTGAAACGGCGTGTTAAATGTGGCTGGCAGGCGATTGGCAGGCTCAACGTAATGTTTAAGAGCAGATTTCCACTTTGCCTGAAAAGAAAAGTCTTCGATCAGTGCGTTCTACCCGTTATGACATATGGAAGTGAAACCTGGACACTCACATCCCAATCAATTAAAAAACTTCGGGTAGCACAGAGGGGAATGGAAAGATGTATGCTTGGCATTACAAGATGAGACAGAAAGTCTGTGACATCATTGGAAGAGTAAAGCAATTGAAATTGAGATGGTCATGCCATAGCGAGGCGATGGGGCGACAGATATACCAAGGCAATGCTGGAGTGGATACCGCTTGATCGCAAACGTCCGCGATGAAGACCGAAAGCACGATGGATTGATGAGATCGTTAAGTATATTGTACCGACCCGAGTGGCAGAGGAAAGCCCAGGACTGTGAAAGTTGGAAACATGCTGTGTATATATATATATATATATATATATATATATATATATATATATATATATATATATATATATATATATATATATATATCTGAACGCTTTGTTGATTACTTGACTGGGGACGGGCCCCACCCATCCCTTCCATTGGCGGGCACATGTTTCGTCTTTTGATGTTTAGAGTCTTCAGGGCACCGACATGTGCTCTTTCGTCAAGAATAGGAAGATCCCATCCACAGTCAACAACCCATACTTTTCGCCGACTTCCCGTCGAATGGCGTATATATGCAGTGTTATAATTCTTTGGAGTGTGCACAATGAGACAACAGTGCTGAGTGTCATCAGACACCCAACTGCTGGGTCTCCACCTAAATGATCATTTTGTTGATTACTTGACTGGGGACGGAACGGGCTGATCAGTATTTTCATGAATGAATTTATTAATTAGCCCAATACAAATTCTTGTGAGTTCATAAATAGAGCTAATAGTTAGAAAGTGCATTTCTGTCTGGGAGAATATTGATTAGTTTTTAAGCATAACATAAATCAAATTTGCCATTTTGTCTAAAGTATTACCGAACGATAATATTGACATAAATTTCACAACCGCCAGGCAATTGCATTTTTTTTCTTTTGTGTAACTTTCGTCCTTGTCTCGAGTTCAACGCATAAAAGTTTTATTGGGAAATTTCGTAAGATAAACCATTTATCATCGTTGAACTTGGTGTTTTGTTACGTCGATGGGTTTCCAAATAAAATCCCGCTTCAGTACATCCTAAACGTTCAGAATGTTGGATGGAGTATTGATTTTCAAGGTTAAGTGCTATTCTTAAATTAACTATTACATTGTTATTCTATCTATATACGACGGTCTTTCGAAGAATTCTTAACCTGACAAAGAAAACACAAGATGTTTTGAGATTTTTTATTTTTTAATAACGTTCTAATTTTTAAATACCCTCAATATAATTCGATTTGTTCAACTCTGCAATATAATCTCACCATTTAAAGTTAATATTCGTCCGGCGAGCAATTTCTTTAGGTTCGGGAATTGGAAGTAATCTCTGGGAATCAAATCCGGTCAATACGGTGCATTTGGAAGCACTTTGAAGTGTAAATCATGCAATTTTGCAATAATAAATCGAGACGTGTATGTAGGTGGTGAAAATTGGTCCAATAGTGAAGTGTCCAATCAGAAAGTTTTTTATGCCTAAAATATCTTGTAAAATGTACCATATCAGCAAGCTCGCTTATCTTTAGTTGGTGATCATGGGCATCTTTGGCATTTCCGATGTAGGACTACGTTTAAATTGAACAGCCCCGTTTTTTATCGACTCCAAAAGAAGTAGGTTCCAATTTAAATTCTGTAAATTGGAACCTACCTTTTTTTGTATGTCTGCCAGTCTTAAACCCTTTGAAACAAACTACTTAACAATTATTTATGGAACTTCGAGCAGCTATTTGTTCATACTTGTGTAATCTCTCTTTCAAGCTGCGAACTTTTGGAACTACCACCGTAATAGTAAATTAAATTAATAATTTGCTAGATTTAACTTTAATTAGAACTTTTTTATATTTTGTGCTTCTTTAGAAAGTGATAGAAGGAACTTCTGATTATTTGTTCGTTCGTTAGAGAGCGCTCGATAGAGAGAAATTATACAGAGGATCTTGGTGCTTGTAGCGAGCTAATTATCAGTTAGTGTAGATTTTTACATAAAACTATCCATCCCCGATATGTAGAATTAAGAATAATAGGATGATAAATTATAGATTTTAGATTAGAGACGCATCAGCAGCTGAGTCTATTTAGCAGCTGGACCTACAGCTTAACATGAGTTTCGAACCACTCTTCCAATCAACTTCCAATTAACCCCGGTCAGTGGTTAACTGGGGTTACTGAGGGGTGATTGCTTTCCAGATCTTACACTCTTGCCTAGAAATATTCACAAACATTTAACAAAGTTACAAACATCTACACCGAGAGCGGGAATCAATCGCGGCCGGTTTATATAGAGGATGGATGCGAGTTTATCTGATGGTAGGTCCAGTGTTACTGTTATGTCAAATTATTCAAACATATTTCAGTGCAGCTGAGAATTCCATTAAGCAAAATGGGTTAGAATTTGTACGATACATTATAACTGTTGAATAAACGTATCTCAGGTTGTTTGAACAACTAAATAATTATAGTATTCCTTGTAGTCTTTATATCATTCATAACCACCAAATTTATTTACAGAACACAATTTCTGCATAATAAAGTTTTAACCAAATGCAAATATTTAGAAATGTAAACGTTAGAACAGTTAAAAGTACAGACCTGCACGTTCATATCGCAGATCCCCATAAATAAATCCCACGAGCAAATCGTAAAAGGGTCTAAATGTCGAGCTATAAATTGCAACAGCTTGTATATAACACATGCAAAAGGGTATTTCATATAAATATTAAAACCTTTTATGAGAGACGCTGGTGTATTCGCAACGACATTCCGTTCATTTTTGTATGTGGGCGTCTTTGGGGCATAATAGGATATTGGATATAAATGATTTGTTTTTGTTAATGTTGATTATGTAGCATATGGTAATATACGAGAATTCGCAAATTTTGTTCCTAACATCTGGAACTCTGTCATAAATATCTGTCATAATTTCCGAGATTTTACCATTTTTTAAAATTTTTGTTTTTAATCGAATTCACCTTAGACGTTTTAATAATAACGTCGTAAAATTCAATTCAAATGGCAAATATTGTTCTAGTATAGCTTTTATATGGCAGTTTTTATATGGCACAGAAAAAAAGAGTGAACTAACTAACTAAAAACTAAATATAAACTACATTAAAAACTAACAAAAAACTAAATATTTATGACGTTGCATTTACTATAACAATAAGTTTTGTTCCTCTATAATAATTACTTTGTAATCAAATATTAAAACATGTGATGACCTAAATTCTTAATATATCATGACTTATAATATATCAGGAATATTGTAAAATGAAAATATATTAGACATTCGATTAAAAAAAAAAATCATGTTTTGATTTTTTAAAATTTATCTCCGTTTTCTTGGACACCCTGTATAACGTAGACAAATTTTGTTTGTATTAGAAGTTGAGTCATAGTTTTACTAATATCTCTACCCGAAATGATAATCCTACTTAAAAATTAAATGACACTGCAAAATTGAATCTGTAACTCCGATATTTAAAAAAAAAAATGGTGGATATCGGTAAAACCATTGGGTTTAGGTATAGGACATTAAATAAAATTAGTTTTAAATTATGCAGCTTATTTAGTTGTACAACTGTTATACTTAAACTTTTTCTCTCTCCAGCCATTAACAAGAGGTCAACCGATATCGCACTATGTGGACACCCTGTATATGCTGGGTCGCTATTATGTATAGAAATAGTCAAATATCTCGAGAATGCTTTGAGATTTCCTAATGAAATTTTGTATACAGCGCCGTTTTAGACATATTCAGCACAGTGGTGCGAAAATCAGCTTGCGCCTCCCTTATCAACCCAAAAAAAAAACGCATATAATTTTTATGTTCCATTTATTTATTTATTATTTTAGAATCACATGTTACATTTAATGCTTATGGGTTATGGTAGCATCAAGATTTATGGCGGTCGGCTTGCGCCCTTAGGACTCTGCACCCGGGTGCCACGCACTCCTTGCAGCCCCGGGTAAAGGCGGCCCTGTTTGTATACAAACATCAGGAAATGTTTGCCACTTTTTGAGTATATTTTCATTTCTTTCTTGTCACATATTTGAAATATATATTTTTTTAATGATAACAGTACTAGAATTTGGCATTGCTGGAAAGATCACTTTTTTCTGAATTCAATGATGTAAATATTGTATGGTTTTTTTTCAAAATAGATTTAAAAAATGGCTAAATTCATTTAGTAGGCTATGACAGATGAATAATTTGATTACACTTGACAACTGTTAACGTCAATTTGTGAATTTCACATTTCTTTCAATTTTTATATTAATATTGTATTTAACTGAAAGAGAAAGAACTGAAATACTAACAGTTGTTGGATACGGTGACAGAAAACCCACTTATATTGAAGTTTGTCGAGTAGTTAATGACATACATCCGAACAAAAACATCACTAAGTCAACAGTTTCAAAAACGGTGAAAAGATTCAATGATATTGGCAGCATTAAAAGTCGTCCAAAATTAGGAAGACAAAAAACAAAAACTAATGAAAATTCGCTTAATGTTTTAATTGATGTAGTAGACAATAGTAAAGTTTCCGAGCAGCAATTAGCTTAAAATCGTAACATATGTAGACGCTCAGTCCAAAAAATAATAAAAACAGATTTTTATCCATACAAAATTCAATTACTACCAGAATTAAGTTAAGATTATTTTGATTGAAGAGTTGAGTTTTGCGAAGTTATGATGGAAAAAATAAATACCAATTTAAATTTTGTTTCAAATATTATTTTCACGAATGAAGCAACATTCTGTTTAAATGGTCATGTTAACAGACAATACTGTACTGCACTGGATGGAGCAGGTTCATTAACAGTATCCTCAAAAGTTAAATGGTTGAATGGGATTTGTGGCAAGAATACTATAGGTTCTTTTTTCATTGATGGCAACTTGATGGCCGGCTATTCTATCGAATGGCCGGCAAAGTCGGGTTTACGTTAATAGGTAACAACATCTCAAATTATGAATTCGACAAGAAATTGCCGATATGTCTTATCTGGTGGGAAAACGCAATTCAAGACTTCGTCCGACGTATCTATTATTGAATTACTGACAGCAGATAAGTATCTAGATCTATTGAAAGAAAATGTCATCTTTCAACTTTTGCGTTTTTTCCAATTTCCAAATTTAACTAAGCAAAACCTGAAAATATGGTTATTGCAAGATAGTACACCAGCACAAACATTAGAAATTTTCTTTACACTACTTTTCCAAATCGATGGATCGGTCGACGAGGAACTTATCGAATGCCCGGCAAGGTCACTAGACGTGGCACCACTCTATTTTTTAGGGGGCTATTTTAAAAAGTCGGGTTTACGTTAATAGGTCAGAAAATCTCGAAGATCTCAAATTACGAATTCGACAAGAAATTGCCTCTGAGACAAGATATAGCTCTTATCTGGTGGGAAAACGCAATTCAAGGTTTCGTCCGACGTATCCATTATTGCCAGGAAGATAATGGTGGGCACTTTGAACACTTTTTGTAAATAGTCCTTTAATAAAAAAATTACAATTTTGATATTGTTTGTTTTTAAATCTGATATTGACAAAAGACCGAAACACCTTTTAACCATTTTTTAAAAATCTATTAAAAAAAACAATACAATAGTTACCTCGTTGAATTCAGAAAAAATGTTCTTTCCAACAATGCGAAATTCAAGAACTGTGGAAATTGGTGGCTATGTTAATAAATAAAATTGCTGCATTTGGGGTGAGGAAAAGAAAACCTTTAGATCCTAAACGAGTCACAGTTTGATGTGCAGTATGGTGAGGAGGTGTAATTGGACCATATTTCCTTCAGAATGTTGCTGGTGAAGCTGTAACTGAACGTTTTTCGATATCGTGAGATGATAACTGGATTTTTGTGAGCTGAGTTGAATAATATTGATCTGGAGGTCATATCGTTCCAATAGAATGGCGAATCGGAAAAATACAATGATAAAAATCTTCGCCTTTGTATTTTGCATTTATTGAAAGAAAATTTCCTGGACGAGCTATTGCAAGAAACGGTGTTGTTAATTGGCCACTAATATCATGTGATTTAACACCGTTGGATAATTTTCTTTGGGGTTATGTGGAAAGCCAGCTCTATAAGAACAATCCACAATCCATTCCTGAACTAAATAATGAAATTATTCGAGTCATTGGTGAAATAGAGCCACGGTTAATGTCAAAATGCCATCAAAAATTATATTATTGTTTATTGTATATTATTTTTCGTGTTTAAATGTCATACACTATGCTTCAATTATCAATAAAAAGTTTTTTGAAATCAACCCAAATGCTCTGTTTTACGCAAAAATAAAAAAAAAACCCGCTCAGTTTGAAAGACCATTTACATTCCGTCTGTGCATTTTATTTCTTAACCTGTGTCTTCTTGTTTTATTCTTGATCTTACGAAAGAAGCGCATTTCCATTACATTAATTTGCGTTTTATGTTTTTGCCTCACTACTATATAATATCGTTCGTCTTACTATTTTGTTACTAGTTCTGTTTTTAAATTCTTTTGTATTTCCCTCTTGTTTAAAAATGTGTTTGTTCTTTATCATATTGAAAATTTTACCTGCTTTTACCATTTTCTCAGGTCGTATTATATTAAACTTAAATGTTTTTTTTTAATTCTAATTTATTGTTCATTATTACCTCGAAATCATTTTTTTATTTCCCCCTTTTGATCTGATTATGGTAAGTAGATTTTTTCCTTCAAACTAGATCTACTTATTTCAGTTTAACGCAATTATCACTTCGGAAATGAAAAATCTAAAGACATTAAATTAAAATCGACCAGGAAAGGAAATATCACGACTTAATGTTGTTGAACTCTTTTTGTCTCATCGCCAAAATCGTTTTACATAATTCATGAATTTGTTCGAGCTGTTAAAACTAGTGTCAGTGTACGGGAGGTGGCGCGAATCGGGAAAATAAAATGATAAAAATCTTCGCCTTTCGATTTTGCAGACAGAGACAAAGAGAGAGATTGCAAACAGGAGGTGAAAAAGCTCCATCCCGTCGACCTAAGGTCGCTGACATGAAATTATTTCTTTGTTTTTTTTTACTCTTGACATGAGTCATGTTACACTTGTATGGCGACGATGTGAATCTGGGAAACGTATTGAAATGTCATTAGGTAGGACAAGGATTTGAACTAGGAATACTTTTTATAATAAAATAAAATACAACAATAAAGTTTCGGTGGGTCTTTTTTTCGAGAAAGAAATCATTGAGTTGTCAGTGCATGGATGCCGCGCCGCGCACATATGAACTATTTTGATAACGCTTTTGAGTACTGTTTAACATGTTTCAGGTGATATTTTTCGAATAGCCTCTCAAAATTTCAATTAACGAGTCTTTGGCAAGTAAAACCAGCACTGTGGCTCCGAAGTCACCTTATTCACCAGACTTGAGTCCCTGCGATATTTTCACAAACTAAAAGGCTAATATTTCTCACATTACCTTTAAAACTGCGAAGCTTGGAGGCAAATAATTGTATTAAGCTATTCATCAATTAATAGTTAACATTTGGAATAATGAACAGATCTACCTGCAGAGTAGTATGCCTGCAGTGACTTTTAACATTCTATTAAAAATGAACAAAACTCTATAATATTCTAACGTAATTGTTTAAGTGTTTCATGGAAAGTGCGATCGATGAAAACAAGTGGTAGCCAGAAGAGGCTAAGTCTGGTGAGTATGGTGGGTGGGGAGAGTTTCTAAGAGTTTCTAGCCAAGTGCAGAAATGGTGTCTGACCGCTGTCGTTGGGCAAAATCATTTTTCCGTGTCTTATAGCCCATTCTGGTCGGTTTTCGATTAATGCATTGTTTAAAATGATCATTTGTTGACGATATTAACTGGTATTACAGTATTCACTGTTTCACCTGGTTTTCAGGTCCTTCAGGCCCACCAGAAGCTCATGGTGCATGACTGGCACCCTTCTGATCCTACCAAATGCACAGCATTTTCTTCTTTCCAAAGTCATTCGGTCTTGTGGTCGATGTTGATATTTGCCTTGGTTCAACCTCTGTTTTTACAGGGTTCTTTGTGGTTTATCCAGATATATCCATTTTTCGTCTCCAGTCAGGATTGGATGCCTGTCGTTCAGCTGATGTGGTATCCATCTTCCTGCCTTCTGGATCTTTCCCATATCGTGCACATGATCATAAATGATTCGGCACCCAACATTTAACCTCTCTGCCATTTGTTGTTAAGTTTGCATATTGTCTTCTCCCAACAATACTTGCAATTCGGCATCTTCAATTTTTTTCGGTTGACAGGTACGTTCTTTATCTTTCAAGTCGAAATCAGCACTTTTGAATCATCTAAACCAAGGGGTCTCCAAACTTTCCAGGTTTAGAGCCATACTGATTACTCCAGCTAGTTCCAAAGGTCAAAATTCTAAATTAGTCGCCGAGTACGCGTCTTAAACGAGCATATGCTCTACACCAAGCATTTTGTGTTGGGACATTATCGCGCAAGTTTCCACAAGTATATGATGGCTTTCACTCGCGTTTTGGCAAAATCACGGCGAATGGCGACTTGAAATCGTTTAAGCATCAATGGCGTTGTGAATGGTATTGTCGTAGTAACAAAATGATATAAGAGACTATACTGTGAACGATCCTTGTTTCCAGCGCTATCTTGTAAAACATTAAGAATCATTAACCGCCACATCTGGTATATCGAAGAAGGAATTGATGAATATTAGGCAGGGTGTAGAAGCGGACGCTCAACAATGGATCAGTTGTTCACAATCCGTCAAGAAATGATGAAGACTGCATTTGAGAGTCCTGTATAGTCCAGATTTTCATAAATGTCAGACATATTTCATACCACAATGTTAAAAATATCGTATTCTGCTTTTTATGGCTAGATGGCACCACTAATACTATTTCCATTATAAAATTACGATTCGATTTTATTTAAAATATTCTGTATATATTAAATTAAATTAATACAATAGGATACCATCCTGTTACCCATTTGATTTGGATAGAAATAGATGCAGGAGAACAGAAGGGTTTTAATACATCTGAAAGCTTTTCTAAGTTGACCACCATTGCCATTTAACGAAATTTGGTGTGTAAATTTCGAATAAATCTGGAACAATTTTCTTGAGAGCTCGGAATAGGTAGAAGCAGAATAGATTTTTGCAAAACTATTTATGGACATCGGGTAACTTTTTTAGAAATATATTTGATACATTTACATCAAGGTCGGCTAAATTTCAGATTTGTTTGTGGGATTAATATATTAGTTTTAGTTTAAAGACTTTAATGGTGTTACTACTTTTTGTAGGTAAAATTAATAGAAGTCGATTTAAGGTATAATAATTTTTTAATATAACAATATAGTACAGTGTTTGGAAATGTATTTAGTAAAAATAATACTGTTGAGATGGTGGCCTACACGACGCTGGCATTCTTGAAGGCATGATCGAAAATGTGCCTTGCCGCACATATATCGAGTGGATCTCATGAACTCATGATTTCATGAAGATCTTTTTTCTTAAATGGCATGCAGTGAATATTTCTTAATGTGTCTTACTTCGTTTCCGTACGAATTGGGATGGATTTTTTCTAATCGACTCACGCACGTTCTATGTTGTTTTCGGCTCTGCTTGACCTTGGACGACCCGTAAGCGGCAAGGAGTTGATCCTGTAGTTTCAAACTTTTTTATCCATTTCTTTATTAAATTAACCTCGTTTATGTCGGGTAAATTATACTCAGCCATATAAAGACGACGAGCCGTATTAAGCGAATTGTTGTTTTAATAAAACGCGCGAACACAGAAAGCACGTAGTTATCCGGTGAAACGCTCCACTTGCAACTAATTTTCCCTGAACCAAGCTTGGATTTAACGTTAACACGACCCTTAAGAGAAGCACTGGTTAAGGGATACCCAGGGGTGAATTAAAAGCGTGTTTTCCTTATAAATGGGCACATTGAGGGGATGACTTTGAATGGGGGAAAAAATTACTATCCCCACTACAGATCCCCCACCATAGTCATCTTAGGATGTGAATACTAATAAAAATATAATAATATAGTCAGTCACACGCCACCCAGTGCAGTTATTGTGTCAGTGTTTTGTCAATAAATAAAAACTGTTAAATAATCTTTTTGCACAAATAGTGTGTTATTTTTCCATCTTGACACAGTTTGTGGTAAGTAAATCATAAATATTATATTTTCTATAGTATTTTTATTAAAAACTTTGATTTTTATTTTTTTAACATTTATTTCAGTACAAAAAATCAAATCCAGTGAAAAAAACCAAAAAAAAACAACAGGATGCCACAGACCACGATTCAATTTAGTTTCATTTAACGAATGCATTTTTCATTTTGGGATAGTCAGTTTGGAAACTTTAATTTTGCGCGTTGCAAAATAATTTGTCTCCTCTGGTCTGGTTTACGGATTCCGACGAATGCTTGGAACACGGTGGCAGTACAGAAAACCTCATTAAATATTTACAATACTTTCTAGGACTTTGAACACGGTCCGCGTTAATAAGTTAATAACTCGCGAAGTTTAAATTTAGTTCGTGGCCTAAGTTTCACTCAGGGGCGGGTTAATTAAAAACTGGAAAAAAGCATTACCCGTTCAAGTTGGAGATCAGAACAGTGAAACTGTATTTATACATTCTCCACAGTGGTTAGAAGAAGCCTAATGTAATTATTACTTCGTTTAAGAACCTTGCAATTTTAACAATTTTAATTTGAGTGAAATTAAGATATTCTTTATATTATAGTTACATATTTTGTATAATTTTTGTATTCAGTTGAAGTTGAGGTTTTATATTATATCCTTTAAAGTAGTTGTCTTGGTACGCCGCACAGCGCGGGAGATGATTTGTCAAATTTTCATAGCAGTGGTGGAACTCAGATACTAGAATTTTCTTAAGGTCGTCGGTTAGGATATTTCCAGTGTCTTCAACCTGGACCCTTTGAGGTGAATTTTGAATTCTCGAAAAACGAAAAAGTCACAAGAATTCAAGTTTAGCGAATAAAGGGACTGCCGACTTACAATGATGTTTTTATTTGCCAAAAACTCGTTACTTGAAATCGCAGTGTGACAAGTTTCATGAGTATGAATGACCCTTTCAAAAACATCTCGGTAAAAATGCTGGTTTACCTTTTAACCTTGAGGCACAAATTCTTTATGATTTTCGTTTCAGTCTGGCCTTTTTTGACCGTGGTAAGGTTGAAGTGACCATTCTTGGCGCGTTCTAGAAAATGATTTACGGCTGTACGAATAAAATTAAACTCTCCCTCGATCATTCTGACCGTCAGAATCAGAAGGTACAAGATCCCAGATTCTGTAACAATGTCATTATTTCTTGAAGTTAAATGCCTTCCGGTACATCTTCAATCGACTTTTGACCTTCTGAGAATGCCCCAAAGGGGGAGCCAACAGTGTTACCAGATCGAATGCTACGCCGCCAGTCTCATTACTTTATTTACACACCATATACAGTTTACTCGATAGAAATGGAGACTAATTGAATCTTCCCTTAACTAGAACCACTATATTTAAATAAACACATCAATTGTTCAAGGGATGTCCGAAAAGTTCTCGACCTACACAGATATAGGGCAAGTTTGATCAAATGATTATGATATTTGTCAAATATTAAAGATGCTGTGCGTTAAGTGCATCAAAAAATCGCCATGGCCGATAAAAACGTTACAAAAATCCACAATGTCTTATTAATTTTTGGCCGATGGAATTTGAATGAACACTTCTTAAGAGAATTTAAACTTATTTAAACGTGATGCTGCATAGCTTCTTCGAGTTTTTCTAACAATAGGTGGAAAATGGATTTAACATTACACACTAGAGAAAAAACAGCCATCCAAACAGTGGGCGAGAGCAGGCGCAAAAAGAGAAAAGAGGAAGTGTGCAAAAAAAACAGTTCCATCTGCAGAAGTCATGGTTTTCTGAAATTTTCGTGATGTGATGGACTACCTCGTAAAAGTCAGGGTCATCACCGGGAATTTTTACCCCTCACTACTGGACCAATTAAAGGGTGCTATCAAGGCTAAACGTCCAGGTTTAGCTACGAAGAAAGTGCTCACTACTATAATGCGCCTGCACACATGCTTCATGCAAAACTCCATGACCTACATTTCAAAGTGGTTCCACAAGTATCGTATTTGGCGGATTTGGTCCCTACTGGTTACTTTTTCTTTCCAGACTTGAAAAAATAGCTCGCTAAACCAGAATTCACTTCAAATGATGAAGTGAAAGTTGAGTCCAACTTATTTTGCAGAGTTGGACAAATCGCATTATATATTCAGTCTATTAAAGAGTTAGAACATCTTTAGTCTATGTATATTTAATTTCAAAATGCCTACGTTGAAAAATATTCTGTTTTCTTTGTTAGACCGAGAACTTTTGGAACGACCCTAGTATATCATAAAGTTTTTTGGTCATTTGCAAGGAAAATATTACAGTACATTTTGAAAGTTCATCGAACAGCCCAACATCTTAATCTAATCTTTGTTTTAAGTAGAGTACTACAGGTACTACTGCTCAGCTGCAGAAACAGCTGAACAATTTAGCTAGTATCCTACTAATCAATCTCTACTACTAAGTATCATAATGAACGAAAGTCGAAAAACTTCCTCAAATTCACTCAAAAATGGTAAATGTTTTCTTTAATTACTGTGATATTCAATTCTTCTATTGGAACCTTCGGTATGAAACACTAAACTGGACGAGATTTTCCACTAAACACCAAATCACGTTTTGAAACTTCTCGACGCACGTTTTGCTAACATGCATCATCAGGAGATGATTTAAGATTCAATCATCCCTGAAGATGATTTAAGATCAAAAAAGTGATTTGGTGTTTAGTGGTAAATCTCTTCGAGTTTACTGCGATATTGTCCACAAAGAATACCATCCAACTGGTCAAACAGTTAATAAAGAATATTATTTAAGCGTTATGCTTCATTTGCTTAAGTCTATTCGAACAAAGTATCCAGATATGTGGCAAAAAAATTAATGGTTTTTGCATCACGATAACGCCCCATCACACATGGCAATACTTATTGAATGCTCTTCAACGCTTGAGTGTATAGAAGTCTTTTAGGACCTAGTTGGTCGTTTTGAAACAAATACCAGACCTCGAGTGTAAAAATCTTTCGAAGATTGAAAATAACGTTCGAATAAGTGTAATGCACTGAGAGGGGATTATTTTGAAGAAGACAAAATAAATTTGAATAAATAAATAAAATCTTTGTGTTTTATTTAAAAAGTCGCCTTAGTTTTTTATCATAGTAATACTGCTTTACCATACAACTGTGCATGGTTAATCACTTTCCAATAAAATGGTTTTTAAACGAACCAAACATCATTAAATATAGCTTTTTTTATTCTACCTCTATTTCTTTAATTCATAATATACTCCAATATTCCCCAGCCAGGGTTAGCAGCAATGGCGGCTGGAGAGAGAGGGCGTTGGGGCGCCACCCGTCCAGAATGTATCACAGTAAACAATTTTTCAGAGTATAACACCATATTTTAATTCCGTTCAGTTTCATTCCTTTAACTCATTTTCCCGGTTCACCTCCTCTATAGGGTTTCAATAGCACGAAAAGTAAAAAAGAGGAAGGGGAAAGCAAAAAAAATCTTCAGCAGCACTATTTTCTTCTACGCGCTCGTACTTTAAAAACCCGCGAGCCGCCACTGGTTAACAGACTGTCTACTCAAACTAAATATACACACCCTTCGTTCCACCGGACCGTCGCCTTATGCACCATGCCAACACTTAGCCAAATGATTTTAAAAACAATTAAAAACGGAAGGAATACACATGTAATACAATCTAATAAAAGAGTTCAACATATCATATTATGCACATTTCCGACAAAACAAAACCGAGACGCGCTTATCGCAAAAAATATAACTTTAAAACATGGCATAAAAGATCGATATTGTGCCATATTGTGCCAGCAATGCCGTTCCATGAGGAAATTGTGTTTCGAATCTATATCTTAAGTTATCAAACTCCTGCACCAAAAGCAGAATTTATCGAAGGCTTCGGGAATATTGCAGGAGGCGTACCTAATATGCCGGCTCCAGTTTATTTTTATGGCCGAAACTAGAACCGACGTGCAGAAAGCACAATAAATTCCGAGGAATTGTATCGAAAAACACTAAATAATAAATCGCATACGTCTGGATTCAGATAGGAGCTGACTTTTCTATTAAATGTTCCTCGAAGTGTTTTATTTGCAATTAACAAAAAATAATTTATGATGTATAATTAGTATGTTATATAATACAGAGTGTACACGTGATTTACATTTATTTAAAAAACAGGCTGAGCTTTGGGATCTAATCTAGAAGGCTGGAATCTACTTTCTCCAAGTACAACAATTTTCTATTTACCTTATTTTTCTTAAGCGGATGATTTGGTCTGTTGCACTGACATTCATACACTAATGAATCTGTTAAATTTTGATTACGATTCAAGTCACTGGCGATTGTTCAATGACTCATTAAAAACTACTTTGAAAGTAGTGTTGCTACACTATGGAAATGGAGTCCTCGGATGTTAGCCGATTATTGCTGGGGATTTAAAAAGGAGCCGTCCGGAAGTTAAATACTTGCGAAAATCATAAATATGGTGTATCAGTGGATAATTGTATAAGTGTAAGTGTATTTTCGTACATTTTTTATAAAAATATCTATTTTAATGTCACAAAGAAACCTCACTTCTAAAATCTACATTAGACAGATGTTTTCGTGTGATAAAAAGAATAATTTTGTAGACCAGTGATGTTAGAGACATTGTATATAAAACTGGAATATCATACGGATCAATTCAATCAGTTTTGAAGAACAATTTAAGCTTGTCTTAGGTGCCTTCTCATCTTGTTCCAAAAACACTGATTTTTTGGAAAAAAACATCGTCATTGATGAGTGAATTAGCTTGAAGAAATAAGCTTATGACCCAGAAACAGCTTAACAATTAAACGAATTTCGTGCTAGAGAAAAACCAAAGCCGAAAAAATCATATCAAAGCCAGTCAAAAATCAAAATAATGTTAAATGTTTTCTTCGATTACCGTGATATTGTCTGTAAAATCGTCCAGATGGCAAACGTCGTGTTCAAACTCACTCTCCATGACAAATAATTTATACAGATGGATCCAAGTCGGACCAATCAGTCGGCTGCAGTTTTGTATACGATAGATCCTTCTCAGAATTCAAACTGCTGACTTCAACAAGTGTACTTACTACTGAACTAGTGACCATAGAAAGATCCCTAATTTATATCAACTCAAATCCCTCAAATTCCTGGATCATGTTCTCTGTCTCCTGGAATGTCCTATCCATGATCCAGAACCGCCATATCATTGCTCAGAATTTTTCTCGTTTTATCGTTTGGTGTCCTGATCACAAGAACATCAAGGGTAATGAGGAGGCAGATCGCTTTGCAAAACCCATAATACAACATGGTCTACCTTACATGCCCAGCTTTCCTCCATCTCTTTTGCGAAAATGTACACTCAATCTTCAATGCAATCCTATGGGGACGATCCTGAGAGATCCAATAAACTAAGAGTCCTTAAACTTTTAGTTTCCCAACCTCTCCCAAAATTTTTGCTAAATAGAAAAATTACAGTTAAATGAATGAGACACAATTCGTCATTGTAGATTTTCTCAAAAATTTCTATTAAAACGAGAAGGCTCTCCACTCTGCGAATTTTTCAACGAACTCCAGTCTGTCAATTACGGCGGTCACATTTTTATCGAATGCACCACTTCCTCTATCAGATCTCTTTTTGACTTGAATTAGGAGCTTTCTCAAAATCTTTGCTCCGCCAACATGATTAACAGATTCGCTTATCTGAAAAATAAAAACCATTTTCATAAAATCTAGTTTTTCCTAGCTATAATCGCTTCAATAAGTGATTATAAAGGGTATTCCATTAAGAGGTTTCGAATGTTGGTAACGAATAAAAGAAACGTTTCATAACATACTTGAAAGTTATTTATGGCAGTGCGAAGCTGGATAGTGTACAATTATACGTGGAATACAACATGTGTCAAATGACCGCCACGACTTCTCTGGCAGCTCACAATTCTTTTGTTGAAATTCTCGATTACTGCTGAACACATTTGCGGAGTTATGTCACGAATTATTGGCATAATTTCTTCTTTCAACTGTTGAACGGTTTGCGGATTATTTTCGTAAGCTTTGCTCTTCACATAGCCCCACAAAAAATAGTTTAGTGGCGTCAAGTCGCATAACCTTGGTGGCCAATTTACGTCCCCATTCCGGGAGATCAGCCTCCCTCCAAACTGTGTACGCAATAAAGTCAATGTTTCACGTGCTATATGACATGTCGCACCATCTTGTTGGAACCACATATTCTCTAAATCATTGTCCATTATCTGATCCCATAAAAAAACACCAATCATCGTTCGGTATCGTTCTCCGTTTACTGTAACAGCTCGTTCATCTTCATCTTCAAAAAAATACGGTCCAATGATACCCTCAGCCCAAAAACCGCACCAAACTGTGACACGTTGAGCATGCATCGGGATTTCGTGGATTTCTCTAGGATTTTCATTGCCCCAGATGCGACAATTTTGTTTATTTACGTAACCGTTTAAGTGGAAATGAGCCTCGTCACTGAAAATTATTTTATCGCAAAAATTATTGTCATTTGCCTTCATTTGTAGGATCCAGTTGGCAAATGCACGGCATTGCCCATGGTCGGCTGGCTTTAGCTCCTGTGTTAGCTGAATTTTGTAAGGGCAGGAGAGGCTGATCTCCCGGAATGGGGACGTAAATTGGCTCCAAGGTCATGCGACTTGACGCCGCTAGACTATTTTTTGTGGGGCTATGTGAAGAGTAAAGCTTATGAAAATAATCCGCAAACCGTTCAACAGTTGAAAGAAGAAATTAGGCGAATAATTCGTGACATAACTCCGCAAATGTGTTCAGCAGTAATCGAGAATTTCAACAAAAGAATTGTGAGTTGCCAGAGAAGTCGTGGCGGTCATTTGACAGATGTTGTATTCCACGTATAATTGTACACTATCCAGCTTCGCACTGCCATAAATAACTTTCAGGTATGTTATGAAACGTTTCTTTTATTCGTTACCAACATTCGAAACCTCTTAATGGAATATCCGTTATTATAAGCAAACGAGCCCATACATCTGCTATAGGTACACATATGATATAACTCATCTGTAATAATACGTTAGTTGCTATTTATGTATCCGGAATAATAAATAAAAACAAATATTTATCATTGAAAATGGTTTTATTTTTTTCAAAATATTCTCCGCGATAATAGATCCACTTTTGCATACGTTTGAACCAATTTTTATAGCACTTTTCGTTCGTCACTTGTGTAGATGTTATACACGGCTTTTGACACACTACGATTGTATTTTTTGGGTATTTCTTTGCACCAATCGACACGGGCCTTTTTTTGAGCGATTTTTAAATTATGCGGAATCCAACGCGCACAAATCTTTTTCATGGCTAAATGTTTATGTAAAATCTTGTGTATGCTTGTCATACTAATGCCTAGGGAAGTCTCAATCTCACGGTGTGTCATATGACGATCTTGCTTTATCGGTTCGTTGGGCATGTGCCCTACCTAAAAATTAATAAATGTGGTGGTGGAAAAAATAATTTCCGATTTTATATTAATTTATTCGCTGTTCTGTCTATGATCGCGCTTCTTTCGACTTCGATAATCTAATATTCATAATGTCATTCGCGGTAACGAAATAGGTCGTGGGTTGCCGAAGAGGACCGATTAAAGAACACGTGCTTTGGCCACAGACAAATTTGTACCGCTACTGTTGTCTTTACTATCGCTTGAGAAAAACAAAAACAGCAATGCATCGTTTCGCTAATAACCTGGAGATTAAATGCATTTATAACGTCATCTCTTGGGCGCTGCCCCAATCATAATAGTCAGGTGTTTTTCGCCATCGCGCTTTTCGAGTGGTTGCAAAGTGAATGTTTTGAACGATTACAATAGTGAAGGTGAATTCAGTGCAATATATGAATAGAAATAATGTCACATTAACATGTGAGTTAATATTACTCAAAAACGAACATACAAACGCACATTCAATAAAACCGTATGAGTATGAGTGGTTATATGGATGCGAGATAACAAATCAATTTTATTGTTTTCCGTGCATTTTGGCACAAGTCGGAAAGCAGTGAGTGCGGGCTATCTTGATCTCGGCGGATTAAACAAGGTGTTAATAATTTGAAATATTTGGACGCACCTAAATTCGCATTCTATTTCACAAACACATTTGTGAATGAGCTAGAGAGTAGAATGTTGGGAAAAAAAGACATTCATCTCAACTTAGTAGTGTACATTGGGACTCTATTAAAAAGCACAATAAAACGGTTGATAACAATCGTTACATATTGTCTAAGTTAATTGATTGTATAAAATTCTATGGGGCATTTGAGCTTGCTTTACGTCAGCATGACGAAACCTACACTTCAGAAAATCCTGGCATTTTCAGAGGGCTAGTAAATTTGATGGCTGAAATAGGTAGTATTTTAGAAGCTCGTTTAGGCATCTCCAAACAAATTCAGACGAATTACTTGATTCAATGTTGCATATTTGTCGCGATTTATTAAAAAAGGAAATTCACGCAGCAAGATATGTTGCTATACAGGCCGATGAAACAACAGATACATCTACTCAAAGGCAGATGGTTTTTATAATTTGGGGCTTTTTAATATCAAAAAATCACACAGCAGATGGAATTGCAGACGAAATTCTGACGATGCTAAGCAAGCTAGGAATAGACAAAGAACCTAAGAAACTCATAGTCCAAAGTTATGATGATGCTTCCGTGATGAGAGGTACAGTCGGAGGAGTACAAGCTAAAATTAAAAATATTTATAAGAATGCACAGTATATTCACTACTTTGCTCACCAGTTAAATCTAATTATCGAAAGGTGTTGTGCAATAGAAAAATGTGTAAGGGTTTTTTTTTTTGCAAATCTGTCTGCATTTTCCGCTTTCTTTTCTCGATCATCCAAAAGGACAACTGTTCTGGACAGCGTCTACCCCGTGCGGCCCCTACCAAATGGAACTTTAGATATAAATGTGTAAATATTGTTTATATTTACAAAGAATTGCAAACATGTCTTGAAGAAATTATGAACGCCGAGTCGGATAAACATTCTATTAATCAAGCTCAGGGGTTGATACATTATTTGGTGGATGATAATTTTAAATTTTGGTTGTTTTTCTTCAATAAAATAATGCCTGACTGCGACATTCTCTTTGATCAACTGCAAACCAGGCAACTAGATGCACTTAAAGTAAAGACGAATTTGGTAACTTTTTCAACAGCTATTCAAAATATTAAGAGACAATATAGAAATACAAATTAATCAAGAATTTGGTAACTAAACTAATGAAGAATTAACAACGATCATGGAGAATCGCAGAAAGAAACGGAGATTTACTGACAAAGAGGACCCCCAATCGTAATGTCAGGATATGCAAGGAAATATGTGATACTTTAACCATACAGATTCATGAACGTTTTAGTTTCGATGTATACCTAACTGTTGCAAATTTATTTTAAACTGAAAAATTTGGAGAATATCGAGCCATCTTTCCAAACGAACACATTAAAACTGTGTGTAATTTGTTTGCAAACGTAAAATATTTAAAATTAAAAAATAAAATCTCGGTAATGTACGCACGGGAGGATTTTATGAAACACAGTGGGGTTGTGACGCAGTTACAAATGTTTATCCAAAACAATTTAACTTCAATATTAAGTGAATCTGTGGAATTGTTGACTGTTTTGTGTACCGTCCCTATGACGACTGTGGAAAGCGAAAGATGTTTCTCTACCTTCAAACGAATCAAAACATTTCTAAGAAACACTATGGGCTGAGAACGGCTGTGCGGGTTAGCAATGCTATCTATTGAAAAAAAATTGTAAAGTCAATTTCAAATTTTAATGATCAAGTCATGGACCTATGGTGAGTTTAGCAAAGGTATCTATTTGAACATTGCAAAGTGTGTGTATGGTACTAAGAGATATTTTTTGGTTGCGACGCATTTTCCTATCCCCATTCCAAAATTGGGTTATACGTGCCCCACCTGTGATATTTTTCTACCTTTCTTCTAATTTTACATTTCGCTCACATGACTACTAGACTCATAAGTCACACTTTTCGGTCGCTAAATGATTCCGATATCGATGCGACCTAACTCTCAATATTTTCTCTCTCACTCTCTCACTTACAATAACGGGCCATCGTATACCGCATAACCATTCGTCAAAAATCAACTAAATACTGTGCCTTATGCACCATATTCACCAGATATGACACCGTGTGACTATTTCAATTTTCCTCTATTGAGAAAATCGTTTCGTGGACGCTGTTTTGAACTCATAGAAGACAAACGATAGTTTGCTGGTTGTTTTGAAGGAAATGCCAGAAGTTGAATATAAAACCTGTTTCAAAGACTGCGAAAACGTTGTAATTAGGTTACTTTTGACCCTCCCGAGAGAGGGTTATTTTTGGACGCCCGTTCTGTTAGAACGGGCGTTTCAAATTTTATTCCAAGTATAGCTTATACCTGGTACATTCTTACATTGTAAAACCGGCCCTTAAAGGGACGAAATCAGTAGGGTTTTTATTTTAACCCAAAGTAATCGAGAATTGATGACCAAAATGTATGGGTAGACATTTAAATCTTGATGCAAAATGCATCGTAAACTTAGATCCCTGATTTTTTCCTTTTAAAGCATAATAAATTGTGTGTGTTAAACAAAACACACAGTGTTAACAAACACTTAGCTGGTATGAAACTAAATCTAGAAATTGTGTACCTTTTTCAGGCAAGACTAAAAATTATATCTATCTATTAAAACAACGTTAAAGTAAGACCGTAGTAAGGAGGAATGTATATAAAACGAATAAGAACGGGAATATTAAAATGTGCATTTCATTTACATAGTGTTTCAGCGCCTGAAGCGATGCTAGGTACTAAAATTAAAGTTGGGAACGAATTGCAATTCTGTATGTTCTCATTAAACTCGAAAATGGAAATGGTAAATTTCTTCGCCTTGCCTAATTGCTTTCTCAAAATTACTTACAAAGAACAGTTGTTTAACAACAATTACATAAATTTAAGTGTTAAATTTGGTCCGAACTAGCGTTGTCATTTGATGTAACATCTAACGAGATAATTAAAGTGAGTGATAACTGGTAGATACACCTAGTCGTAAATTGAATATCAAATATGTTTTATGTATTTCTAATCAAATCTTGAGCGAAATACAATCCTAATGGAGTATTAAGGCCCTTATTGTTGTGACTTGGGAGGCCCTGTGACTTGTGAGGAACTCTAAACGGGTATAATAGCTTCACTAATCCTATACTTCTGTACAAGGAAGCGTATTTGTTTTTTATGTTAATATGACTGTCCTGGATATCTGAGAGGAGTTTCATATCATTTCACTTATTTAGCTAGAAATTATAACATGAAGATACACAGTGGGCTAGTGGAGAATATTAAAAATATTCAAAAAAACAAGGACTTTTTTTCCTGTGTTCACAGGAATTTTTTTGTCTTGTTTCTTGAATTTTATGCATATCTGGTACCTGAATATAGGGCCTGGATTTGTGTCCGAATGGTTTCACACAGTTGTACTGTTGCGAACCACCGGATGTAGTACTGTTACGAACCACCGGATGAAGTACTGTTACGAACCATGGGATGGCGTGAGCTGCATTTTAATGCTGCTTTCATCCGATTTGACTAATTAATATGGTCTTAACCCTGGTCAATCCTTCAGTTGCTTTCGAACGTTCAACTCAAAGCCCGACTGCTGACGGCTTAAGGCCAGAAACCGGTCTCGGAAGATGCTTGTTGGCGTTTAATGGCGACTGAAGGATTGAGAATTTTACGTGAAGCATAGGTTTTTTTCCTTGTTTTTTTTTTCAATATTTTTAGAAATTATAGAGTTTTTAGTAGTCGGTTCAGGTAAATATGAGACACTTTTATAAACTTTTCAACATGAGGCTCAAGTTTTTACATTTCCAAATACGGTAATTCTATATATGAATAGCCTATGTGTTGCCAAATGTGTCATGACCATATAAAGAAGGTGGTTTACCTCCTGATATCTGGAAAAAAATAAAAATGTGTCTCATTTTTGCCTTTGCAAAAAGGCAGAAAGACACATGGCGGCAAAAAAAGAGTAAGAAACGTGTTATTTCGTTTATTTTAGATCATTTAGATTGTTTGGGGCAAAAGTGAGACCGCTCATTAGAGAGACTTTATTAATGAAATTTGTAATACATTTATTTTTGGAAACATAAAAAATGACGCAAATAGTGAACGGCACATAGTCGTCTCAGATTTAAAAAATATAAATAATTAAACTAAACCTAATAATAATTGGCAAAAAAAGACACATAAAGACAAAAGTAAGACAACGTGTTATTTCGTTTATTTTGGATCTTTTAGATTGTTTGGGCCAAAAGTGAGACCACGCATTAGAGATACTTTTTTAATGAAATATTTTATACATTTATTTGGAAAGATGGTTATGAGGCAAATAGTGAACGGGACATAGTCATCTCAGATTTAAAAAAACATAAGTAATTAAACTAAACCTAATCATATTTTGATAAAGATTAACCAAAGTAGATAAATATAAAATAACTCTTAAATGAACAACGAAACGGAACACAACTTACTATAATTTTATTTGTTACAGATATAGGTAAACATATATTCTTGAAATAATGGGATTTAGTAGTATTCATTGACAATTATTAAATTGTTGAAAATTAACTTAACTCTTTCACCCGATATTCTTATACCTGGGGTTGGCAATTTACTGACATCAGCACAAAAACTAATAACCTAACGGCGAATTATCGCCATTACTGATATATCTGTCTAACACAAAATATTTTGAACGATACACACTTATTTATACTTTCATTTACCATATTTCTCTTGCCGTCTTTGAAGGAATAAAAGAAGTCTCCTCCTAAGTTAAGTTTTGATTGCTTCATTTAAGAGATTCAGGCATGCAATTTATGATTTGAACACAATTTCAGCCAAATGACCACCACAGCTCTTTTTGCAGACAAGGATCCGCTCGCGCCAATTTTCGATAACCCTGCCGTACATTTCGGGCTGTATGGCGACTATGGCTTGACAAATGTTAGTTTTCAAGTCGTCTATAGTTACGGGTTTATTGCTATAAACCTTTGTTTTCACAAGTCTTCAGAGAAAATAATCTAAAGGAGTTAAATCGCATGATCTCGGCGGCCAAGCGATGAAGCCATTTCGTGAAATTAACGAGTTGCCGAACTTGGCTCGCAATAAGTCCATGTTTACTCGGGAAATATGCAGTGGTGCGTTATCTTGTTCAAAATAAAGGTCATCCGCATCGATTCCATCAAATTCCGGGAAAAAAATCTTCCAGCGTTGCCTTGTAGTGCTTGGTATTGATGGTAACGGTGGTTCCTTCCACATTTTTAAATAATTAAGGACCGATGACCCCTCCATGCCAAAATCCAACCAAACTGTGATCTTTTGCGGATACAAAGAACTCTCAGGTATCACGTGTGAATTTTGTTTATTGACGAAGCCATTGAGCCAGAAATGAGCCTCATCGGAGAAGATGATTTTGCGATGAAATTCACTGTCGGCTTCAATCATTTCAAGGGCTCAATCGGCAAATTCACGATGAATACGATGGTCGGTTGGCTTCAACCGAACTTGTGCCATTACCATCTTATATGGATGCAAGCCTAAGTTCGACCTTAAAATTTGCCAGGTTGTCATTGGCAAGACCTAACCATTGCGAGCGGCGAGCAACGGAGATGTCATTTTCAATTAAACTTGCTTGAACGGCTGCAATATTCTTAACACTTTTGGCTTTTTTTATTATACAGGCACCATACTATTGTGGAGAGTAAACTCACTTTCAAATTTTCTGATAACACGATCAATATCCTGTTCAGAAGGACCACTACGACGAATACCACGATAGGTCTGAATTGCTCGTTGAGTAACACGAGGGGACCGCGAATTTGCGTAATAAAACCGGACAATTTCCAAACGTTCTTCCAACGTAAAACGGATAATGATTTAATTGCAACCCTTTCGAAGAACAACTGACAAGACATGTCAAAAATCGGTAAACAAATCTAGCCGTCATGAGCTGTCAAAGTTCCACCATCGCGAATGATAGACCCTTTATAAGAACTGTCTAAGGCTGAACAAAATGTTAAATTTGGATGCTTAAATAAACACTGTGTTTTGTTAAAAAGTCATCTCATTTTTTGATTAGAGCAGTATACAAACTCATTACTTCAAACGTTTATCGTTAGGTGCTTTAAAGCTAATTGGTGTAATGTTGTTTTTGACAGTATACAAAACTGTATTTTATTTAAGAGAATACAGTTTTAATCTGCAATATAATCTTCATCGCTATTGATAATCTTCCCCCATATATTTGACAAACTATATATTCCCTTTCTGTAACATGAGGGTGATTTTGAAGAAAACTATTGTCAAGTGCATTTAATCGAAAATTCAATACGATATGAACTTTTGTGACGATTTTGTCAATTGTAGCATCAAAGTATTACTTTCAATTGATATACGACCACATCTACATTCAGTATTTCACTTTTTTACCTTCGACAACAAAAGGAAAGAATTCTTTAACTCTAGATCCGTACCCTCGGTTACAAATAAAAAAAAATTAAATCGTTTGTAACTTTTTTACTATACGACGGTTTATTTCGCGCGTCTGTGTATTTACGCGGTGCCGGGGGAGATGCGGATTCCTTAGTCGAATGGTGGTCTTGCTAGTGATTGGACGCAGCCCGCTGCTTGTGGGGTGCTCCAGTACCCTAGGGTATGTTCAACATAAGTATTTTAATTTGCTAATTCTTTTCGTTATTTCGATTTTTTTATATTTTTTGTATTGTTTATATACAATTTATTGAGATGGATTTCATAGTAAATTGTATGACAACTTTATATATATTTTACTTATACACAAAGTTGCTATATATTTGCTTTTTTTCAGTGTTCTCAATAGGTATTTACATTGTTATATTTTTTTGGAGCTTCTAGCTGGTTCTCCAACTTTTTTTTAGATGATGGCACGACGTATTTTAAATAACAATGAAATTGAAAATATTCTTCTGGAGGCGGAAAATGGAGAAGATCTTGTTCTAGGCGATGCATTAGCAGAAGAACCAGATGAAATTTTTAAGGTTTTTGCTTGGAAGAGGATAATAGAACAGATGATAGTCCTTTTGCTTTATAGCTAGTGTCACCTCAGAATTCGGGTGATGAACTTGAAGAATCATCGCAGTTGGATTCTACAGCTTCACTGGTAACTGTACTCAGTGTTCCACATGTTTTACGTAGTAGAAGCACAAGAAAGTAAAAAAAATACGAAACATTTGTATGGCATGGATCTCATCCTCGTTCCACCCTCCAGATAATAAAGGCCCTGCTCAATTTATTACTACTGCGTTAGATAGTTGGCACTTATTTTTTGCGGATGTAGTTTTGGAGAATATAGTATCCTACACTAACCAAGATATTTCTGGGCAGCACAAAAAATTCAAGTCAGATAGACCATCTCTATCTGGAGATGATCATTTTGTTCCATCGAGCATGCGACCTTCGTTTGTTTGAGATACGTCAATAACAGAGTTGAAAGCCCTGTTTGGATTATACTACTTAGCTGATGTGCTGAAAATGAATCATTTAACTGTAAAGGAAATATTTGATAAACATATTTTTGGATCTATTATGAGTGAGACAAGATTTCAATTCTTAACCAATTGTCTTCGTTTTGATGATCGTTCGACAATAGGTGAGAGAGGCAGGTAGATAAATTGGCTCTTATAAAAGACCTATTTCATCACGTAGTTGAGACTTCAAAGAATCTGTGTTCACCCTCTGTACTACAATAGATGAACAGTTGTTTGGTTTAGAGGGGAGGTGTCCATTTCGTGTGTACATCCTTACATGCGTATATACAGCGTCAAAGCCCGATAAATATGGGATCAAACGGCTAATGTTTTGTGATGCTAAAATGTATTACATGATAAATAGTATAATATACACATGAACAGATTCTACTCCTAGAGGAATACCCGTTGATGAGTATTATGCGCTTGAGCTGTCTATTCATAATACTATTTATAATACCAATAGGAATATAACATGATAATTGGTTTACCTCTATACCTTCCGTTCAAAAACTGTTGTCCAAAAATGTAACTACTGTTGGAACACTAAAAAAATAAAACATAACTATCTAATCTTTTTTTCTGAACCGAAGGCCTGAATACATCAATGTTTGCTTTTCATAATGAACTCCCTTTGTTTTTTATGTTCCTGCAAAGTTTAGCAAAGGAAAAAAGAAAATCGTCCTCTTGCTTTCCACCATGCACTACGAAGCCGAAATAAAGATAAATCTGTTCATTTGCCGGAAATAATAAGCTTTTATAACCAAACGAAGGGCGGAGTTGATTCCTTGAACCAGCTTTGTCATACATCCAGCGTATCGCGCAAAACTCGTCACTGGAGCCTTTGTGTCTTCTATGGAATACTAAATATCGGATCAATTTCATGATGTTGCTACATTCATCAAATGTCACTAATAGGCACGATTTTAAGAATAGGAGCACTTATCTGAAGACTCTCGCTTTTGATATCATAAAACCGCACCTGGAAAATAGATTTCAATACCGAATTTTGCCTACATCCCTACAAATAAGTATTGGAGATATATTAGGAAAAAAACGCCCATTTGCTGCGGTAACTCCTTCAAATCCAATATCTGGAAGGTATTCTTTCTGCCCAAGATCCAAAGACCGTAAATAACGTACACAATGAGCCACGTGCAAAACTTTCATTTAAAATGAGCACTAAAACAAAATTTAAATAAACAAGCAAAGATTAATATCTAAAAATTTCCCCTATATTTAAAATTGTATGTATAACAATTGTTTCGACATACAGTGTCTTTTTTAAATATAAACTATGCTAAACTAACAGTGAGAAAAATAATTACCACCTAATGTGTCCATCGACCTAATAATACCATAAAACATGATAGTGGGGAAATCCTTTTTGTCAACGTCTAGGACGGCAATATAAGTTTAATAACGGTGAACCATTCAAGTCTAGCTGGTCATTTAGTAAAATATCCTAATTTTTTCTTTTATTAATTTCTAGTCTCTCTAAAAAATTTAATTTTTTGGATTTATTCTCATTATGTAACATTTTAAAATTATCATTGAAAGTATGCTTTTCTAACATTAAGCGGTTAACATAATGAGAATTATTTTGTTGTTTAGTGTAACTTCTTTTATGTTCGTTAAGCCTAGTAAACTAGTTAAGACCAATTGTTATACATACAATTATAAATATAGTGGAAATTTTTAAAGCATAAGCATCAAGTATTGGCTACCTCAGTTAAAACAAAATTTGTCAAAATTGTTTGCTAGTTCTTGATTAATATGCCTTAATTGTGTTCAATGCGACTAAAACTATTGTTTAAAAAGCCTATGTAAGTTGTTTTTTAATAAAAGTTTAATATATTTTTGTAAATGTTTTATTGGGGTACACCAGTACCCCATGGTACGGTTAATTAAATTCTAATACGGGTACAGTTCTAGGGTTAAAGTGAAAACTCTTTTTGCATATCCATCGGTGTTAAAGCCACCGAAGTAAAGTAGTTTATAATATCTCGAACTTCAATTTTGACCATTTTTTAAGAAAAAGTCAAACCTTATTTACTTTATTCTATCTCCATAAACAAGCAAATAAACCCGCGCATCTGAAACATTAAAGTACATTATCTCAGGAATAAAACTTGACACATATCATTGCCATTTGATCATATGCGTTCCATCTCTGTCTCAGGCCGAGAACTTTTCGAACGACTCTCGTATCTTCAATGCCATGAATCGATGAATAATAATATTTTTAGGAATTTTTTTTTTTCTATTGAGTAATGTAAATAAATTTTTCAAGCATGGAAACCTTTTTAACTTAAATAGTTTCGTGTTTATGGCCATTAACGATTAGACGCCCCATTTAATACTAACCCTAACCCCTGTTCTATTTGCCGGAATCCCGTATTCGCGGTTTAGAAATTTTCCTAAACCCGAGATACCAACAAATTAGAGCCCGAAGTAAGGACGACCTTTAACGTTTTAATTCGCATTTAATGAGCGAACTCTGTTTGGAAAACCGTGCTCGTAGTGTAGTTCGTTGAACGTGAAAGGAGGGGTTCGGTAGTTGGTGTAGTAGGGGCGGCACTGGAAAACTTGTGCCATCCCCATCAGACTAAAGCCATCCTAAACATATTTATAATAGTCGTTTTTGAGTTCGTAACGTGATAAGGGTAAACGAACTGGGTTCGCGAGCTTTTACCACAATGATGGTGCTTTATAAGTAGTCTGATGTAAATGAAGTCCTGAAAAAAATAATAATGAATTGAGTGATGCTTAAGACATTCCTTTGTTTTTTGATGACTCTCAGGAATGGGTCTGAGCACATTGAATAGCGTTTTCTCTATAATGAAGAAATATAAAAGACATAATAATTAATAATTTTAGATCTTTCATGGTTTCTTACGTTTAACTTTATTATACTAGGTTATAATAAAATTATTTACGTTTTTTGTTTTGTTTATAAATAAACGATTATTCCTCCTCGGAGGTTTAATCCCATTTCAACTTTTGGCCCCGACAAATAAACATTCTTTCTTCAGTATTAAATTCCACTGCAAAGTATTTTGCCGGTCTTTGACAAAAGCGATAAAATGAGTGCAACAACTCGCGAAATTAACGAAATTTTAAGATATTATTTTAAAAAAGAAAAAACGAAATTTTCCATGTATAGAACGGAATATATCTCCATACTAACATACGGATGCGGAAACTGGATCCTGAATGCGCTACAAAAGAGTAGAGTTCAAGCAGCGGAAATGGGTACAGGGGATAACAGGGGAACAGGGGGAAAAGGTACAGGGGATAACAAGAATATACAAGGTCACGATTAAGATAATCAGAGACAACCTGATGCGGATTATCGCATCAGAGGTCCGCAGCCCGCATCCGAGGTTCAAGACCAGAGTGCAGGGCTGAAAAAAGTTGCACATGTGGACGAATCTCCAAGAACGTATATTTGACGACGTGGTACACAATTGGGTTTTTGAATAAAAACATAATTATCGATTTTTTTACTTTATTTTAAAACTTTATCATAAATAATATTTATAATTCATGCGAAAAACTTTTAAAACATTGTTTGCAATTAATTATAAATGAATTAAAATGTATAAACTTTAAAATAAAATCACGTGACTACGAAAGCGCCACGATTGGCTGACATGTCTGTGACGTCATTTTGTTAAAGTGTTTTCACCTAAATACTGTCAATGCCTTCTACCTGTGTATATACCCTAAACATTATTGAAGTTTAGTGCCAAAAAAATGTTGGTTACTAATTTAATTCGGTAATGTGTGACAAAGGGTTCATAAAGGCCAATTCTGATAATATACCTGATGTGGATATTTTTATGGTCACAGATTTTTTCAAAAAGACATTCAGTTCAATTCAGCTGAAGTTCGAGGTGTTCGAGGAAGGAGCGAATCAATTTGTGTCATGTAGCTCTGGTTCAAAATGGTCCGGAAGGGAGACATGAGTTGTGAAGATAGGGGAAGATCAGGTCGTCCACGATCTCTCGCTGTCGACGTTTTCAGAATAGCTGTGGCTACAAATCCTAACAAGCGCTAGGAAGCTCTCAAGGGAATCAGGAGTATCCTACACTACCGTTAACATGCATTTGCGTGGTATAAAAACTAGGTAGTGTGTAGTAACTAGGTAGTGTGTAGTAAGAATCCACCAATACACCACGGTAAAATTTGAGAAAGAAGAGGGTTGACGGCATGGAGATGAATTGGCATTAGTTCTGTTCAACATAGTATTGAACAAAGTCATCAACGAAACAGTCCTAGACGTAAATGGAACAGTGATAAATAAAGAAAAACAGAAAGTAGAGAACTAAACATATTAACTTATGACCTATGGTGAAATAAAGGTAAAGGTCAAAAGAGCCGGTCTAGAAATAAATATAGATAAAACAAAGATGATGCCAGGCAAAATGAATATTGTGAGACCCGTTACATAAAAATGCAAAAAACGCAACCAAAAACGTAAAATTTATGAAACAAAACTATTCATATAAAACGGATACAGAATATAAAATAAGGCATCTATTCTAAATACATATCTTGAGGTAGTTTCCTCTTCAGTCTTGTATGTATGTTTCTGCGTCCTAGTAGATAATGTTCAGTGCTGGGAGATTGCTCTAGCCTCTGATGAAAGATGATTGTTCGTTTTTTAATATACTCTGACACTGTTAGTAGAACGAGTTCTTGGTGCAGTTGTCGATTAGTTACGTACCATTCGGCATTCACAGCTATTCGTAATATTTTGTTTTGAAGAACCTGCATTTTATGTACATTGGTAGGCGATGCGTTGCCCCAGATAACGCATGCATAAAGGATTAAAGGCCGAATTAGTGATTTGTGTAGCAATAAGGTACATTCTGTTTTTAATGAGGATCTTCTGTTGATAAGCGGGTAGAGTTGAGAGAGTCTGGCATACCCTTCGTTGAGTTTGCGAATTATGTGTATTCTCCACGTTAATCTGGTATCCAGGTGTACACCCAGATATTTAACCTATTCTTCGTTTGTTTTCCAAGCGACTGGGTGTTGATTTATGTGAATAATCGGAGGGTTATTGATTCTCCTTAAAGTAAAAATTTTTGCTGCGCACTTTTCTGTATTGATTTTTAAATTCCTTTTATTGAGCCATTTTACAATGGTATTTGTAGCTTCTTGAAGTTTGGTTACCCCAAGTTCAAGATTCTGTTCCTTGATTAGAATAGCTGTGTCATCTGCAAACATTAGAAGAGCGGCTTCTGTTTCTGGTATGTCGTGTGTATATAGGTTAAAAATAATTGGGCCAAGTATACTCCCCTGGGGCACGCCGGTTTTAATTTTTCTAATAGTTGATGTTGCGTTGTGTATGGATGTTTCGAAGGATCTGTCGTTTATATATGAAAAAAGGATGGCTTTTAAATATTCTGGAATCTTAGCCGATGTTATTTTATGTTTTAGTCCGTCATGCCCATCACTATCAAAGGCTTGGGCCAAATCTAAGAATATGGTTAGAGTGTACTCCTTGTTCTCAAACCCCTCTTCTATAGTTTCTGTTAAGCGTTGGAGTTGATGACACGTAGAATGCCCTTGTTTGAAACCAAATTGGAAGGCTGGAATTATGTTCTCGTTGACAAACGCTTGGTTTAATCTGTCGTATATAATTTTTTCAAAGAGTTTAGCCATTGTAGATAGGAGGCTTATTGGCCTATAACTTGAAATAAGTTTGTGATCTTTTCCTGGCTTTGGGAAAAGCAAAATGTATGAGTGCTTCCATATTTGTGGAAAATATCCCAATTTTAGACTAGAGTTAAAAAGTGAACTTAGGTAGGCAATCAGCTTTTTGCTTGCATTTTTGAGTATTAAATTCGGTATTTGGTCATGGCCCGGTGCTTTTTTAATCGATAGGGTTTTAATTACTGACATAATCTCCTGTGGCGATGTAGGTTTGATGTCTACACCAGCTAGTGGTCTGTGGGTTTTCACTTCATTTTGTACCAAATTTGCAAAGGCCTGTTGCGTATGCTGTTGATCAAACAGTGTTTCCAAGTGGTCACCAAAAGCAGTACATTTCTCTTCATCGCTATTTAGTAATGTATTATTAACCAGAAGAGATGGGATTTCTTCCGATTTTCGTAGGATTTTCTTAGTAGATCTCCACAATCCTGGATCTTGCGGCTCTAGATCACTTATGCGTTTTTGGTATTCAATTATTCTAAGAGTATCTAGTTCTCGCTTAATGCGATGCGATAAGTTATTAACTAGATTTTTGGTTGCAGGATCCCTTGTTCTCTGCCATTCTCATCTGGCCCGATTCTTTTGCTTAATTAGTTGATTTGTAGAGGTAGGAGGGGTATTGTTTTTAAATGTTTTTCTTGTTTTTGGTGGCGTTGTTGAGAGGCGTATGCTTTCTTGAATTGTTGTTGTAATATGTGTAACTTGTTTATCGATATTTGTTTTCGTTGTGAGAGGTATTTGTACCAGTTTGGAGTCCATTCTGTTCTTGAAGAGTTCCCAGTTTACCTTGCCATTGATGAGTTTTGCCTTAGGATAATTTTTAACAGGTTCGGCTTGAAATGTAATTATAACTGGCAGATGATCTGAATCGAGCTCTATATGCACTGTTTGATGAAGTTCTTTTCTTACATTTTTTTGTACGATCATGTCTAAAATATCAGGTTTGTGATCTTTCCTGTATGGGTAATATGTGTGATTATCCAGTGCGAGTACCTGTAGGTTGTACTTTGCTGCAATTTCATTTAGCTTTACCCCATTTGGGTTGGTTTGGCGACAGCCCCACACTGTGTTTTTGGAGTTAAGATCTCCAATTAACAATGTTGCCTCTGTGGTATTATAAATTGCCTGTAAGTCGTTATCCATTAATTTTTTGTTGGGTTGTTTGTAGACAGTGTATAATTGGATGCTGGTGCTATTGAGAAAGTTTACTTTGATTGATACAATTTCTAAGCTTGTAACTTTTGGCATATCGACTAGTGTGTGAGATATTTTGTTTTTGATTAAGATGGCGACTCCGCCCGAGGCTACCCTAGCTTCTCTATCGGTTCGATAGATTTTATAACCTGGTATTTTCAATTTCTCTTTATTAGCAAGATGGGTTTCGCTGATGCAGGCTATGGCAATGTTGTGACGGGCTAAGAAGGCTATAAAGATGGATCGTTGAGCCTGAATTCCATTGGCATTCCAAATGAGTATTTTAGGACCGTTGAAGGTTTGTTGATAATTGTTAATTAGTTTTTGATTATGGGCCATTTAACAGTATTGGGAAAAGGTTTGTTAAAAGGAAATTTTTAATTTGTGTGATATACGGTTTCAGAAAGTCAAGGAGAGTCGAGAGAATATTGTTGAGGAATGATGGAGAGAAATTTTCTTGTGAAGGGCGTGTTAGGGTTTCTGCATAGGTTTTCTTTTGACTTGAAGTTGCTGTCTGAGTGGTGTAAGTATTGTGGGTTGATGTATAGTGTTGATTTATTCTTGGGGTTCTTCTGAATCCAGTACTCTCGAGGTAATAGCTGCATCCCCTGTAGTTTGCGGGATGTTCACCGTTACAGTTTACACAAGTTGGCGGGTCTGCTATTTTTTTAGCACAGTCGGTATAATAGTGATCACCTGCACATTTAACACATTTTGGATCAAGCTTACAGTAATTTTTAGTATGTCCTGTCTGTTGACATCGGTGGCATTGAGGAATGTTTTTGGCTAGTCTTCTTGATTCAACTGTGATTACAGAGTTTTCCAGTCTGTTTACTTTATAAATCTCTTCAGCTTTCTCATTTGCTGTTAATTCGACAATAACTACAGGCATTGGAGTTCTGTCTTTGTAGTAGAGTCTATTAATTTTTAATATAGGCAGATCATATTGTTTTAAAAGTGCTTTAATATCCTCTGTAGTTAGAGAGAGAGGAACCTTTTTTAATGCTACTGCTAGTGGTTTAGTTTTTGGATCCTGATATGTGTGAAATTGAATTTTATTGTCTAGATAATGTTTAGCTAAAGCACGATAATCATTGTCAGAGGTTAAATTGATCTTTAACGACTTACTTGTGGCTACTGTGGTAAATTCACTGCTGGTTATTTTTTTTATATCGCTTACAACTTCTTTGTGATTGTGTTGACCGTGTAGAAAAATTGGAGGGATTTTCAGTATTTTTACTTTGGTATAAGAAGTTCCTGGCTGGCTGCTATCATCTGATGGTTCTAGCTCTGGTGGTAAATAATATCTATTTTGGGTTAACATATTTTTAGGATCCCACTGGTATCGTTTTTGCACATCGTTTATCGGTGGAGATAAGTGGTCACTGTTACGTTTTTGAGATGTCATTGTGCCATTTGCCAGCCCCAACGGGCAGGCAATATTAAAATGTTAATTTGTACCGCACTTGTGATTTTAAATATTGTCCCGTTCAAAGTTAGTTTCTATTTTTATTCATAGAATTTTATCGCACTCTTTTTGCCGCTGTAAAACCGATAACGGAGCGAAGGAATACGTCGGCACTGTTTCACTGCTCGCAGAGTTCTAGTAATGTAATACTATAAATAATAATATGTAATACTAAATGTAAGCTATAGATTCGAAGAAGTGAAAACATTTAAATACATGGGAGTCATTATATATACAAGGAATGAGGAACTAGATATAGAAGAAAAAAATACATAAAGGATATAGAGCATTCCATAGCAACAAGAAATTACTAAAAAACAAAAGATTGAGTACAAGGAATAAATTTGGAATATACAAAACAATAATAAGACCAATAGTAACATATGCCGCAGTGGCTATCACACTCACAGCAAAAGAAGAAGGCAAAATAATGAGTACAATAATGGGTCATTTTTTTCTATTGGAACACTAAACACTAAACTCAAAGAGATCTACCACTAAATACCGAATCACCTTTTTAAAGGTCTCGATGAACATTTCCTAATTCCAAACCCTAATCGCTAGTCTACTACCTACGAAGCGTACTACCTAAAAAAGAACAAAAGGGGAAAAAAGAGAACAAAAGAAAGAAAAAAATGAACCGTGAAGTTTACTGACACATTTGCATTAAAAATGTTTTAGAAAAAACACCAACAATTTTTGAGTTTTAGATCGTGGCGAAAACCCCAAATAAAGAAAAAAATATCAGAAGGGTGTTGTGTACCATGAGAGAAAGTACTCACGCACTTTCCACGAAGCGTTTTTACTATTACTATTAACTATTACGGAGATGTTGGAAAATGGCTTGATGACTGGCCCACCTTAAAAGTACGGGTTTTCTGGGGCATCCACAAATTGCCAAAGAGATAGGAACTATATGCAGCTAGCGATGGCGCATACTTTGAATAAACTATTTTTTACCTTTATCCTAAATTAAAAGTGTTTTTTTAAGAAAACATTTATTTATATTATAAAATAGAATAAAACCAATAATAAGAAGTATATTAACGTATTTTTACTACACAAACCGAATAACCTGTTTATCAAAATAATTGTTTTTATAAATTCACTACTGATTATCCGTTAATTGCAAAATTGTTATTGCCAACCATCCATAATGAATCTAACAAAATTTATACGAGCTAAATATTCATACATATTGTTTATCGATCGGAATCCCTTCCTCCATCATACAAAATGATATTCGATGATAAATTATATCGATTGTAAAATATACATAACAACGTTTAAAATGAACTGAAGATAATAAAAATTATATAAATATGAATTATTAACTAGTGGTTATTTGGGATTTTGCAGTGTAATGTTCTATTCTCTATTGCAACCAAATTTATTTAAAAATATTAATTGTCTTGAATCGACTTTTATTCCATTGGACACCCCATACTAGGACAGAGAATAGTACCCTATATCAAAGAAGGAATGGGGGAATATCAGGTGGGGTTCGGAAGGCGACGTTCAACAATCGATCAGTTGTTCATGGTCTGTCAAATAATGGAGAAACCAATTTGATGCTCCCTTATTCCAGATCTTCCTAAACCTCACACTGACGTACAACCCCGTATAAAGAGCAGTAGTATACGAGGCTATGGAGGAAATGGGAATACCAGCTAAGCGTATTAGATTAACCCAAATGACGATATTTGACTCCAAGCTAGTAGTAAACATTATAACACGATAGAATTTGAGAACGCAGACGGTTTGCGCCAGGGGGATGATTGTACCAGTCCTTTTTAATATAGTATTGAACAAAGTAATCGACGAAACAGACATAGACGTAAATGCAACAGTGATAAATAAAGAAAAACAAATAAATGAAACAATAGTGATAAATAAAGATAAATGCAGATGATTTAAACATATTAACATGATCGAAAAGATGATTAAGAGAGACCTACATTCTGTCAAAAAAGTAGCGGGAGTTGGTCAATAAAACGCAAAATGTTTATTATTTATTCAAATTTATTGGATTCAAAATACAGCTCCAAAGTGCGCCTCTTTCGAAATAATACACTTATGTCAACGAATAATCCAATTGTCAAAAAATTTTTTAAACGCATTTTCCGGATTCGACTTCGGTTCTCTCCGCGAATTCTCTTTTATATCTTCTATCGACTGAAAACGGGTGCCTCGAAGTGGTAATCTGAGTTTCGGAAAGAGAAAGAAGTGGACCAGAGCTATATCAAGTGAATACGGTGGTTGTTCGATGGTGTTTGTTGAGTTTTTGGTCAGAAATTCGTTCACAATGATAGCCTTGTGAGTTTGTGCGTTGTCGTGATGCAAAATCCAATAGTTTTTTTTCCACAAATCTGGTCTTTTTTGACGAATTTGCTCTCTCAAACGCCGCATAACGCTCAGATAATAATCTTTATTTACCGTCTGATCTTCTGGCAAGAATTCCGAGTGCACAACACCGCGATGATAAAAAAAACAGTCAACATCAGTTTACCTTTTGATCCACTTTAACGTGGTTTTTTCGGTTTCGGCTCAGTTGGAAGGCGCCATTCCGAAGCTTGTTGACTGGTTTGCATGTCAAACTCGTGTATTCATATCTAATCACCAGTACAATGCGTTTTATGAATGTGGGGTCGGAATTGACTCGTTCTAGCATGTCTTCAGCAATCTCTATACGATTGAGTTTCTGAAAAAAATTAAGGTCTTTCGGCATTAGTCGAGCGGCAACGCGTTTGATGCCAAAACAAGCGCTTAAAATGGTACGAATTGATTTGTAAGACACAGAAAGGTCAGCAACTATCTCTCTCAAACTTAAATGACCACTTTTAGTTACCATTTCCTTCACTTTAGCGATGTTAACTTCAGTTGAAGACGTTGATGGTCGACCAGATCTAGACCGCATTTGAATGCACTGTACCACTCATATGCACGTGTTTTTGATAAAGTCGATTCACCTAAGCCTGCTGCAACATTTTCAGCGACTCGACACACGAAATTCCATTTGTAATGCAAAATTTAAGACAAATTATTTGTTCGATGTTTTTATTCATTGTAAAAATCGTAAAACACACTTGAGATGAACTAACAAGATCGAGTACTGTAAACAAACTAAATGACAGATGACGTTCAAACTCCGTGTCCGTATAGAGGACAGTTGTACCAACTTAGGCATAAAAACAATTTTGACAATCCTTTTAAGAGGGCTTTTCAAATGATCAATTCTCGGAACTTTTTTGACAGAATGTATAATGCCGGTCTAGAAATACCTACGCGGGATTCAGCGGGATTAGCTCCAAAAGTGACAAAACAAAAGTGATGGAAAAGGGAATTAATTCAAGAAGAGAACAAAGCTGGATAATCGGCGATAACATTGAACTTGTGAAGGAATTGACCTATCTGGAAAACAAACTAGATAAAAATATGACAGTATAAATTAGAAATCGTGTCATGAAAGATAACAAAACTCCTTATAATAATCTGACTTAAGATCTAAACTTATAACAGGTCTTTCAATTCAGCGGTTTTTTAAATTCTTGAATAAAACACAGATGGCGTTTTGAATTTGCCTAGGTCTAGTCTCATTTCAGAAGTGTAAGTTGAATTATTTTATTAAAATGGGCGTTCATGGCGCGATATTTATGATTTATACAATCGTTCCTCTGAAAGCACCGCCAATCTAAATGTTCAAAAATTTCAAGAAACTAGTTCGGTGGAAGATAAAAGAAGAGCAATATATAGTCGTAGTGGTCGTTCACAAGAGCATATTGATTTGGTACATAACAGTATTGTCGAAGACCTAGAAATTTCCATTAGTCGATGTTCACAACAATTTGGACTCGGTGAATCCACAACATGGTGTATTTTACGAAAGGATTTAACTCTGGAGGCATATAAGGTTTAAATAATACAGGAACTAAAGTCACTCGATCATGCAAAACGTTCTGCGTTTGTCAATTGGACCAAAGAACAGTCAGATGATTTGTCTCAAAAAAATCATCTTTTCAGATGAAGCACATTTTGAAATTGGTGACTTTGTTAATAAACAAAATTGCAGCATTTGGGGTGAGGAAAAGCCACAATTGATTCATGCCAAATCTTTACATCCTACACGAGTCACTGTTTGGTGTGCATTATGGTCAGGAGGTGTAATGATGCTGGTGAAGCTGTAACTGTAAATGGTATTCGATATCGTGAAATTGAATTGAATTTTTGTGGGTTGAATTGAATAATATTGATCTGGAGGATATGTGGTTCCAACAGGATGGCGCAACACCTCACTCAGTAAATGAAATAATTGATTTATTAAGAGAAAAATTTTCTGAACGAGTTATTGCAAGAAACGGTGATGTTAATTGGCCACCAAGGCAATCATCTCACTTCTTGCTGGTGAAAAAGTTTGCTTCAAACACGAAATCACTTCTTCCATGTAACATGTTTTATGGGCGCCATCTGGATATTGGAAGACAGTGACTGGAATCTATTCGTAGAAATTGTTTGTTTGATCACTGTGTTGCCAAGTGAAGTATTAATAGATCAGTAGTGTCGCTGTGCAGGCACTTTGTCATAAGACATTACGAGAAAACATCCAGTGACAATCATTATTTTATACTGATCAATTTTGAGTATAGATAATATTTTTTGCTTGAACTATCTTCAATCTTTCGTTAGTTTTTCCAGAAATCCATAGAAAAAGGCTTTTGGGGAACAGTTTGAAACATACATCCAACTCAGTAGATGACTTGTCGAGTTTTGCGAGAATTGTACCGGGTGTTTCGGTTGGGCCGTTAGTTTACCAAGTAATCTTGGTAAAAAATTGTTATCTACAGATTTTCATTGGTCCAAAATTATTGAAGCTGTAACTGTAAATGGTATTCGATATCGTGAAATTGAATTGAATTTTTGTGGGCTGAATTGAATAATATTGATCTGGAGGATATGTGGTTCCAACAGGATGGCGCAACACCTCACTCAGTAAATGAAATAATTGATTTATTAAGAGAAAAATTTTCTGAACGAGTTATTGCAAGAAACGGTGATGTTAATTGGCCACCAAGGCAATCATCTCACTTCTTGCTGGTGAAAAAGTTTGCTTCAAACACGAAATCACTTCTTCCATGTAACATGTTTTATGGGCGCCATCTGGATATTGGAAGACAGTGACTGGAATCTATTCGTAGAAATTGTTTGTTTGATCACTGTGTTGCCAAGTGAAGTATTAATAGATCAGTAGTGTCGCTGTGCAGGCACTTTGTCATAAGACATTACGAGAAAACATCCAGTGACAATCATTATTTTATACTGATCAATTTTGAGTATAGGTAATATTTTTTGCTTGAACTATCTTCAATCTTTCGTTAGTTTTTCCAGAAATCCATAGAAAAAGGCTTTTGGGGAACAGTTTGAAACATACATCCAACTCAGTAGATGACTTGTCGAGTTTTGCGAGAATTGTACCGGGTGTTTCGGTTGGGCCGTTAGTTTACCAAGTAATCTTGGTAAAAAATTGTTATCTACAGATTTTCATTGGTCCAAAATTATTGAAGCTGTAACTGTAAATGGTATTCGATATCGTGAAATTGAATTGAATTTTTGTGGGCTGAATTGAATAATATTGATCTGGAGGATATGTGGTTCCAACAGGATGGCGCAACACCTCACTCAGTAAATGAAATAATTGATTTATTAAGAGAAAAATTTTCTGAACGAGTTATTGCAAGAAACGGTGATGTTAATTGGCCACCAAGATCATGTGATTTGACACCGTTGGGCTATTTTATTTGGGGTTACATGAAAAGCCATATCTATAAGAACAATCCACAACCGATTCCTGAACTAAAGGATGAAGTTATTCGAGTCATTGGTGAGATAGAGGAACGGCTATGCCAAAATGTCATCACAAATTTTGACAAAAGAGTGGACGTCTCCGGATTTTTAACCCTTTCAGTCCCAATTTGTTTTTTTTTATTCAATTAACTTGATTTTGTTATATACCCTTCACATCGATCACAAAAATGATAAAAATTATCATTCCAATCTTTTTTCAAAAGGTGGGTATATTGAGGGGTTGGAATGGGATATGTATCCCATTAATACCAGTTGTGAGAACAAAAAAAAAGAAATATTCAAAAACTTTTTTATTTTTCATGTATTAGGTGTGATAAGCAGTAAAACAGTGTTTGCATAGATAGATTGCAAGCCACACAAATTGTTTTTGTTCTTTTTTCTTGTTCTTGGTACAGGTTGTTGGACCTTCGATGGATAAGTGATCCCGTATATTCAGTAGTCTGGAACCTGATGACGGCCTATCATATTGCCTTTTGCTTACCACTTTTGCATGTTGTCGGTCATAACTTATTAGTAGGCGCTAGAAAATTATTTTCCACTATTTGCCGGTCTTTCTATCCATGCCGTAGAAGCCAACGAGTTGATCTGAGAGATCAACTCCCCCCATATATTTGTTATGGAACTCTACCATCTTTGGGCAAGGAATTTCTGATCGGCTTCCATCTTACGCGTTTCTGTTTGCTGCAGTCATTTCATCGTCATGACAATTTGAAAGGATTGTTACTTCTTTGGTATCCTTCCTTGAGACTGCACATGTACCATACTGATTGCATAAAAACTGAGCTGCACTTCTATGACACTTTCTGTTTATACAGAATTTAGGCATGTTTTTTTTCTGGTAATTATCGATGTACCAACTGCATCAAAAGCATAGGCTAACAGTAGTATCTCGAATAGTTTCTGCTAAATTCATGACGACATCTTCTCCTAGATTTGAATTTTGGTTTCTATTTTCTTCTCTTCCTGAATATATATTCAAGTCGTTCGCGTAGCCAGTTTTTGAATCACATCTAACCCATGATTTTACGCCTCTTTTAGAAGGTTTTTGAGGAAGGTACTGTTTCAGGCAACTTCTTCCCTTGAACTTAGACATAGCGTCATTGATACTCTGAAACGTACTCTCACTTCTTGCTGGTGAAAAAGTTTGCTTCAAACACGAAATCACTTCTTCCATGTAACATGTTTTATGGGCGCCATCTGGATATTGGAAGACAGTGACTGGAATCTATTCGTAGAAATTGTTTGTTTGACCACTGTGTTGCCAAGTGAAGTATTAATAGATCAGTAGTGTCGCTGTGCAGGCACTTTGTCATAAGACATTACGAGAAAACATCCAGTGACAATCATTATTTTATACTGATCAATTTTGAGTATAGATAATATTTTTTGCTTGAACTATCTTCAATCTTTCGTTAGTTTTTCCAGAAATCCATAGAAAAAGGCTTTTGGGGAACAGTTTGAAACATACATCCAACTCAGTAGATGACTTGTCGAGTTTTGCGAGAATTGTACCGGGTGTTTCGGTTGGGCCGTTAGTTTACCAAGTAATCTTGGTAAAAAATTGTTATCTACAGATTTTCATTGGTCCAAAATTATTGTAGGTGGATCGGCCGTTTTGTCATTCTCACTTTCTTTAGAAGATGAACATTCCGTGAAGGATAAATTTTCATTTAGTTCGACTTTTCTTTTTTACTTTGCTTGTAGATGGTCTCTAAAATTCGTCACTTGAACCCACTGAGGATGACTGGACATATTCTGAACCACTATCAATGAACGGGTTATCTTCCATATCGGAAATATTGTCTGATAACTACATTAGTTTCTGTTCAAACAATAGTTTGTTTCTGAACCACAGCGGAATCCTTCTGGGACCTATATGTTGCGTCAACAAATTTTAGAAAAAATGTTCTGTATGCGCAATATTTTCATGCAAAAAACACTTTATATAAGTAATATACAAACATAAACACACTTACCTAGACATGTTTTCATAAATTAGTCAAATAAACGCCAAATACACCTATATACATATATATCACGTGGTCTACGTATAGTAAACAGATTCATTAATCCGCCATATTAAAAAAAATCACAATCATTTTCGAGTAGGAATTTTACAAACAATGCATATCAGTGGGGTATCGGCCAGGGTAAATCCGACGGGCGTATTTTTTCCTAGGTTGCATTAAAGGCCTTTTGGGACTTATATCACCCATTGGGACTGAAAGGGCTAAGAGTTGGTCATTTGGCAGATATTGTCTTTCGTGTTTAAGTGTCATACACTATGCTTCAATTATCAATAAAAAAAATTGAAATGAATCCAAATTCTGCGCTTTATTCAAGACTTTACACAATTTGAAAGATCCTTTACAAAGGAATACGAAATTTAAGATCTATAAAACACTTATTCGGTCAATGGTAACATATGGCTGCAAGACGTGGACCCTCACAAAGACGATATAATATATGTTTGTAGTATTTGAAAGAAGAGTAGTCAGAAGCATTTTTGGTGCTGTGTATGATAATAGAAATAGGAGGATCGGGTATAAGTTCTAACTCAAACAATTATACAAATTCTGGATATTGTAGACTAGGTGAATGTTCAGCGATTTAGATGGGCGGGACACGTGGCGAGAATACTAGCAAGCTCAATACCAAGGAGATTTATGGGGGGACGGGTGGGGTGCAACATAAAGAGAGGTAGCCCCAAATACAGTGTTGGTTAATGGGTTGTAGTACTACAGAAAGAAGAACTAGGTGGGGTAAGGTTGGATGCCTTCTAAGAGATCGACCACGTTTGTTACTTGCAAGTTGGTAATTGATAATTAAATAATGAAACTGAAAATTAAATACAGATCAAAGGTTGATTGATAGCTGAATGGATGTGTTGACTGGGATTAATAGATATCGGGTGACGATGACCGTGATTCAAAACAAATCAGTTTTAATAAACTTCAAAAATTTTATAAAAATGTTTTAGAGACATAGTTAAAAATTACGGAATTAATGTTTCTTCATATTTCGAATGAAATGATATTTTGTAGGGTATTAAAATAAAAAAACTAATTAAGCAGCAACAGGTGCAAGTTTTCTAGGTTAGCAAAAGTTGTTGGACCACTTGATGGCAAATACTAGACAAGAAAGTCTACTTTATGATGGCACGATAAGGAAAAACAAATAGTAAATTAAACTTTTTATCGATAGAATTAATCGGGGCCATTTTCTTTTATAAAGTAATAACATGTGTAGTTATTTTCTTTTGCTCGATTTCAATAAGCAATTTTATGAAAATGCACATAAAATTTTATTTCACTTTTTATAACGTAAAGGAAGTTATTCTTAATCGTCTAATAAAAATTTAATATTTTTTATGACTTATTTGAGTGAGAAATAAAAAATCAATTTCCGTTTCCTCTGTAGAGATATCTATATTTTGTCACAAGTTTATGTTACACGAAAACAATATATATGTCAAAATGATAGACACGCTTGAACAATAATTTTCGAAGATTTTTCAGAATAATACATTACAAGCTGCAGTAGAATTAATTTATATTTTTCTATCATAAATTGAACTGGAGACGTTTTTCAAAATGTTTCTCGAGAAAAAACGACGCTCTTTGCGATAAGTATATGCTTTCTGTCATACCATTTCATTGTTTCATTTTCTGTAAGCTTGATTTTTTTTTCTTGCTGAAAACTATGTTTCTTTCCTTCATATAACCTCTCAAAAATATAAACGTTTTAGGGCAACATTGGGAAGTTCCATAAGCTTTCGTCATGGATCATTTTTTTTTCCAATTAAAACTTACTTCTTTCAGTATGTTGCACAATGACATACGGCATTCTTGCACGAATTCCATGCAATTCTCAGAACTAATCTTTTTTCTCTTCTTTATAGAGTAGGTGGCCTTCCAGTTGATTAATGAATTCCGTATGTCTCGCCAAACCAAATCAATTTGGCAACCGTTGAATAACTTCGTGTTAATCGGCATCCTATGTTCCTACAACTCATCCGGTCTAGGTGTAACGAAAAAATGAATCGTATTTGATCGTATGAAAAACACTGATTTTTTCCTATATTGATTAAAAATTTTAATTTTTTTCCAGGCAAATTTGCAAGACTAAATTGATAAACAACTGAACTAAACTGATAAATTGTGATAAAACGCCCAAAAAAGTATAAGATTTACTAATATGTTTTTATATTCTAATCAAGGTCAAGTTTACTTTTGTCTTTTAAAAATATTTTAACTTTTATTTGAAACAAATAAAAAATCAGTAAAAAATAATAACAAAACATAAGTATATTTGCATTTTTTGAAATTTTTGTGGTGTTTTGACACTAAGTGTAGTGTGATCTATGACTTTTAAAATGGATGAAAATATCGAGTAAAGAGTTACTAACTAGAGGCCTACGGTGACTTAGTTTTATCAAAAACACGAACATCCAAGTGGAACAAAGCACCCAAAGAATGGGGAGAAGAGGGTGAGGATTTGCTTTATTTCCGTGGACCTTCAATATCTTCGACTGATCAAAACATCGTCAATCTGAAGGAAATCGTCAGAAAACTCGTGAAGGAAAAAATCAAACTTGTCATTCAAGCTTAAACAAAACGTGGTATTACCCATTGTTAAACAACGTTCAAACGGTACTCTCACGTTATACCTTATCATGATGAAGAATCAATGCTACATTTCCCATAGTAAAAGTTAAAATGTTTCACATAAAACGCGCGTTTATTCAAAGATGGCGCTTCTGATTACTTGAATATTTAACCAACCACTTGACCTTTTTGAAGAATAATATTTACAACAGTTATTTGTTACTGGATAAGTGTCACCACGAGCTGCTAAATTTAGATCTTTTGAATATTTTAAGCCATTTGTTTCAGTCCCACTCAATAAACATTATTATTATCGCTTCTATCTAGAAGAGGGCGTCGAAATGAATATAGGGTTTTTAAATAAAGAGTTTTTATGACAGCTGATTTAATATACAGGGCGTAAGGGAAATAACTTTCGTATTTTCAATTTTTCTATGCTCCTGAAGAGAAATAATTTTTACACACTCAATAAACATTATGATTATCGGTTCTATCTAGAAGATGACGTTGACATTGACATAAGGTTTTTAAATAAAAACTTTTTTTGACAGATGATTCGATGCACAGGACGTAAGGGAAATAACTTTCGTGTTTTCAATTTTCCTATGCTCCTGAAGACAAATCATTTTCGTTGTTTGCATTTCATCAACTATAATTTCCATAAAAATCTACAACATGCGCTTCTCTTCTTCTTTTTTCCTTCCATTTCATCTGCTCCGATGGAGTTATTTTAACATTTGTTTTACTTTAAGTTCAAAATAATGTAGAACTGGTCAAATGTTATGTTTATTTTCGTTATTAGTGCTAAACTGTGTATATAATTCAAAGACAATGTTTTATAAAAACTGAAAAAACCAATAAACGTATGTCGCAGTTAAAATTAGTGATTTTATGTTAATCATTACCAAATTGTCGTGTTGGTTGTCTACATTTATAGGTCACATGGATTTCCGGATTACATAAACGCTCTGTATACCACCTTGATCAAAAAGTTCCCGGAATTTATTCAGAAAATACAAAATACAAGTTTATTCATCAAAATTGATATTGTCCCCTTCAAAGTACTCCCCATGGGCTGTAACGCACTTATGCCAGCGCTTGATCTAATTCTCGAAGCATTTTTTATACTCGGTGTTGGGTATGGCCATCAGAACCGTCTTCAAATTTTCCATAACCTCATCTCGGCTGATAAGACGCGTTTCCCATAGTGATTTTTTGACTCGATTGAACAGAAAAAGTCGCAGGGAGCCAAATCGAGTGAATTCGGTGGCTGTTGGATGGTATTCGTTCCGTGCTTGGTTAAAAAGTCGCGGATAATGATGACACTGTGCAACGGTGTGTTATTATGGTGCAAAATCCATGAGTTGGTTGCACACAAATCTTTTCTTTTTTGGCGAATTGCTTTACGCAAACGTCTCATAACATCCAAATAATACTCCTTGTTGACCATTTGACCTTCCGGAAGGAATTCATGATGCACAGCACTGTTGTAGTCCACGAAAACTGCGAGCATCGCCTTCCTTTTTCAATTGAAAACGACGTGGTTTTTTTCGGTCTTGGCTCATTGGGTGCACGCCATTCACTAGCCTGATGTCTGGATTGCGTGTCGTACTTATAAACCAATGTCTCGTCTCCAGTAATGATGCGTTTGATAAATGTTGGGTCGGATTCACCTTTGGAAATCTTTGCTTCAACATGGCGGAAACCCAAATCATTAACTAAAATGTCTTGAACTGAATGTTCAAGTCCTCTGCTAGCTCTCTGATGACTAATTTGCCGTTATTGACCATAATTTTTTCACTTTATCAATTTTTTCGTCGGTTTCCGATGTTGAGTTCGTCATTATCGACGAACTCACGGCCGCTTCTGAAGCGTTCGTGCCACTGATAAATGACTGTTTTCTTTAGAGTATCGTTGCCGAAACACGTTTCCAACATTTCCATGGTCCTCGCACCATTGAATCCGTTTTTAACGCAAAATTTGTACTCAAGGCGGCGTAACTTTTACAAATGTCAGGCTATGACGCTGAAATTTCGTGGGAATGTCAGTGACAAATGTAGCAATCCAGCAAAAAAACAAAATTCTAATCGGGTGACTGACAGCGGCACACGGAGATCATTCCGGGAACTTTTTGATCAAGTTGGTATGTATTATGCAAGTGGTCATATAGTTTTTTGATATGAAAGTTTGGTTTCTATTAAAAAGGAATACATACTGCCATTTCAAGGAAACTTTTATGTATGAAAATCGAAAATGGAAGTTCAGAGTTTATAGTTTCTTAAAAAATATTCCGAGAATTTTCTTTAAACGATAAATAATACTTAAATCTATTTAGACTTCGAGTGTTCGCAGATTTTTTTAATGCATCCATCTATTCGTTTTGTAAACACTCAGAAAACGACGAAGGAGATGAGGGAATGGATAGCCTATAACAACCTACTGCGTAAAAAATCAAAAAACCATAACAAAAAGCCACGAGATTTCGAATCGAAATGAAACCGGACTCTGTACTCGTCTATGTGCAAGTTGCGAATCAGGGAGTGAGACGACGGGATGACGAGTGAACGTTTACGCGCGGATACCAAGTTTCACGCAATTATGTGTCCAATGGATTAACTGACACGCTAATCGATATTAGCGATGTGGCCTGTCTGCGCGCCACATTAACTACGAGAGAATATTTTGTTGCTGTATATTTTTTTTAATGAGGACGTGCGTCGTGCTGTACACTCTAATAACACTGTTATCTGATGGATCTCCCTGACGCTATTGTTTTAGATAATGTAGAACATTAGCCTGGGGGCTGTAGGAAGTTCACTATCGAATATTATCTTATGAGGGTATTTTGTTGAAATTATAGTAATGTTCCGATATTCTTTTGTTCTTCATCTTAAAATATTTTGTCTTAATAAATAAATTATTTTGAATTAAATGGTTACGAGGGTTGCTATTTATATATCCGGAATAATAAATAAAAACAAATATTTATCAATGAAAATGGTTTTATTGTTTTTCAAAATATTTTCGCGATGATCGATACACTTTTGCATACGTTTGAACCAATTTTCATAACACTTTTTTCCATTCCTATTACGGTATCTCCAAAACATGCATTTTGAACTCATCAACCGCTTCTTCTGGCGTCAAAAATCGTTGACCACGTAGTTTATTCTTCACGGACAGGAACAAAAAAAAATCATTGGGTGCCAAATCAGAACTGTATGACGGATGACCCGTCAATTCGATGTTTTAACCGATTAAATATTGAGTTGTTCGGTCCGATGTGTCATGGTGTCAACGGTGAAGAATGACCCTGCGCCGCTGGTTGCTTTTTCTTATTTCTTCAAATACTTCTGGCAAACAAATGGGGTTGTGTTCCATTTAGAATTAACCGTTTTACAATTATCTAGTGGCGTTGTGGCCACATGTCCAAAAAAACCCAAAACCCAGAAAACGACCATTTGCTTCGAAGTGCTTCTTGCGCGCACACCTTTTGTTGGGTTTGGCTCATTTTGAAAGAGCCATACATGTTTACTTTCGAGCTCATCCGCATACATCCGGCACCTGTAGAGATGTTATACAAGGCTTTTGACGCACCACGATTGTATTTTTGAGCATCTTTTTTCTTGAACTAAGATTGGACTACTATGAGATAATCCACATCAAAAGTCGTAGTAAATCATCGCATGAAAATTCTCACGAGATAATTCTATTTTTTGACTGAGATGAAGTTTTCAAGTCACTAAAAAACACAAATAGCGTCAGTATGATAAAACGTTCTGAATACCTATACAGTGAACAATATCAAACTTTACGATGTATATGTCAGATGGTGACTAATTCCGGATACCTAAATAGCAATCCTTGTATTTTGTGATTTTAGTGCTACTTTAAAATGCTTATTAATAAGCTAATATGCGAATTATGACAACAATAATACGTTTCATTCAGAACATTTTATGTAATAGCAGTGCTAAATAAATATGGGAGCGTTTTGACCTGAAAACAAGAGTCCAGGGTTTTAAAAATTTTAGTTTGTAAATTATCATGAACTTTGTCCAGTTAGGTCGAGGCCGCACTATGTTTTTTTCCAGCCGCCTGTTAACCGCCAAACTGCCCGCGATTTTCACAATTTGAGGATGGATTTCAAGAGAGCAGTATGTATTCTTGCTCTAATACCAAGAAATAGAAAAAGAAGACGTCAACACAAATTGCTAACTAAGTTCTATTGGTTACAAACTGTGGCGCGGTTTTTACCTGCGAGCCATATTTCACGGTTTTAAATTCAGTCGCGGGAAAAAACTGCAAGTGCGGCCTCTTGTATTAGTTTTCTTGACTCACAAAATCACGCGGTTAAAAACCACGGCGGTTTAGCCGTATTGCGGCCTCGGCCTTAGGCGCCGTTCATACTAAGGCGACATAAGATAAGCGATATATCGTGAGGGATTTATTGCGACGACTGGTCGCATGCCGCATGGATCGGCGAATCCATGCGCCACTCGTCACATCTTTCTTACATTATGCGGCAATGGAATAATTCCAGAGGCACGGGTGAGCTTTCACTAAATTATTGAAATAAATTACAGAATTGTCTTCTCTTTTTGAGATCATGTTCACAGCTCGAAATATCGAACGATACTAATCGCTGAAGAGCCTGGCAAGTGGTACCTCGAGAGGTATGTTACTTACGATATGTTGTGCAATCGCGCCGCTGTGAACCATTTTTATTGCCTTTCTTTAGATTTCAGGTATCTATCTGTCTGTGCGAATCGCGTATCGAATATCGCTTACGATATATCGCTTATCTTATATCGCCTTGGTATGAACGGGGCCTTAGTATTGTCTAGGCGATAAATAATAAAAATGACTGTAGTAGACATTTTGCTTTTTGAGATTATAAAGCTTGGGGCTTCTAGTACTATGTTGCTAGGACAGCACTATTCTTTGTTAATGTACTGAACTTTTTTCATTTTCGAATTTTTTATTGTTGTTCTCGCTCCTGCGAAAAGTTTTCGGAACATTTCCAATGTAAGAGATTTCCCGATCTTAATAAAATAAGGAAACAACAGCCATCGAAACAGTATTTGTGAAGATTTTTCAGTGGGGTAAAAGCCTGGACATTCTCCAGTGATTTTATTACTAGCCACTCCTCAAATGATCCGGTCTTTCGGTATCTAAATACGTACTATTTCAGTATTTTGATTTAATATTTTAGACACTGCCTGGAAATAGAAAAATCACCATTTCATATTCGATTCGATTTGGTTTTCATAGAGGAGGTATTTTCTTCTGCGCTTCGTCTTGAAAATGTCAAATGAGATTTTGGCGAAACGTCGTGACTTTTTACTGAATGAACGGATCGACACCCGAAATGATTTAGAAACATTATCTACCATCCGTGAAAATATTAGATGTAACATGTATATATATATATATATATATATATATATATATATATATATATATATATATATATATATATATAAGAACAACTTTAAATCCAGCAGTGTTGTATTGTATCACAATGAGCAGTATCTCTTATCACATTTCTCTTATTGGTATAACTTTTCTGGCCTGCTATACCTTTTTTGAATAATTGATGTTTATAAATTATTTTTCTTAAAAAAATCACAAAACACGTCTATTTGACAACAGCTCTTAACAAAATAAAACTTCTCATGTGTTTATAATAAGAATTGAATGTTCTAGTACATGTTTATTTTGTTGTAGTAGCTCCAGCTCTGTGTCAGACTAGAAACTGTTTAATTAGCCTGCATAAACTTCAAAACTTCTGGTTTATATTATGCATAATTTTTTTTAATTAAAAATGATTTTAGAAATCTATAAATAAAATGGTTGTAAATGTTACAACTCAAGTCCCCTTTTTTATATAATGTTTCTGGTTCACTTTCAATTTTCTATTCTTTTTCGCGTACATTAATTTTTTTCCTGTTCGAGCGAAACATTTTGTATATAAGAGAGTTGACGACCGAAAAACAAAGAAAAGAACCAGAGTCAGTATATTGAAGTACGATTTGGGAGGACATTCCATTCAGGCAAAAGCCTGGAAATTTTTCCGCGTTTCCTTCGCTCGCCGCTCTCCAATAGACTTCCGGCTTTTCTCTGTCCGAATCCTTAATATATCTACAATTTGATGTAACTTTCGAGAAAATGACTGGAAAACTGATATTTCTCGATATATTTGATTTAATTCCAGAGCGGAAGGTATCTGTCCATGTGAAGATGGATGTCTTTTTAATGCCATCGAGTAAAAATGATTTATTGTATGTTTAAGAAATTGTTAGTTGTTTGGATGGTGAAGCTTTTTTTGGGGGGAGGGTAATTGGGTGGATCGTGTTAAACTTTTGTGCTATTATTACATATGAGGGTTATTCGGAAAAGTTCTTAGCTTGAACAGACGTGGCGCATGTATAACCAAATGACTTCGATATTTCTTACGTGTGATTGGTTAAGTGACATGCTGCGAAGTTTCAGACGGGTGTATTTTGTTACTTTTTTGCGACCATTTTAATTTAACCATTGCTGGTTCTACATCCATTGGGAATGATGTACTTTCGAGGCGCCTTAAAACCGCTGCTACCGACAAAGTCGCCATAAAAATCCACAATGTTCTATTAGATAATCGACTAAATGTATGTGATCTTGCTGACATTGTAAATACGTCAATGGACCGTGTCCATTACATTTTACATGATATTTTTGGTATGAAAAAGTTTTGTTTTAACAGTCTATCAAAGGCGTATTTGAATCAGTACTTTTTAAGAGTGTTTGGACACGGTTGTTCTGAATTTGTATACATTTTATAAAAGTAGATTAAATATGTATTCACTATTATACAGGGTCCGTCACTCGAAGTGTTACCAACTTCACGCTGCTGTAGCTACCGAACCGCTGATCACAGCGTTCTCAAAATTTGACAGACTTTAGTTTATAATATTGTTTACCAGTGTACGTCGTTATTGGAAAGACATATTCGTAATGGAATTCAAACGTAATAGTGTGATTGCTTTATATTTGACTGGAAAATCGCAACGTGCTATTGCTTCATATTGAATCATTAAACATTACAATGATACTAGTAGTATCACAAAGCGCCATGGAGGTGGTCATAAAGAATCTGCAGTATCACCAGAAATGGTTCGAAAGGTAAGGACACGAATTGAAAGAAATCCACGTCAGAGTACAGCAAAATTGGCTAAACAGCTGAACGTGTCCGATTTAAGCGTACGCCGCATACTGAAATATGAACTTGAAAGTTGAAGCTTTACAAGATACAAAAAGTGCAAAATTTAACACCGCAACAACACTTCAACGATCAAAGGCATTGAAAAGTATGCACGCAAGTGGTTAACTCAGAAATTTGGTGTTTTCTGATGAGAATATTTTTACGGTTCAGCAATACGTAAACGAACAAAATGATCGTGTGTGGTTGAAGGGTAAGTGCAGCGACATTTTGGACAACCGAGATGTTATGCGTAAACAAGCGCCTGCAAATAGTCGCTCTCCGCTCCTTTTTATCGGTCAGGGCGTTAAGATGAACCAGCAAGTGTACCAACAAAAGATGCTAAAAGATGCGTTGATCCCTTGGACACCTAAACAATTTGGTTCCAACTGTTGGGCATTTCTACAGGACTCGGCACCATCTCATAAAGCTAATTTGACACAACAACTTTTACAAAATCACGTTTCTTCGCACGGGAATATGGAGTGACCTCCATATTCCCCAGGCTTCAATTCAATAAACTTCTCCATATGGCCCATTTTGGAGGCTAAGGTGTTAACAAAAAAATATGAGAATTTGAACACATTGAAGTCAGCGATTTGTCGCAATTGGCAACGAATTCCACAGACTCACATTCGTGCAGCGTGCGAACGTACATCGTGTCATATTGAACAGTAAGATGTTTTTCATGAAATTTATTGTATTTTCAAGATTTTCTAAAAATATTAACCAAAAATAATTATAATTGGCAAAACTACAGTATTTTTAATTGGTAAGACTTCGAGTGACGAACTCTGTACGCTATAGACGAAGCAGCTGTCCAAACAGTGGGTGGGAATAGTTGAACGTACGTGAAAGAAAAATAAAATTGTTCCATCTCCAAGAAAGGTCATGGTTACTACAGTTTTCTGGGATTTTCTTAGTCTAATGCTCATTGGCTACCTGACAAAAGCAGAATCATCGACGGGAATTATTTTACTTCGTTACTAGACCATTTGTAGCGTGGTATTTAAGCTATTTATGTTCCAAAGAAAAGACACTTTCATAAGGTTGATGGGCCTGCACACATATCTCGGGTAGTTGATGCAAAAGTCCATGATCTACTCTTCTAAGTGCCTCCACAGGCACCGTATTTGTCGGATTTGACACTCAGTGCTTTCACGTACATCGTATTTGTTGGATTTGGCATTCAGTGCTTCCTTATGCACCGTATTTGTCGAATTTGGCTCTCAGTGATTCTTCCCAAACCTGAAGAAATGGCCTCCAGGACGAAGATTCACTTTCAAATGATAAGATCAAACTGAGGCAACCACCTATTTTGCAGAATTGGACATATCGCATTATTCTGAGGGTCTTAAAAAGTCGGATAGTCGTTAATCTAAATATATTAAATTGCAAGGTAAGTATGTTTTCTTTGTCATGGCGAGAACTTTTCGAATGATTCTCGTAAATTGCCTTGAGACATGAGCAATATGAGTTTATATATTTTTTTTAATGCCGATAATAATAATATTTGGAATAAATATTTATATATATTTTTTGCGGGTTACGTTATAACACCGTGCTGCGTTTCTCGCAACCAAGCTTCCACCTTCTGCTGATCTTGTCAATCATTTTAATGCAGGGCTATATTTTCCGTCGCTTTCTTCAGTCCAGCATTTAGCATTTCGCTTCTACAGTGTTCATTATGTCAAAGGGTACTCTCATTTCTTCCGTTATTGATTCATCATTTCTGACTTTATCCATAAATGCCTTACGAGAGCTGCGTAGTGCTGTGCTCCATATTGTGCTATTTGCTTTCTACTATAGTCTCGTTTGTTGTTTTGTCGAGACGATAGTTCATAACTATGCTAGGATCCGATAGGTGGCGTTGTAGTATATGTATGTATATATATATATATATATATATATATATATATATATATATATATATATATATATATATATATATATATGTTATATCTAATATTTTCACGGATGGTAGATAATGTTTCTAAAGCATTCCGGTTGTTGATCCGTTGATACTGTGAAAAGTTACGACGAATATATATATATATATATATATATATATATATATATATATATATATATATATATATATATATATATATATATATACGAAGGATATATTTTTTGCTAAAAAAACGTTTATTTTTCTAAATATTTCTTATACAGAGGAGACAAAATAAAAAAGAGACAAAGCAAAAAACGAAAGTTGCACAAAAAAACTAGAGTATTCCTTCAAATACACAACGTCATTACTAAAGGATTTTCTTGTTCATATGCCAACTTATTTTGTCTTTTTCGCAGCATTTTACTTCTGTTCTCGCCCAGGCGAAAAGTTCCCTAACCATTTTGTATAAAAAAGCGTTCGCGATCTAAATACAATGAAGAAACTAAAGCCAGTACATCGAAATACGATTTGGAAGGATGTTCTAGACGAGCAAAGGCTTGGAAATTTTCCCGCGATTCCTTCGCTCGCCTCTCCCCAAATGACTTCCGGCTTCTCGCTGTCGGAACTCTTAATATATCTGCAGTTTGATTTAACTTTCCAGAAAATGTCTGGAAAATTGATATTTGACGATATATCTCATTTAATTCTCCAGCGGAAAGTATCTGCACATGTGATAATAGATGTCTTTTTAATGCCATCGAGTTAAAATTATTTTTTGCAGATTAAAGTAACAGGTGAGAGCTTAGTACAGAAAGGGGATGATTAGTTCTATTTTCTTAATGAGTGTCTTTTGTTGATATACCTTATTTGAAGTAGTTATTGATTTGACAAGTAAGTTCATCTGTGGACCAATAGATTTAATATATAATAATAAATTAAATGTGATGTGTGAAAAAAAAACAAATAGGTACAATGTATTTAGTGATGACAGAGAAGCAGTTGTAGATGAACCTCATTCAGGTAGACCTTCCACGATAATAAATGAAGAAAATATTAATAAAATCAAGGATCTGGTACTGAGAAGTACATAGAAACCATTCAAGAAATATCGTTGAATTAAATGTAATGCACTGAGAGAATTACGTTGAAGAAGACAACAAACATTTTGGATGAATATGTAAATACTTCATATTTTATTTAAACGCTCACCTTACTTTTTGATTATAGATCAAAGATTTGTAACACGGTGTTATAATAACCTACTTATTATTATTTTTTCTATGTTTCAAATATAATATATTTTTCTAATTCTCCAGTATTGTAATCTTAATTTTAATATAAAAACAATGGAATAAAATCGGTTCTTGACAAGATGAATTTAAATTTTTAATTTTTAATTTATATATATTTAGATTTTTTAGGTTTTTATTTTATTTTTTGTATCTATATTTTTATAAAAAGCATATAAATACCTAGAAGTGAGAGTAACACAAGACGGGACATCGGATAAGGCAATTAAAGAGCGAAACGCGCAAGGGAGAAAGGTTATAACTAGGATGAACAGACTCTGGGACCATTAATATCTAATAACGACAAACATCTAATATTCAACATCATTCTAAAAAGTATTGTTACCTATAGCAACAAAGTATGGCAAATATAATAAAGTACAGAGAAAATGTTACTAACTACCGAAATGGATTTCTGAAGACGGTCAGTAGGAAAATTTAGAAGGAATAGAGTAGGAAATGAAAAAGTTCGAGAAATAATGGATGTCAAATATGCAATAATGGGGGGCATAAACACCAAACAATTAAGATTTTACCTACAAAGAATGCCAGAAGACAGGCTACCAAAATAAATCACGACATGGATCGATAAAGCAGAAGAAGAAAGGGAAGGCCAAGGAGACTCTGAAGAGATCGAATTGACAAAGAAATGAAAGAGAGGGGATTGTTAAGGGATCTATGGAAGGGAATATTTTTCAATTTTCAAATTTCTTAATTTTTTTCCCATTTTCTCTCATTTATTATTTGTTATGCAGTGTCACTTTTTTAGATCTTAAATCAATTAAAATAATAAAAAAAAAACAAAATCATTTAAAAGTACTGTCTGTTAGATACAGTAAGTATAGTTTCCACGAAAGCTTTTTTACCTTATTAAGAACTAAGCGAGCCCATTTTTCTTTTTCTCGGAGTTCTTCATAAGGGAAATCTCAGTTAATGGTTTCCTCATTGATTATTTAGAAGAAAAATACTTTTAGTCTAACTCTGCCTTAATTAATCGTATTAAGGACTTTCCCTGGTAAAAATTAGGTTAAACCGTAGACAAGCATTTGATTTGTAATTTTGCGAATTACCTGAATTTTATTTACGTTTGTATGTGATGAATTGCTCTAGACAATATATATATATATATATATATATATATATATATATATATATATATATATATATATATATATATATATATATATATATATCCTATATATATATATATATATATATATATATATATATATATATATATATATATATATATATATATATATATATATATATAGATATCCTATATATATATATATATATATATATATATATATATATATAGATATCCTATATATATATATATATATATATATATATATATATATATATATATATATATATATATATATATAGATATCCTATATATATATATATATATATATATATATATATATATATATATATATATATATATATATATAGAAGGGAAGGGGGGATAGGTTGATACACCTTTTGATTTTTGGTCATACAATTTCACTGGGTAGAGATATCGAAAAGTTTATTATACCGTTGGAAAACTAGAAGCCATACCAACAGTTCGATAATAAATGTTTTTCAATTTTTCAAAAGCCCAAAAAAAAATATAGCCAATTTTCCAATGATCTGCATTTCGGACAAAAAAATTTTGTTGTTGAGTAAGTTGGGATACCTTAAAACCTTGTCAAAAACGTGAGAAAATTACGTAAATACACCAAATATTTAATGGTTATGGAATGTTTATTAACTTTAATGGCCAAGTTTAAAATTTATTCTTATGTTTATTTGGTCAAATGACCTAAAAAACAAAATAATGGATGATCAGTCATTCGATTTCTCCGATTCAACATCCAAATCGGAGTCACAATTCACACAAATCTAAAAACACCGTGAAACCATGTCCGCACAATTGAAACGAATTGATATGCCGCACGTATTGCATGCAATGATCTTGTAGCGGGTCTGTTTCGATGGCATTGGCAGATCGCAAATCATACACAGCTCATCATCTGAATCAGAAGATGACGCCGATGTTAATCGCTTCTTCGGTGCCGATTTCTTTGGTGATTTCTTCGGGATCTGAGATTCGTCGGGCTTTCGTTCCTTCAATACCGAAATAGTTTCCGGTGAAGTTATAGTGGCACTTTTCATTGGCTTTCGCCCACGGTTCGATTTTTTTGGAAGGTGTAGTTGCTTGCACTGGACCAATTTCAATTAAAATCGAAAAGAGGCTTGCCCCACGAGACATAGATGACAAAAAATGACGCCTGGATACGAAAATCGAAGAAACACCGATGTCACAACCTACCTGAATGACGCCATTATTTGTCACGCAAAAAAATATGCGTATCATGAATTTTTACAGGAAATCTTTTTACACGTAAAAATACATGTAATTTATAACACATTGATGGTATTTACCTTGAAAAGTCGTTAAAAATTGATCGCTTTTTAAATTAATGAAAAAATCAGGAAAAAAATATTTTCACAACACGTTGTTTGGCAGAGGTACAGATAATGAGTACGTTCTCTTCAAAGCTTTATGAAAAGCGAGGGAATGGGTCCTCGAACAATTTGACTTAAATGACACTGTCTCCTTGTTTGTAGGTATATTCTCAGATATTTACCGTGTCGTCATTCTTTTGGCAAGTCCATTGGGTTTGTGTTTATATGAATTAGATGAAGATTTTGTATGTGAATTGTGTTGTATTTTAGCAACATTTTTGTCAAGATTGATTTGAAGATTCTATTTTTGAGCCAGTTCGTGATGGTGTTTGTTGCTGCTTGGAGTTTGATTATTTTATCTTTGAGATCTTGTCTCTAATCAAGTGGAACCGTGGATTTTCGTATTTCTCATAATTTGCATTTGTAATTTGTTTGGGGGATTCTGTGTTGTAGGGGGATTGCGTTGAATTATCTAATTTCAGACAAGTTTGAAAAAGAGTTGATAAATAGACTTTTCTTCCAACTTTTACCAGAAAAAAGGGGAAAGCCATAGAAAGCAATGGAAATATTTGATATCGATACATTATGGATACATTTTTCTCTTAGTCAATTCTTTGAGCTGAAAGCGACATAAATTAATATTACGACCTAATATTTTCTATATTTGCGCAACAGCGTTTCAAAGCTGCAATATTTTTTATATGACGTGTGAATCTTTTAAAGCTTTATAAAATAATGTTCCAAATAACTCAATGATTTTTTTTTGATAAATATTTTTAAAACCGCCATTCAGTTAATATTACTAATAAAAAAAACGTATATAGCATTGGATAAATAGAATTTTCTGACGAATATCGACTTTTTTTAGTCAGTCTGATGTTAATGGACTACGAAAAAACAACAAAGTATTTTTTTTTTGGATTTCCACGATTTCAATTTGTATATGCCGTTTTTTTTTGCATATTTACAATATTTTGCTATATGATTTGGTATATCTACAAATATTTTGTGTTGTTAAAGTTGTAGATGAGGCATCTAAAGGTCAAAGGCTTTATTTGGAAAACAGGTATTTTTTACAATGTGATGGTCGTTCGAAAAATTTTAAACCTGATACAAAGATGGCGCAGGTATGACTAAGTGACTATGGTATTTATCAAGTATGATTTAGTTAGATGACGTTCTGCGAGCTTTCAGGCACTTGCGTTTAATGTGTTTAGTTGCTTGTTTGTAGCGAAGTAAATAAGATGTGCCAAGATTCACTTTATGTGGAGAAGTTAAAGTTTAAACAACTGATTTTTTCCGGCGTTTTGTAGATGACAAATCGCATTATAATGAGGTTATTAAACATTGGTTCAGATGATCGTTGGTTGATTAGAGGAAACCGAATACGGAATTTCAATCGATGGACGTTAAATCTTCTGTGAAACATGGTGGTGCTAATGTTTTGGTTTGAAATTGTATGGCTTGGAATGGTATTTGAAAATTATGCTTCATTGATGATACGTTGAATGCCGAAAAATATATTTATATTTTGAGGCATAATCTGCCTGCCAGCGTTGAAAAACTTGAGCTTAAGGAAACGTTTATCTTCGGACATGATAACGATCCTAAGCATACTGCCAACAGAACAAAATAATGGATGTTGTATAAGGTTCCTAGGCAATTAAAAATTACCTCCCAGTTAAATATATATGGTATTTGTTAGGGTTGAAAGTGAGAAAGAACTAAATTCATCAATAAATATCTTAATTTGAGGAGTGAGAATAAAATTGGCGTGAAATAACCGAAATTGGCGTGAAATGATCAAATATTAAAGCGTTATTTTAAGCAAAACATTCAACTCCTGGACAAAATTAACGCAACAATATGAAATTATCCTAAAAATGAATTAATTTTTTTCTTATGCTACTTTTAAAGTTTATCTATTGTATGAATAGCAGACTATGAATGTTTTGTTTCGTTGTGAATGACAGCCCTCAAAACAATTCGTTTAGATTTACAGTTTTAAATATTTTTTTAGAACATAAACAGTTTAATGCAATACTTGCAATAGATTTTGTTTAAAATTAAGCTTATAATTTGTTTTTTGAAAGTATTACATTTTTATGGTAGACTGTTTTATTTGTGACTCTGAAAAATTGGAAAAATGGCCACTGAGCCCTGGCTTACTAGAGAGAACAGAGTTGCCAGGTTACATTTTGTTCGAAATCGTTTCGAGTCTTCTTTCGGGTTTTCTTTGATGAAACTAGATGAACTTTGATGAGACTAGAATTAGCCTAGAACATCCATATGGTCGTGAGCGAGTATGGCGAAGACCAGGAGAGAGGTTTGCTACTTACAATATCTCTGCAAGGATTCCATTTGGCGGTGGCTCTGTTATGTTCTGGGGTGGCATCTGCTTTGATGCTCGTACAGAATTAGTTCCTGTGCGTACGAGATCCATAAATGCTGATTACTATCTTGAGAATATTGTAGTAGAACATGTGATGCCTTTCGGCCATTTTTTGAGACCCAGTTTCTTGTTTATGCAAGACAACGCTCGACCTCACGTGGCTAGGGAGGTACTCGATTATCTTAATCCATTTGGTATACCAATTAGGCAATAGCCACCAAAAAGACCGGACCTGAATCCGATCGAATATGTATGGGATTACCTTAAAAAAAATGTGAAACGTCATATTCCTGCACTTAGAAACCTGGGGAATTTGAAAATGCAGTCATCACAGAATCGGAACAAATTCTTCAAAATTGAAGCATGCCTAGAATAGAAGCATGCCCAGATGCATAAATGCTGTAATCCGAAGTAGAGGAGGCAACACACGCTACTAGTGTCCCAGTTAAACCATTAATTTCTTTCTTTCATCATTTCATAATTTTTACGACTTTGTTATTAGGTCTTAAGAATAATTTTAATTTAAATCTTATACAGACATATTGTAGCTAATTAACTTTTAAAGTATTCGAAAATGTTATTGTAATTTTTAATGTAATCAATGTCCATAAAAAATTATTAAAATTGTGGAGTGTACACGACTGGGTGTCGATCCGTTCATTCTATGAAGAGTTACGACGTTTCGCCAAAATCTCATTTGGCATTTTCAAGTGTTGTCCGCTTCGACTGAAGAGTCCAACTGACGTGACGGGTCGTTGTGCAGTTCACTCTGGAAGTCGAACAGGATAGAAAACTGCCGTTTTTGGATCTCCTCATCATTAGGAAACATTCTGGAACCCTCGAATACACAGTTTATACCAAACCAACTCACACCGATCGATACCTCAACGCTAAATCCCATCATCATCCTTCTCAAATCAAAACAGTAGCGAACACCTTGATTTCCAGATCGTTCCGACTGACACTACCAGATACACGAAGCGAAGAACTGCCGAAAAAACCGTATGCAAAGAAAGGAGAAAAGAAGAAAAGTATTAAAAATCTAAGGAAGTTCACCCGTGCTCCACGTCGTGCTTTGCTATTCTTTCACCCGAGATGAGCCCAACTGATGACGGCTTAAGGCCAGAAACTGATCTTGGGAGACGCTTGCTGGCGCTTTGGATGGCGGATGAAGGAATGGCAAAGCACGACGTAGAGCATGGGTGAACTTCCTTAGCTTTTTAATACTATTCTCCATGGACCCAGTTCACAATTTTTCGATCATACCTGGTACTTACCCGAGGTTAGACGGGTCACGAACGGTTTCGTACAGTCTGACTGCTGCGACCGTTTACCGCAGGATGGCGTGGCTGCATGTGATTTCAGCCTCCATTCGACATGGCCAATTTAATTGATCATGGCTTTAGTCGTTCCTTCATCCGCTCTTCAGGTGTCCAGCTTGAGCCCAACTGATGAAGGTTTAAGGCCAGAAACCGGTTTTAGGAGACGCTTGCTGGAGCTTTGGATGGCGGATGAAGGAATGGCAAAGCACGATGTGGAGCACGGGTGAACTTCCTTGGCTTTCATATATATATACATATAATTTTTAGTATAAAGTATTTGAATATTTTGTAAAAAAAAACTACAATCATATCCGGCTCACTAGCGACGTTTCCCATTATGCAACCAAAAATGCACCGAACAATATAAAACAATGTTATTGCAATTTGTCGGTCGTAAATTAGCGATCCGTGTACGTCTAATTAAGCTGATGGTCTGATGCATTATTGTACAGGAGTCGGCCTATCAGTTCAGCCATCAGACAAAATAAACACACGGTATGTTTGCTATTCAGTCTCTACGTTTAAATTATTGTTTCATTCCCATATGGTAACTGTGGATGTTAAAATTATTTTATGAATAATAAATGTTTTAGTGGCTATAAAAATGGATGAGGTATGTCGAAAGTAATACGGAACTGGTCAAGTGTGTTTTATATACGAGAAAAATAATTTGTTATTTATATAGAGTTGTTTAATATTTATTGTTTTAGATATGAAATGTTGAAATGCTCTTTAGCTTGTGGTTTAATTTAGTTGTTCGTGTTTATCAATGTATGGAAAGGTTCGAAAAATAATTCTGTTTTATTAGGTTATAAAATATGCATACCTACAGATATGGGCACACCTTGAATTTGTTGTTCATTTTTTAAATTAATATAATTAATAGGTATTGACTAGTATGATCAAAAATTAAAGTCATTTTTTAAATAATAATAATAATAATGATTACAGTAGGCCAAGATAATCTGCGGAATGTAAGCACCAACTTACTATAGATGCAATTGCCGTGGAGCACGTTCAGAGAAAAAAGCGTAACCTTATCTTATGTTACATTGACTACAGTAAGGCCTTCGACTTTGTCCCTCATGATTGGTTAGTTACAAGTTTTGGAAATATACAAAATCTGTCCTAAAATTGTAGTAATGCTTACTCACTTAATGAAGTCTTGGAAGACGAATATATGGATATCTGGAGAAAATGCTGGAAGAGTCAGCGTTGAAAAGGGAATTTTCCAGGGAGACTAGGCAATGTGGTTTTTTCTGGCTCTAAATCCTATGTCCACGATTCTCAATCAATCTGCAAGCGGGTTTAGGTTCCAGTTAACAAACAGCAGAAGGTCATCACATCTGTTATATATGGATGACCTAAAATTGTACGCAGATTTCTAGAGCAAACTCCAATCGCTTATTTAAACCGTAAAAATATTCAGCTATTATATTAAGATGTCCTCTGGGCTAAATAAATGTTCTGTCCATTGACGTAGACGTTCTACGTCAATGGACAACTTAAACAAAATCAGGAATCATTTTGTCAGATTCACTCATTGAAACCGGATAATACCTATCGGCATCTGGGAAAAGCACAAAATCAAATGCTAAACCATACGGCACACAGATATGAGTTCCAAGATAAATATAAGAAAATAATAACGAAGCTCCTTAATACAAAATTCTCAGGGGGGAATATATGTAAGGCAGTCAAAACATGGGCAGTACTGGTGTTAACATATTCATTTGGAGTGGTTAAGTGGTCAAAAACAGAACTGGAAGAGCTAGATCGCATGACTAGACGACTTTTAACAAAATTCCGTTGTTTGCATACCAATTCTTCTGTGTTGAGATTATATATTCATCCAAAATATGGAGGTAGCGGGCTTATAACATCAAAGAATTGTGTTTTAGTCAGGAAAAGAGGCTTCGCCAACATTTTCTAAGTTCGAAAGATTACTCGTTTACTCGCAACTCAGGTTGCTCGATTACTCGCAACTCAGGTTGATTACGATTATACACCATTAAAACTGAGCCATTAGTTTATCATTACACTATCGAAACAGGGACAATACAAAACAACATAAATCTATAGGAACATAAGTCAATTCACGGTAGATATGTAGAATTATTAAATGGCAATAATATTAATACGAAGGCTTCTCTACTTGGTTAGACGAGAATCAACTATATCCGGAAACTGAGGGTTTTGTTATTTGCTATCCAAGATAAAGTCATCAAAACCAACAATTACAAGAAATATATTCTTAAAGAAAACACTGAAGATGAATGTCGAAAGTGTGGCAAAATTGGGGAGAGTATTGAGTACATAATTGGTAGATGTTCTACTTTAACAGAAAACGCATATTTATGAAGTCATAATCAGTTTGCTAAAATAATCCACCAAAAACTGGCACTCAATACTAGTCATTTACCTACTATCTACTATCATTTACCTACTATCTACTCCTAATATCTACTCCGCCGTTTTATAAATACAATCCTCAAGTTCTGGAGTCTGACGATGTGCTGCTTTACTAGGATAGGCCTATAATAATTGACAGAGCTGTCGACTACAATAGACCAGACATAGTCGTAATAAAGAAGAAAGAAAGCGGGGAACAATTATTGATATTGCCATACCATTGTCTCATAATATACAAAAGACAGAGATGGAAAAGGTTCCTAAGTATGAAAATCTTTCTTATGAACTGAATAACATCTGGCAACTTGAAAAAATCAACATCGAATATTTTGTAATTTCCGCAGAGGGATTGGGCGGGCTTATTCCGGGCTTCAAGCCGAATTCCAACGATGTGCGGGAGGAATCGCTTTATAGATTCCAGCTTTTTAAGCTGAGAGAGTGACACTAAGTCGACGAGAATAATGATTACAATAGGCCATATATTGTGCTTATAAATAAAAAGGGGAAAAAAGCATTTATATTTGATATTGCTGTGCCGCTCTTTCACAGTGTCAGAAAGACAGAGATGGAAAAAGCTACAAAATATAAAAATTTGGCGTACGACCTGAAAAACTAATGAAACCTACATAAAGTTAAGATGCTGCATTTTGTTATATCCGTCGAAGGCATGATAAGCAAGTAATTTTCAAGGAACCTCGATAGTCTTGGAGTCTCAAAATCGGATCAATCAAGAGCTTGGTAAGGAATATTAAAATATTGGACTTCAACGATCATCTTTTTAGACCCACGCAGAAGGCTGTATGTAGGCTGTATTCGGGTTTTGCTCCGGGTGCGGCCTGTGCCTGGTGTGTTCTAGTATATGACCAATCCTTGGAGGGAGTGCGAATCCCTTTAGGTTAAATCCATAATAATAATAATAATAATAATAATAATAACAATAATCCATAATAATAATAATCCATAATAATAATAATAATAATATCCATAATAATAATAATTAATTAATTAAAATCCTAAAAGAAACAGTAGAAAATGTAGGACTCCAAATTTCCTTTGAAAAGACACAATACATGACCTGCAACAGACTAAGAACGCCATTTCTAAAAACAAAATATGGTATCATCAGACGAGTCTCTCAATTCAAATATTTGGGTGAAATAATCATGGAAAATGGGTTGGAAAAAGCGGCCAATAAGGATAGATGTCAAAAAATGGAAACGGCATTGAGACTTACACAAAATATTTACAACAAAAAATGCCTATGTAAAAACACAAAACTGAGACATTACAAAACAGTTATTAAGCCAGAATGTCTATATGCTGCAGAAACGCTCATTTTGAATAGAAAGAGGGACATCGAGGACATTGAAAAGAAGGAAAGAAAAATCGTAAGAAAAATCAAACAATACACAGATATACATAGCGATATGAGAAAAAGAAAACTTAAGTTTTACGGACACATAAAATGGATGAATCCGAGTAGGTTAACTAGACAAATAGTCGAATTTTATGAAAATAGGAGTAAAGCTAAAGTAGAAATAATTAAATTGATTGCTGCAATTAAAGAGGACCTAAGATCAGCAAATATTTCACAAAGTGAAATTCAGGATGGAGGCTGTTTCAGACACAAGGTGAACGTTTGGAACGTTGGTCAGAGAGAAAAATGTAGGAAGACTGGAACAACTTGGTCTGACGAAAGGAAAAAAGCTCATAGCGAAAGAATGAAATTAGTATGGGCACAAAGGAAGGCTAACAACAACAAACGCCTCTAATTGTACTTCGCGTGGTCCACTAGGGCCCATACGTGAATAATAATAATAATAATAATTAATATTATGTGATTATTAATATAATGTGTGATTATGTGATTATTAATAAATTTATATAATATAATGTGATAAAAACAACAATTCTTGAAGAACAGAAAGGATGTATAAGAGCAAGCATGGGGTGCAAGGAACAATTGACCATCGATGTTGTAGTTCTTGAGCAAGTACGAAAAAGAAACCGCAACTTAAATATCTGCTACATAGACTACAAGAAAGCATTTGATAGTGTCCCACATGATTGGTCGGTTAAAGTTCTGAATTTCTATAAAATTAGCCCCCAAATTATTGATTCATTAAAGTGGGGGAATTAAAGGAGTATTATGATGGGGAAGTGGAAAACAAATAGTTTTGTAGATCAACAATGTATTGCTACTACAAATATCGAGAAAGGAATTTTTCAAGGAGATTCCCTTTCTCCAATTTGGTTCTGTCTAGCCTTTGACCATACTACTGAACAGCAGCAATATTGGATGTAAACTTAACATGAGGAATCCAAGAAAGCTCTCTCATCTACTATATATGGATGCCAACTCTGACATATTCTTTTGGCATGGTTAAATGGTCAGAAACTGACCTTGATGAACTTGATAGGTTGACACGCCGAACATTAACAAAGTTCCGATGCTTGCATCCAAACTCATCTACGAAAAGACTATACATCCCAAGAAAGTTGGGGGGTAGAGGTCTTGTGATCGTAAAAAATCTCTGTCTAAATCAAGAATATAGGATGAGAAAACACTTCATTGATTCAAACAGTGTGCTAATGAAATTGGTTGCAAAAGAGGACCGGGGTTTCACCCCACTAAACTTAAATAAACAAAACTGTATTGATAGCAGAACAACACTCACGGATTGCGTTCGAGAATGGAAAGGACAAACATTACATGGAAGGTTTCCTAAGTTACTCGAAAATGACACCATTGATGAACAATTGTCCCTAAAGTGGCTGACCGATGGACTGTTCCCAGAAACAGAAGGTTTCGCAATATCTATTCAAGATAGGGTAACAAGAACAAAGAACTACGAAAGACATATACTGCACTTGGATGTAGTAGATAGATATTGTTCAGCAGATATTGTTCTAATCAACAAAAAGAAGAAAAAAGCTTTTATAATTGACATCGCAAAGCCGCTCTTTTCTCAACATTATGAAAACCGAGATGGAAAAATCCACAAAGTATGAAAATCTGGCATACGACTTGAAGAACCAATGGAAACTGAGTAAGATAGATGTAGTGCCTCCGTTATATCTGCCGAAGGCCTGATAAGTAAGAGATTTTCAAAGAACCTCGAGAGCCTGGGTATCTCGAAATCGATTGCCATAGTGGGACAATTTGCCGTGCTCTTGCAGACGTGTCACATTGATCGTAAAATACTATGTTAGAGTGAGAGGAGCTGAATTGCTTTTTCATCTTGGCATTGGAATATCGGCCAGTTTGAGCTGTGATTCTAGCAAGGATGAACAGAATAATAATTATCTTTATTTCAGAAGTATGTCCAATATCTACATAATTATCAATTCCTATATAATTCTATCTTCTATATAATTATCAACTATATTGATATCCTATAATTATCAATATATAATCCTATATAATTATCAACACTGAAGGGCTCTAAAAGTAATAAAAAAATGAACAAGAATTTGTTAGTTGGCTAATGTCCCTGATGATCTTAACATAATGTGGTAGGTGATTATACCTTTTTATACAGTTATAGTAGTATGCTCCCTGCTGTGTGAGTGATAACTTATGTAATGGGTAATTATAATTTATATATCTCAATGTATATGTTGTCTAAGGTTTACTACTCGTAAATAACTCCGGATTGCAGAAGAACAGTTCCCGAAATAAAAACTGCCGAAACTGTCATCAAACCATTATTTTTAAAATTCCCCTTGCACGATTCCTGTGGCTTCATATTCACCATACTGCGTTATGCTCTTTTTTGGCATATGAAAAGCTTCGGCAGTTCATAGCTACTCTCAAAAAAGATCATATATCATGTATATACATATCTAATATGACTTTCAAAATTAGCAAAATACATAGTTTTTAAGGTAGCAATATCCAAGTATTTTTTCAGTACAAGAAGACTGTAAACAGTACTGAAACTGGTTCTTTGATTATAACCAGAAAAGTTTTGCAATTCAGGTACTAAAAATTGTCCAATATTTCCATAGAACGCTTTGAATTAACGATAACTGTGGATTCCCTGCCGTCTTCAAAAATGTAAGGGGTCGATTATTCCTCGCGCTGACATTGCTGGCCGTACATTGACTTTAGGCGAATATAGGGGTTTTTGAAGCTTGTGTTTCGGGTTCGTCGTCCAGTAATTACATTTCTGCTTTTTAACATGACCATTGAGATGAAAATGAGCCTTAAATCATTGTTTTTGTAGAATACTCACACACACAACGCACGGCCTGCTCGCGAGAGATGCTTCATACCGGCTAAATATCTAAACGCGGAGCTATCGATTGTTTGCGCAGTGAGCCAGTGAAATAGAAACTTCCTTATGGGACACCTTGTATATTGCGCTTTTTTGCTTCCTACCGAAACTAGGAATAAATGGATATGGTCCCTTTAAACGTGAAAAACAAAAATATTTGTAAATTTTACTGGATTTCATCAATAACTATACGATTTCTCTTGCTGCAGGCAAATAAATAGCAAAACCAAATAAGCTGTAAAATGCTTGTTGAAATATGTAATGCCCGTGAATTGTATCGAATGAAGGTACGAGGATTATCACTAATATTTTCCCTCACTGCTGCAATATTTTCCATTAACCAATAACCAATACGAGCACATGTTGGCGTGTGTATATCCAAAAAAGATCCAATTTATTGATTTAATTCTCAATTACAATACATAATGGACAAACACGTAATGGTAAATTTTTCCCTAGGTTTGTATTGACTTTTCATAATTAAAATCTGCTAAACCCTGTGAGTGACGATGATGTCAAATATTAACTGTATCTCTTGGAAATAAGAGAGTATTACCAGATTTAAATTTCCTAAGTAAATTAATTTTTAATTTGTTATCATTAAAATTCAATTTTTCACCTCTGTTTGGGACATTATGTACTTATAAATAAAGACTTATTCATGCGTAATCTGTACTATAATCTGTTGCTATAATCTGTATAAGTTAAAGTCTTCTCGAACAAGGGAGCGTTTTTAAAAACTTTATTTTTACAACCTTACACAATGACGTTTAATACAAGATTAAATTTGAAAAACAATTTGGTAATATTTATACATTTAATATGCTTAATAAGTGAAATATGATTTGTTTTGTTGAGGAAAAATCGGGGAGTCACATCCTCTGTATCAGCAGTTTCCTTTGAGGGGATTCACGTAACGTATACTAATATATATTTTTTGTTTCAGGTACGTTTCTAGTTATATGCATTGTCTAACAAAATGAAGGTAATTTCTTGTAAATTAAAATTTAGATTGTTTTACAAGGGTCGTTCAAAAAGTTATCGGTCTGACACCAATGTAACACAAGTACTTTTATTGAATTTATCCCCGATAAACATAAAAAAGAGTTAGATTCCACGTTAAAGGATTCTCCTTGTGTGTTTTCAATGGTAAAAAAGTGGGTTGCTGAATTAAACGCGGTCGTACATTCATTGAAGGTGATGAATTCTCAGGGCCACGCAGGACACGATCGGCGCCGCGTTTATTGACAATCGCCCAAAAACATATTCAAATGAATACTTCTCAAGTGTGTTTAGAGTTACTTAAACGCGATTCTGCTGAGTTTGTGATGACAGTGCGTCAAAGAAAGGGAAAACAGTTCCATCTGCAGGAAAATGTATAGCTACGGTTTTTTGGAAAGTGTTAAGCCTCATTACTCGACCAATGGGAGGGTGTTGTTCAGGTTAAACGTATTAAACGTAATGCACTTCTTGTTAGTTGCCGCTGCAAAACTTCATAACGGAGGAGTTCTTATATGCATCGTATACCCCGAATTTGGAATCGCCGTTTTTTGCCAAACGTGAAGAAAAATGGGACGAAGATTCACTTGATTCAATTTCGAGGTTTTCAAGATTCAATTGCGAGGATAAAGCTGAAACAAGCGCTTATTTTGGGGAGTTGGACTAATTGCATTTCTCTGAGAGTATTAAAAAACTGGAACGTTGTTGGTCTAACTATATTGAGTTGCAATAGTGACAAAATTCCAAAAAAAATGTGTTTTCTTTGACGGGAACTTTTCGAACGACCCTCGTATATCTATAAACTTTAGGCTACACCTTTTAACAGGTATACAATTTAAAGATCTAAAAATACAATAAGATTTTCTCAGATCTTTGATGTACAATTTGTGTGTAAATCACACCACTCAACAATACTGCTTGAAGAATCATGTGTGGCACCTGCCCCTTCGGGCTGCCAATTTCTCGTGATCTTTAATTGGACTACTTCGGCATTACACTGTTGCTAGTGGCGATAATTTCTTAGCAAATTAGGTTTTTTTCACACATTTGAATCATACATAATATGGGCTTTTATTTTTTAATTTAATATGGAAGTTTAGTTAGTTTCAATTTGTGCTTTGAAAATAAGATCACTCAAATATCACATTAAAATTTCAATAACGTTTTTACACGATTGTGTTTTAATATAACTCCAAAGAAAGTAGTTCAACATTGTCAAATAGGGAGATCTCGACGGACAGTCTTCATTCTCATTTAAAAACACGATCAAGGAAAATTGTGCTTTGCAACAAATTTTTGTTTTAGTACGTTCAGGTCTATATGCTCCAAATTTTACTAACAAATGTCGACAGTTCTTAATATGAGGTGTGACTATTAAATAACGAGACCGACGCTATAAAATATTTTATTTTGATTTTATACATATTTACTTATCATGTTCAATATACACCCCTCCTCTATCTCTATAACGCTCCATGCCAATCTTCCATTGTTCGAAACAGTGCGGGAAGTCTTCTTCTGTCAGTTCCTTCAGAACGCGTGCGGCTTTCCCTTTCACAGCTTCAACAGACTCAAATCTTGTTTCTTTTAATGCACATTTCACCTTAAGAAACAGATAGAAACCACGATTCGTCACATGCGTCACAAACCACGATTCGTCATATAAGGATAATATGACGAATCGTGGTTTGTGACGCATACGAACGAAGGCTACGGTTATACGGATTTGTTTACATAAGCGAGAGGTACTGCATTCGAAAGAGAAGGCTTTGCGCTAAACAGCTGTTGGTTGTTGGCGTTTGGCGCATGCGTACTTCTTCTGTAGCAACGTTAGTCTCGTTATTTAATAGACACGCCTCGTTATCATCATTTCTTTGTCAAATTCTTCGAAAAAGTAGAAACCAATCACGTCATACAGTCACCTTTTCAGGATTTAATAACATTAGATATTCGTTAGATATTCGTCATCCTATACATAGTACTTTTGTTTGTTTATGTATCGGTTTAAATAAAATTGAGTCTTGGAAATCTATTTGGATTTTCATAACAAAATTGAGCAAATTATAACACTAATTTTACTAATGACTACTTTATTCAAAAATCGTATAACAATTGTTTAGTTCCACAGAACTTTCATATACGAAAATCCAATGATTTTTTGTAGTCGTTTCATATAGTTCTTTTATTTATAATGCACTTTCATCGGCTGCCTCAGTTAAATTGATTAAATTTAACATAAATTAACTACTTTAGAACTTCAGTTATACTGTGTTTTTGTTCTGTAACTTTGTCATCAATATTTATTGACCATCACAAGTTCATCTATCAACTATTCAACGATGGAAACGTAAAGACGTAATCTGACATCAATCGATTTATTTTCTTTCGAACTTTCTTCCCTCCTGAACTAACATAGTTTGGAGAACGATATTCCTGAAAGTGAACTTGAATTAGGGAACTGAATTATATATTGCGATGATAGAGTGAAAAGTCGGATACTTTTACAATAAATGGCGGTGCTATCAGAACAGTGATTGCATTTCTAGTAGCTTCCTTTCTAGTAATGCTTAATGAATTTGAAGTTGATATCACATTTAGTTTGGTGGGGGGGGGGGGGGTCTTCATCGACTATTTGAAAAGGGGAAAGACAATTTCAGAGGAGTATTATGTTGCATTATTGGTTAGATTTTACGAAGAGTTAATAAAAAAACGCTTTCATTTCGCGAACAAAAAAAAAAGCGCTGTTTCACTTCGACAATGCCACTTATTCTTCCGCCACTGCAATCTTGAATTTGGTTTCGGCATCTTTCTTTTTTCAGCATGAACACATAGCTAGTTGGAAAGAAGGAATGAATGAATAAATTAACAGGTTTTATGGCTGCGTCAGCATCTATCGACTATTTGGTAGCCCGATAGGTATTGATTTACAATTATCATTTGTTTTCTGATGAAAACGTAGGTGGTGGTTGGCTTGGCGACAATCAGCGTAAATTGGTGAAGGAGATAGTAATTTGTGGTCTGGCAAAAGCGCCAGATTTGATTAATTTAAATTTGATTCAAAAGGGAGGATGCTTGCAAAAATTTAAATAATGTCTCAATGTTTTTTTTTGGGACAGAGCAGACGGAAAGTCTCCAGAAAGAACTCCAGGAGCCTCACGGGACACAGTTAGACGGACTCCACATGGAGCACAAGTTTTCGGAGGCTCGCCATTCAGCAGATGGTTGTGAGAAAATTTACAGTGGTCAGTCCTGAGACACAGTCACTTCATCAGATGGAAACGGTCACAATGGGGAAAAGAAGAATTTTCGAAAAACTGTAGTTTGATGGTATAGAGTTTGGAGGAGTGGCAAATCACGTCCCAGTCGAACTGTATCATCTCTCTCACCTGCAAAGCTATATGAGAGATCGTGGTTGTATAGAGGCATAATCGGAAGATCTTCAGATAGAGCCTGTTTGGCTAATAAATCTACTCGTTCATTACCCTCGATGCCATTGTCGCTAGGTAATATAGGATGGTTATAGAGTCCTCAGAGCATCCAGTGAATCAGAGCAGATCAACCATCTAGAAGAGGGACGCCTAAGAATATAAGAGACGGCTTCTCTTATTGCAACGAGTTCATCTGTCGATACACTACTATATCGATGGAGTTGGAAAGAGGAAGATAATTCATTATGTGTGAAAGCTGAGCCTACATTTTCATCAGACTTTAAGCCATCAGTGTATATTATATTGTCACGACGAATGTTTTGAATTATACTCGGAAATTTGGATCTGGTGGAAGGGAGACCAGACAGAGGGTTATTGTGAGGAAGAAGACTTAAATTTGGCGAGCAAGAAAGAAGCAGCAAAGGAGGAGTTATTGTTGGCATTATGTCATAAGTAGGAAGGAAAGTCATGCCCATGTCATGAAGATATTTAACGAGGAAGCATCTAGAGCTGTGTGAGCAACGGTCGACGGAAGGTTTGGAAAATCAAGGTATTTAAAAAATAGTTGGTATGGAGGAACAAAAGGTCTTCTTCGGAGGTGAGCAGCGAATTTTAGAAGAAGTTCCAATCTTCTATAATTGAGAGGGGCCACCTCTGCAGTATAATACATGCTTGAAATACGGCAGATTTTATAGGCTCCCAATATACCTTTTGAGAATCGAGTTCTGAATGACATTGAGCAAGTTTAGGTACGTCTTGGGGGCTGATATGTGGGCTATACATCCATAGTCGATCCTGGGTCGAATGAGTGATTTATATATGTGAAGAAGAGAGTCAGGGTCGCACCTCGATTTCTGGTTGGAAAGCTATTTGACTATATTCAGGGATTTATTTAGCTATGATTTTAAGGAAGTTAGATGTCAAGTTTATCCATCTATTATACAGGGTCATTCATAGGAATTTTATTGAATTATCGGATGAGATTGGAGAGTTGATGATTTGGAGGAGGAAAATGAGAAGCCATATTCAGATGATCATTAATGACGAGTTTAGGGATCTTTGAATCACTTTTTTGCACACTCTGGGGGTTGGGGAGGAATAATACCAAAGTATGTCGTCAGAATAGAGTTTGAAAGAGACTGGGGCAGGGAGGAAGAATGAAATGCTGTCGATTGCAACATTAAATAATATTGGGCTGCGAACAGATCCCTATGGCAGACCATTTTGTAGTGGAAAAATGCCAGGTAGGTGACCATTTACTCGTGCTTGAAAGATTCTGTCAAAATTTTTTTTATGAATGTTGGCTAGTTGGGAAGAAATTCATATCATTTGAAGATATCATCGCCGAAGTAGAAGCCTATTTGGCAGAGTTGAACAAGTCGAACTTTTCGAAAGGCAGGTGGGAAAATCGTTGGGCGAAGTGTATCAAGCTGAAAGAAGACTGTTAAAAATTAATCAAATTTCGATAAAAAATAAAACAATATTTCATTTAAAAAGTATCTGACTCTTCACTCTACTCTCATATCATATTTTATCTATATGCTTTTTCCATTTCTCTCCTGCAAAATTGTGTTTTTTCTATTTTTTTAAGATGTAGTTTTGTATGTTGTTATACCTTTATCATATTATTTTTATCGACCTGACATCTAGGTGATTTAGTCAAGACAATGTCAATTTTTACAATCTTGGAAATAACACTTTATTAATACAAATAAATGCATATTGCCCTCTTTAAAATCGAGATTTGAATTCGGACCCGATTCGTCGTTAGGCGGAGAACTAACTCACTAGACCATGATAGTCTGTAAAAATCTTAACAATGTTTTTAATTATCCCGTTTGAATACGTTTGAATAGTTCAGTTTATTATGTTTACATATCAATATATGTATTTATTTAAAGCCTCTGTAGCAATAGAGCAATATTAAAGGAAAATTATTTATTATTTTGGTTCTATATTGTTGATCTCAATATCTCAAAAGTAAGGTTGTAAGGATACTTACATATATATACTATATATATATATATATATATATATATATATATATATATATATATATATATATATATATATATATATATATAACAATCCAAGCGTCGAAGCGTTGATTCTGTGAAGAGTCACGACGTTTCGCCGAAATCTCATTTGGCATTTTCAAGTGTTGTCTTCTTCGACTGTAGAGTCGCCAACTCCAACAATATATATATATATATATATATATATATATATATATATATATATATATATATATATATATATATATATATATATATATATATATATCATCATCATCATCATCATCAGCCCGTATCGATCCACTGCAGGATGAAGGCCTCTTCAGCATGCTTCCAACCTTCACGGTCCTGGGCTTTCCTCTGCCACTCGGGTCCAATATACTTAACGATGTCATCAGTCCATCGTGCTTTCGGTCTTCTTCGCGGACGTTTGCGATCAAGCGGTATCCACTCCAGGATTGCCTTGGTCCATCTGTCGTCCCATCGCCTTGCTATATGGCCTGCCCATCTCCATTTCAACTGTTTTACTCTTCCAATGATGTCACAGACTTTTGTTTGTTCCCTGATCCATGGGCAGGACTTTCTGTCTAGTCTTGTAATGCCAAGCATACATCTTTCCATTCCCCTCTGTGCCACCCGAAGTTTTTGAATTGATTGCGATGTGAGTGTCCAGGTTTCACTTCCGTATGTCATAACGGGTAGAACGTACTGATCGAATACTTTTCTTTTCAGGCAAAGTGGGAGTATATATATATATATATATATATATATATATATATATATATATATATATATATATATATATATATATATATATATATATGTATGTATGTATGTATATGCAATTTCAGAATCACTGTTAGTCACATTGTAGAAAGTTTTATAAAAATTATTCAATTTTTTTTCCTTCAACATTGGTAACAACTTTTCTTACTACTTTAAAATGAAATTTTAGTTCTTTTTTTTTGTTACTTTAAAATCTCCTCCAACAGATGTTACTGTTCCATTTCCTAAATTCCCTCTCATTTTTAAAGCTTTAAGTCTCGTTAGGAAGCGACGCTTTAAAGGTGGCAATATCCTGCAGACAGCGTCATAAAAAAAGGCAAACAAGGCATAAAAACTAAACCTCTTATACATACAAACGATTCGTTTTTGCCAATAAAATTCTAGCCTGGTTAGGGGCGTGGCCATTAGCATTTTCCCAACGCCTAAGGAAAAAAAAGAGACGTCCAACTATTTATTCGTTTTCTGCGTGTAAGCAGACGCGAGCATAAAAAACGTCGTTCCAGTTTTCGCTCATGCGAATTCATTAGAATACTCCCCTGTTCCCCTCCCGCAACAAAAAAAAAACATCAAACTTGATCGTCGCATAATGGAAATTTATGGAACGGGGTTTCGGAAAGTGCCTGATCAAAGCAAATTTATTTTATTGGATATTCAGTGAACTGATACTGTTTAGGAAATGTTAGTTCTTGTAATTGGTGAATGTAACAAAGCAGGCATGTTATACACGGTAATCATTTTGAAGACTTTAATAATAACAGAAAATTTATAAATATCTAATGAAAAACGTTTCTTGCCTAATTTCTAGAGATGGACAAAACTGTTATTTTTAAGGAACTTGGAACTGTTACTGTTATTTTAAAATGTCCGTTGAAAATAACATACCTATTGTTGTCTAATCATTTTATAGTTTAGAGGTTGGCAATTAACTATGCAGGGGCTCCCCTTATTACTCTGAAGACAGAGTCGAAATATTATAATAATTAGTTCTTTTTAAGTTTAATTTTTTACATGCCAGTAACCAAATAGGTATTATATATAAAGTTTATATGTAAATGTCCAAACGTTTTATTAAAACAAATTGTTTATTAACAATATAAAACTACACTTTCATAATGTTCTTCTCGAAACAACGACTCACTCAACTTTGTCCATAACACCGCCCAATGTTGACCGTTGACACCGCATTCCAATTTGTGTCGTTATTTTTAAATAAGATTGTTCTGCCGATCATCTTAATTAATCAATTTAGGCAACGTTGTCACATCGGTTTTGGTTGATGATAGCGTGATTTACAATAAAAAAGTTTTAACAATGTTTATTTGTAGTTTATTCCTTAAGTATTAAACAATTAATATTTGCTAAATAAGCTTTTACACATATTTGCTACTTACTTACATTCTATCTTACAATATGGTCTGCAACCTGTGTCCTTTTCAAAGCTCGTCTCCTCATAAAGCTCTTTCTGGATTTGAGTCGCTGCGGTGCTGGTTGATGTCCGTGCAGTAATTGTCTGGGAACTGTCTCCTGTGTTATTCACTCTTCATCTGCAGAAACCCTCCTACGAATATTGGGCGGCGTTATGCCGGCTAATGGATATAGGTTTCCTATTGGGGTCGGTTTCAGACATGATAAATGCGGTCTCGTTAAGTGCGATGTCCACCTTCTTCACCTGGCCATAGAGTCATGGCCGAGGTCCTCAATGTGTGCGGGTTTGCACCCCAGGATCTGTTATGTTATTATGGGCGTTAACCTTGGTGTTGGTATTCATGCTGTGCTGCTTATAGGTCAGGGTGCGATCTAGTGTGACTCCGAGTTATTTTACATATTTGCTTTTTATTATAATTGCAATTTGAAATTGTTTATTAATTTTGCAATTTTTTTATGAGAACCGTTAAGTTTTTGAGGGATTTGAAGATATTGTAAGGGACTTTTTTCTTACAAATGATGTCAAGGATCGTTTATTGATTTAAGTAAATTATTTCTCTTATAGTTTGTACATATTTGGGCTATTCACACATAGTTTGAATGTACAAATTCAATAAATGCGAATTGTGCAGGTCTTGTTGGTCATTGGCAAGGGTTTTTTTTATATTTTAATCTGTTAATTGTGGGATACGTGGTGAGAATGCCAGAAAGCCGAATATCAAAGAGAATCATGGATGGATGAATAGTGGATAACAGAAAGAGAGGTAGACCAAAGACCTGAATGTCTATTGCACATCAAAAACTGCCACTATACTTGTACATAATTGTACATGCAAATAATTGTACTGTAATTGTAAAATGCTTAATCGGCCATTACTCAGTACAGGATCTTTGATTTTAGTAATGTTTTCTTCATTGTTTGACGTGGAAGATCTTCCTGATTGAGGTTTATATTCAACTGTTGCTCTACCACCACTAAAGCTTTTATATTATTTATAAATATTTTTCGCATAGCTTCATAACCATAACTTTCTTAATGGATTAGCAGTAGAAAGTTATTGGACAAAATTTAATGCAAATACATTTTAAAAAATTACGCACAAAAATGTTTAACAATTACAAATGACTATAATTTCCCACACCACTAGCCAAATGATGTAAAACGTCTGTCAGATGTCAAAGATAACCAAGTAGTATCAACTAAAAAGAAATTGTTATATCGATACGTAATGCCCTGGAATTTTTAAGTCACTTTACTTTTTGGTCATAGTAGTATGTGTATTATAGATATGCCTTCCAAGTGGAGCAAAAGGCTTTCTTGGATGCTTCAGTAGCTTGACAAAAATATTGGCATTGATACAACTAATCTCACACGTTGACTGTGGGCCCTTATGACTGTTCACAAGTTTTATTCTATATTTTTTACTAATTTATTTCTAGATAGTTCTTTCTAGCTCTTTCTAGCTCACTCATTTCGCTTCCATTAGTCTTTATTGTTCTGAACCATTTTGTGGTGCCCTTATCCATCTATTTCTTATGTTTGATGCATTATAATTTAACATTTTTTTTGATTATCTAAGGTGTCCCAAAAGAAAGTTTTTTTTGATATAGCGATATAAGCAAAAGAGAGATGCCCATAAAAAAAAACATTTATTAATAATTGAAGCACTTATTTTAGGAAATTACCTTTTAAAAATAATGTCATTCAAATGTAAACCTCTATGCTCATGGCACTCATCTAAACGAATAGCAAAATTCCTTAGGACGGCTCGACACAAAATCTCTAGATTGGCTTCCACTTCGTGTCGGATATTTTCTTTTAACTGCGCCAAAAAACCCAGTTTGTTGATGTAAACTTTCCATTTTAGATAGCCCCACAAGAACAAGTTCATAGGGTTTAAATCAGCCCTACATGGAGCCCAACTCATGGTAGAGACGTGTTGGAAGTGTGTGACGTGGCTCTGTCCTGCTGAAACCATCTTCCCTAATTATAACCAGCAAAGTTTTGCAGTTCAAGTGCCAAAAAAATTTCCAACATTTCTACATAACGCTAAAAAAATCTCAAAAACCTTGTTTTCTTTGACAGGCTGATTATTTTTCTAATAGCATTCCTAATAGCTAAGTAATTCAAGTATTTACTGTACCATGTTTGATTACTTTTTTATAATATCAAATCAAATATTATTTTCTTCTACACACACAAAAAAAAAGATATACGGCTCACAGCCGAAATCGGATATTTTTCTCTTGGCATTTTCAGTGTAACCATTGTTCGAAAAGCTACATTAATGTTTTATTTTCATTTTTATTCTCGTAATTAAAGCTATTTTCCTCTGAGAATTAACGGCAGATTTAAAAAGCCCATTAGGCAGGAACATCCGATTCGATTTGTTGTAAAGTTGTTCGATTGATGATACAAAATGAGGAAAAAAAATAGGTCAACGGTAATCCTATTTTCTTGTTGCTATTCTACGACCCAATATTTGATTTTTCTATTCAATTAGTCCAAGGATAAAATGGAAAAATGCGGTGTCTGATATATAGTTTTTGTCTTTTTACTCCATTTTCGTACTTAATTGTTTTGTTCCTGTCAGCGTCTTTAGTTTATTTCATAGAGCTACGAATTCTAATTTAAAATGTGCTTGTACAGTGGAGAAAAAGTACTTAAACAAATCGATGTTTTTCAGTTTTCTTTTTTTTTTTAACTGTATTATCTTTTATGACATTACATCAGCACAAACTACAAATTATTTTCAAAGAGACTGTACCATAATTAAAGCAAAATGTAAAAAATGCAACATATAAAAATTTTAACATCAATTCTTCTATTGGAACCTTCGGTGGGAAACACTAAACTCGAATAAATTTACCGCTAAACACCAAGTCACTTTTTTTAACTTCTCGACGCGCGTTTCGCTAACCATGTTAGCATTGTCAGGAGATTTAATCTTAAAAAAAGTTTAAAAAGGTAGTTTCGTGTTTAGTGGTAAATCTCTTCGAGTTTATTATTTGAACAATTGGTTTTGCTGATTTAATTCGCTTTCTTCTTTTTTGTAACTTGATAGCCCATAGAGCACTGGATATCCGTTTTCATAAGCTTCATAATCTAGTTATAGAGGGATTCCGCCTTTTGCTTTATTGCTCTTTTGACTCTGCTGTTACTTTTGCCCACCCTTTTTTTTATCTCTCTCTTTCCCTTTCCTCAAAAATAACCCTTTCGAACTTCAACTGTCGTAAACTTATTTGTGCTATTTCAGTCTCCCGCAGATCCTTCCTCACTCCTTACCCCCATCTCTTCTCTCTCATGTATTGTCCCAACTGCTGCTTATCTACAGACCCTCTAGGTGTTTGCATTTATTCAAAAATGGGCAACATTTATATGATAGGTACCATAAGTATCTCAGTGAAAAGATTTGTGGTTGCAAGAAATTCATAATTATTTAATCAATTAATTCGTTGGGATCCTGCCCTTGTCAAGAAAAGTGGCCTCGGAGTGTTGAATTCTGAAGAGTATTCTAAAAATTCTTCTGGTGAGAAACGCAGGAAAGTTGATTAACCAAAAAAATCTTGATTTGGTTCATGATAAAATGGATAAAATAATTCTGCACAATGCATTAGAAAACTATATGTTTGTTAGGTGTTTAGAATATTAAGGATTGATAAAAAAATAACAATTTAGCGATGATTAATATAAATCCGGAAAGGATTTGCGAAAGGTTTGTGACAGTTTAGTGCTGGAATGTAGTAGTTTGAAGGGGTTGCCTTTGTTGCAGATCTTATTCCGAAAGTGTAGACGTTTTGCGTCACTAGGTCAGCTTCCAACTTCCAGGAGTTGCGTTTCAAAGGAGGTAAACGACAGCGCGTTTTATAAATTTTGAACAGCCTCCTTATTCTGCAAATCTTGCCCTAGAGGTTTTTTAACTCTATAAATTGAAAGTACATTTTTGAAATTTTTTTTTTCTGACCTCGATGTCTCTATAAATGAGTGACTGGTATTCTTTTTATAAAGGCATTGGAAATTTTCGTCATCGCTACACTGTTCTCTATTCATATATCCGTTGTGATAATGAACATATATCCACTGTGATAATGTTCTTGCAGAATGACCATCCAAACGAATTCGAATATATATATATATATATATATATATATATATATATATATATATATATATATATATATATATATATATATATATATATATATATGCAATTTTACTTATTTTAACATATATTATGTTTAAAAAAACTTCAAAGTAGTCCCCTCTCACTGTAATTTCTTATTCCAACATTTTTTCCAGCCTTTGAAACAGTTTTTATGGTCGACTTCTTGTATTTCCAGCCAAGTCGTGAAGAGCTTTTATCAACTCAAACTGGGTGACCATGAAGTGGTTTCTTCAATCGAGGGAACATGAAAAAGTCACACGGTGTTTTATCTGTTGAATATGGTGTTTATGAAACGATGTTTGTTAAATTTTTAACGAAAAATTGACGAATAATTACCATGCATTGTTTTGCTGCAAATCGGAATGGACTCACGCAAATCACGAGTCGATTACTCAGCACATCTTTGATTTTGAAGTAATGAAGTAATGTAAAGTCAGGAATAATCAAAAAATTATATTTTACTTTATACATTTGAAAAATCTTTCTCTTAAATCTTTCAAATCACTTTTTTTATTACTTACATCATTTCTTCTAAAAAAAGTCAAAAGCTTTTTCTTGTATTCAATCATACTCTGAATAATAAATAACATTACAGAAATACCAAAACACACACAAATGTTTTAAGTTTACCGACTTGAATGAACACACCGTTTACACATGAAAACTATTAAAAGTTATGACAAAGTTTAAAGTTTTGACGGTGAACGGGGACAGGTATTTCTATATAAAATTTTTCAGCCACAATAACGGTAAAAGAGGGCAGTCAACTAGAAAAACTTCAAAGGAAAACTTTCAAAATGCCCTTTAGAAATGTTCTGAAATAAACTGAACCGTTTATTTTTTTTGGAATTCTCGAAATGTAAGACCGTAAAAGTCGCCAATAAACGTGAAATATTCCCAGCAGAAAATACATGCAAAAAAAAATAGATAGTCTCTAAGATCTTGTTATTATTAAACTGACTCTTGTCGACTTTGTCGCCCATATACTGACTATTTTTAAATCATTCAATTTTATTATTTTTGAAATATTTGTAATTACAATTTTCTTCATAATTTAAAGAACATTTTTTAGTTGAGACAGCATTAAAAATATTGAGTTTTTGTCACTACAAAGCAGGTTATGTTACAACAGTAAATAAGTTTATTTTTTCAGTCGGTTTATTTTTTGGTGGATAAGACCTAAAAACAAAAAATGACCTCCATTTTTTTTTTCAGTTATCCATAATTTTTTGATGTAAAATATTGTTGCATTGTAACAAATTATAGCGAGAGATGTTATTAATCATTAGAAACCGGATTTTTTATAAAAGATAATTAAATAAATCGTTTCATGCAATGCCGTGCGCCTTCATTTTATGATGTCGCCAAAATGTTTATAAATTTCTTTTAATTATTCACCTTTCACCCTACCTGTGAACAATGTTAGACAAGTCTATACATCTCTCATACATATATGTATGAGAGGTCTATACCTTGTATTGGTCTTCCAACTTTAATTTTGAAATAATGTTCGTAAGCCTTTCGTGAAAGGCTTAGTGAAATTACGTCTTTGCAATGTAAAGGTAAGGTCTACCAATTTAAAGGTGAGCCTTCTTCAATCCAACTGCAGGTTTAATAAGTGTTTCGATTAATAATGTCGATTTATTCGCAAAATTTGAGCGTTTATTTCCATACCAAAATAAATTAGCTTAATAATCAAAATATTGGCCATCGTTAGCTATTACTTTTTCCTATCTTTCTGTTAAAGAATGGGTTCTGCGCCAAGAGAACTTGGTTTTTTGAGGCCAACGATTCATCAAGCCACATTTTCATATCTTCGTAAGAATGTTGTCCTGAAAGTTCGTGCTGCATCGACAGAAGGACTAAGTAGTGAATACGACAGGTGGGGTACGACGACCCATTTAATGTCCCATTTAACGTTTTCCAAATAGTTTTTGTAACATGGGATCGAGCATTGTAATAGTGAAAAATGACTTTATCGTGTCATTTGGGCGTATTCCGGTGGTTTTTCCTCCAATGCTCTGTTCAATTTTATTAATTGTTGTTGGTATCGATCGCCAGTTACCGTTTTACCAGGTTTCGGCAGTTCGTAATACACAGCTCCCTTTCTATCCTACCAAAGACAAAGCTTTCTTTCCACGTATATTGCGCACTGGTTGTGATGTTCAAGGCTGGCCAGGGTCTACCCATTGTTTTTTGCCTGTCACAACACGATGCAAAAAACCTTTTCTTTTCTGTCTGGTTAGCAAAATTTCGTAGTGTTTCGCCTTGCAATGTATTTTTCCTTCAATTCATGAAACTCATTTTCCTTCCTTTTGGATCTTTCCCAATGCGTGTAGATGCTCAAAAATGGTGGAGTGGGCAACATTAAATGTTCTGCCAATTGTTTCAACGCATGGGTTGAGTCTTCATTCAATAATCCTTGCAAATCTTCAAACTTTATCGGCTGTTTTGGACACTTTTTTTTTTATATCAAAATCACCATTTTTAAACCGTTTAAACTATCTTTCACAAGTTCTTTTGGGTGAACATGCTCGTTCACCACATGCTTCAACCAACAATTGATTACTTTTAACAGCCGCTTTCTTCAGATAAAATAATGTTTTTAAACTTTAATGGTTTTTAAACCCCGCAAAACGTATTTTTCTGGGACATAATTTGATATATTCAAAGCTATGAAAAGCTATGGTTTTTGCACAGTGACATTAATAACGAACTGTTTTTTAATGGCGTATGTTTACCCTCCAAAACGCCATAGACATCATTAATCATTATTAACCGAAACACCTATTAGACCTCCCCTAGTTCCCCTCGTGTCCTGTTCTCAGCAATCCTTATCTTTTGTTAGGTTGTCTTTTCCTGGTGCTTTTAGGTTTTTAATGTCTTTCAGTGCGCTTATTACTTTATCTTCTTCTATCTCTTGTAAGTTCTCGGAATTTACTTATTTTCTTTTAATATTTATTTTCTTTTTTATTATTTATTTTTTATTATTTGTTTTTATTATTTATTATTTATTTTCTTTCTCGACTTTTCTTTTGTCTGTGTAGGAGCTTTTTCTCTTACTTCATTTTCTTCTCCGTCTTTGAATGCTACTACAATGATTTTTACCTAGGATAGGCCGTAGGCGAAATATAACTTGTTGAATTTTTGGATCTGAATTTCATTTTGTCTTTTGGCATTTCTTATTGTTTTATTTAGTTTTTTTACATTTTTTTGGTTATTATGGTTTATTTGTTCGATTGTACTAGTTCTCTTCTTCTTCCCAACATTTCCTTTATTGTTGTAATTAATTATTGTTGTGTTTAATATTTCATTTTCTTTGATTTGTTTTGGTAATAATTTTTCAGTATATTGTAGAATCATAAATTTTTGTTTAATTTGGTTAATTTCGTGGGTGGTAATATCTCTGTCGTAACTAGAATTTTATTTCAGTGTTTGGGTATATACACTTATACTATATACAAGGTGTCCCAAAACTCAACGTCACGCGGGTGCCGGATGACCAGACCTAACAATTTTTCAGTATTATTTTTTATAACGTCATCCTAAATAACCATGCTATTAATCGCAGTTACAAATCAAACAATGAACGTTGTTAATTTAGTAAAAAGAGTTACATTGAATCGTGGTTTAAAAAATTATGTTAGCTAACTTTGAAACACTTCATCTTTAAAAAAATGTATTACACTACCCTGGGCAAGTTATTTCAAAAGATGGCATATTTAGTCAATATATCAAAATGGTACTTTTCTTTCCACAAAAAATATTGTGTAAAATATATACGTTGTTAATTTAGTAGAAAAAAGTTTCATTGAACCGTGGTTTAAAAAATTATGTCAGCTAAAAATTCTGTAACGCAGTTCGGCTAGATTTTGTATTGGTTTTGAATAACCTTTTTTTTATGCAGCCCCAGTAGAGGAAATCTCCTAAAAAAGTCTGTTTATCCCGTGGCAGAGTCCACGACTGGTTTAAACGTTTCAAAGAAGGTCGTGAGGATCAAGGACGACGAACATCCTGGTCCGAAAAATTCCGTGGTTACTCAAAGTGACATTAAATTGTGCGTGAATTTATATAAAATTAGACAAAATCTTCGTTGCGATACATGGAAATGGAATTGAACATGTCCAACGATTCAATTTATAGCATTTTTTCCGATTATTTGGTGCTTTGGAAGGCGGGTACACGCTTTGTTCCACACAAATTGACTGACCACCAAAAATTGCTTCGAATTCAATATTCAAAGACTTAATTAAAGAGTCGAAGAAGGACGAAAACTTTAAGTACAGCATTGTTAAGGTATTGAGGTGTGGTGTTTTCAATATGATCCAGAAACCAAGCGTCAAAGTGCCGAATGGAAGCACCCGAGCTGGTCAAATCCGAAGAAAAGCTCTTTCGAAAAGTCAAGACTCAAAACAATGTTGACTTGTTTCTACCATTCTAAGGGAACTGTGTACAATGAGTTTATTCCACCTGGTTAAACGATCAATGGTGTGTTTTATTTTGGTGTTATGAAGCGTCTGTTGTCGAGTATTCGTCGTGTGCGGCCACAATACCGTCAACAAGGCAGCTGGCGCTTGTTGCACGATAATACGCCGTCCCATCATTACCAAAATGGCATTTTACCAAAAATGGCATTTTAACCATCAATCATTCACTATACTCGCCTGATTTGGCTTCCTGCGAACTCTACCTCTTGGAAAAACTTAATTTACTGATAAAAGGACAGCGTTATGCCGACATTGAAGCCTTTCAAAAGGCGTCGACCGCTATTCCCAAGAACATCCCCGAACGTTCCCCGCTATTCCCAACAAAATTCATTCGTCGACCTGAATTGTCAACTGAATTGACTGTGCAAAACGTTGTATTGACGCGCAAGGAGATTATTTTGAATTAAAATAATGATTTTTGCCGAAAAAATAAATATTTTTGTGTTTGTTTGAAAAAGCCCTGTTTTCCGTGAGATGTACATTATATATATATATATATATATATATATATATATATATATATATATATATTGCTTAGAAATACAATATTTTACTAACATTTCTATTCAGTTATACATATCTTTTTCTGTATGATCAACTTAAAACCATAAAAAAGTCTGAAACCCATTTGGCGTTTTATAAACGTGCTTTATTTAATGGAAATCCATTAATCCAATAACCAAGAGCCAATCCCCTTTGAAAGGAGTCTATTTTGCCGTTTAATCCTATCTCTCAATTCCGACGAAATATTCAATTTTGAAAACATGGCCGCATCCTATTAGCTCCTGTTTTTCATAAAAGGTAAAATGATGGGGTGAGAGGACTACAAACGTTTGCTGCCAACAGTTCTGCAACTGCTGCTGCATATGCTTTGAAATAGACACGTATGTTCAGATCGGAATTTTTTATCGATATTAAAAACTTTTATTATGGCGTCGGGAAATATAGCTTGAATAGAACAGAAATTGGTATGCTTTATGCATACATATATTTAACTTATTTGATTTTGCTTTCTGCAATATAAATTTGTTACGTATTTTTTTTCTGTTAACAATACCACGTAAATATTTTGATTTGTATATTATATATATATATATATATATATATATATATATATATATATATATATATATATATATATATATATATATATATATATATACAGTGGGGGCCAGAGAAATAGAACCGTTACAATAAAAGGCACTGTTTGGCAAATTTAGTTATAATAGCATACGTAATTAGTACAGAAAACAATATCAAACTTACATTTAAAAAATACTGTAAACCTAATATTTAACAAAAATTTAGAAATAAACAACTGAAAATGTGGTCTTAAAAATAGAGAAATAAAATGTATAAAACATTAAATATTGTTTCTTCACGTTTTACTGTTAATTTATCGACACGTTTTGTTTATTCCATGTATTAAAATAAAAAAAATAAATAAAAACAAACTTGGCCGAATAATAATTTTGTTAGAAATGGGTCATAGCGTCCATTGTACAGCTGCCGAAAGGGTGCGGATTATAACATTGCAGAAAGAAGCAAACTCACTAAGGGAAATCGCAAGGATCGTCGTTCGTTTAAAAAAAAATATGGACCGACCAAAAAAAAACAAGTTCATGAAAACCGTGGGGCTAGAAGAAAAATGACGCCTCATACTGACAGAGAGATTCAATGTCTGAATTTCAAAAAACGACCCATTTAAATCGTCTACCGAAATTAAGAACGAACTGGGGTTAGAAATAAGAACAATTCGAAGAAGGCTGCAAGCAAGTAACACGGTAGAGCAGCTAGAAAAATGCCTGTCTTATCCGCCAAGAATGTACAACAGTTTGTAAAGTTTGCCCAAGATCAGTTAAATTGACATGGTGAACAGGGAAGCAAGAAATAGCGCAATATAAAAAGATGAAACAAAAATTAATT